>CM069305.1:39815000-40172500 GCA_035609425.1 Epinephelus awoara | reverse complement strand
TGAAATGGAAGTTTGAAACATGATGACATCAGAGGGCGTGTCATAGTTTACAGGTTGGAAAGAGACTATAGAGACGGCAACAAACTAGAAATGAAACGAGAACTCGTCAGGAAAAAGACTAGAAGCTCACAGGTCATCAGAGTGATCTGTCGTCCTGCTACAACTGTTTACTTCTATCGTGCACCACACAACCTTCCTTTGATGACACGTCCTTGATTTCAATGGTTCTGCTGGTGGAAACTCAGACTGGTTCTCCAGATCGAACCAAGGTTTCAAGAACCAGAGCTCGTCTGCTGGACTCAGTTTGCTCCTGTTTCCTGCTATTTGGTTCTGGTCTCAGAGACGACCGACAGTTTCAGGTTCTTTACCATCAGAATGTATTTCTGTCCGTCAGAGCTGGCGAGGTGAAGGAAACATGATGATTCTTTGTCTCTGATTTCTGACAGGATTTATGGAGTCACGTTTAATCTGGATAAATGTCAGAGACAATGAGACTAAATGATTTTAACATGAGTTCACATTTCATGAGACGATAAGGAGATAATCTGACAGAAGCTGTGAGCAAATCATCCAGTGAGATGAGCTCTGTATTAATAACTGAATTATTGCTCGTTTCTCCGTCTCCTTTTTTTCTTCTCTCGCTCAAACTTCTATCACGTAAACTCTGAAATCACACATCAGCTTTCTGCATAACTAATATATTAACGTTTTAAGATCAGCACCATAAAAACAAACAGACATGATAAATATATAAAATCAAAATAAATAATTAATGTATTAAATTAGATGATAAATAGAAAGGCACTTCCAGAACTTTCGTCATCACTGACTCAAGACCAGCGGTGTGTTCCTCTGCTTTGACGGGATGTCTCCACAGAGGACAAACGTCGGTCACCATGGAAACACATCCAAAAAGAGCTTTCTTACATCAGTTGTCACCGACGTGTTCTGAGTTTTTAACTTCCTGTTTGTTCCACCTGCAGCTCCTCTGTCTCTGTCTCTGTCTCTGTCTCCGTCTCATCTGTTTGAGTCTTCAGAGATTTGACTTTGATTAAACGAATGAATGAATGAGTCTGTCGGACGTTTTGTCCGCTGAGATAAATGACGTCAGAGTTTTCCTGCAATGTCCTGAAAAATGAATCAGGACAATAAATCATGTCCTTTGTCATTATGCCGCAGAGACTCCTCCCCTTCCTGCGCTTCCCATTGGTCGCCATGAACGTGTTATCAGAGCTAGAAACTGCACTTCAACATGTCACTCATTCATTTTAATCAAAGTTGCTCCCTTGTGCATGACTGTCGGTGTTTTTGGGGCCTTTTTGTTGCAGTACTGTGAGTGGCCACGGGGGGCAGGCTGACAGCAGTGGTGCTCTTTTAATACGCCCATCCCTGTCTCTCCTCTCACACCTCCACCTCCTGCTGTCCTCCCTGCGTGGCCGCGGCGGCCGATGTCACAGCGATGTCAAAGCATGTCTCCATCATGACGCGGGACTTGCAGAGGTTGACGCAGTACTCCAGCTCCGCCGTGACCTGAGCCAGAGCCTCCAGGTACTCCTGGGACTCCCGGTCCAGGTCCTGGTCCACATCGACTGGAGGGGGGACACAGACAGGAAGAGACAAGTCAGAGTTAAAAACATTTCATATGAATACGCGAGAATCACCGCCCTCTTGTTCAGCTTACAATATATATATATATATGTGTGTGTGTATATAAATATATATTTATTTATGTTTATGTTTGTTAATAATTCCTGTTTATTTAACCATATATTTGTAAATACTATTGTTTCAATTTCTTAGATTTTCACGTATCTTTCCTCTCTTGCAAGGAGCACCTGTAACATAAATAATTTTCCCTCGGGGATCAATAAAGTATTTCTGATTCTGATTCTGTGGTTGTATGACTCGGCCCACCGGCCCAGTCACAATTACAGTTTATATCCATGTGTCACCTCTCAGTGACGACTCCTAACCTTATTAACATTAATGTTAGCTTGGCTCATTGTTAGCTGGTGACTAGCCTCTAGCAGTGCAGAGGGAAGGACCGTGAGGCGTTCAGGTGCTGTTCACCAACGCAGACTTTATGAGTCTTCACCACAAAACAACAAACATGGAACTGAACTTATCCACACACTTCATTCTGCTGATGTCATCACTGTTTGTTGCATCGTCACCATGACAATCCAACACAGCTGCTGAATGAATACTTCAGTAATGGACGAAAACATGTTTTGTGAGGTCACACTGACCTTTGACCACAAACTTCTGAGGGCAAAAGTCCAAGAGGACATTTGTGCCAAATTTGGAGGATTGAGACATCATGTTCATAAGAATGGGACAGATGATGTCATAGTGACCTTTGATCACCAAAATGTAATCATCCAAGTGGATGTTTGTGTCAAATTTCAAAAAACTCACTCAAGATATACTTTAGATATCACATTCATGGGAATAAGACGGACACAAGGTCACAGTGACCTTTGCCCATCGACCTCAAAATTCCTCAGTTCAATCAGTTTATTCTTCAGTCCAAGTTGATGCTTGTGCCAAGGAAAAAAATGTCCTTAAGCTGTTCTTGAGACATTGAATTCATGAGAATGAAACAAATGCAAGGTCACATTTACCTTTGACCACAAAATTCTAATCAGTTCATTCTTCAGTCCAGGTGGATGTTTGTGCCAAATTTGAAGAAAATTTGGAAAGTTTTTAAATAATGCGTTCACCAGAATGGACAGATGGACAACCTGTAAACATGATGTCTTCGATCTCGACTGTCTCCGACACCGAGGCTTAAACATAAAGAGAACACGGTGAATCAGCTCAGATGTCTGCGGACACTTTCTGTCTCGTCAGCCGAGGATCGTCTGGAGAAACACGATCGTATCAAACACATAAAATCTAACAGTTTGTAGTTTGGGAAACATCTTATGTAAAACAGTCAGTGTAAAAAATATCCAAACTGTGTCAGGTGTTTCAGGATGGAGTCAGTCAGAATGAATGAATGAATTAATTAATCTCAGTCAGTGTGATGTCTTCTTCTCTGATGGTGCAGGGCATGCTGGGATACGCTGACGTAGCCTGACCACGTCTCTGTATCTCCACAGAAGCAGACAGAGATTTATGAGCAGCTCCTGGAGGAGATAATGTCTTATTGATCTGAGGACGAGCCGAGGCCTTGCAGCTCCTCTGACTGTTTCCTGTGAAGAGTCGGCGACTACATTTCTCAGAGGTGAGCCGAGAAATAAAAATCGTGTCCCTTGAGGTTGTTTGTCTTCACAGTTTGCTCCAACAGTCTCCTCTCCAATCTCCGCCGACTGGAGCCAGAAACAGAATCTGCAGAGGAAGAGTTTTAACAGGCAAGGCTTCGAGCTGCTCGCGCTCTCAGCTGAAAACACACTGGATGTTTCTCAAAATCAAGGAAGGATCCTCAGTAGCGGATCCTGATATAGGCCGAATGGGCGTTTGCCCAGGGCAGCACATTGTCACAACGTGTGGGGGGTGTTTAGGCTAGAACCGTCACTAAGGATCCTCAAAAAGCTGAATCTGGAGGACGTTATGTCATCGACCCGCCGAAGGAAGGACAGTTCCAATGTCAAGGATCCTTCTGAGTTTCATGAAGGACTGAGTCTTTTTTTCAGAGAAACACCAGGGATGAATGTGTGGATCCTCCACGGGTATAAAATCCCCACAATGCTTTGCACACGATTTGCAGGAAGTGAGGGCGGGGCCTCTTCAATGAAACCTCTTCAGTCTGCTGAGGGTTAATGATGATCACATGGGGACAGTTGTTAGTCTGTTCCAATGTGTGTTCATTGTATACGACACGCACCACATTGTATACTACACACACCACATTGTATACTACACACACCACATTCTATACTACACTCACCACATTGTTTACTACACCACATTGTATACTACACGCACCACACTGTTTACTACACCACATTGTATACTACACACACCACACTGTATACTACATACACCACATTGTATACTACACACACCACACTGTATACTACATACACCACATTGTATACTACACGCACCACATTCTATACTACACACACCACATTGTATACTACACGCACCACATTGTATACTACACGCACCACATTGTTTACTACACACACCACATTGTATACTACACTCACCACATTGTATACTACACGCACCACATTGTATACTACACACACCACATTGTATACTACACTCACCACATTGTATACTACACGCACCACATTGTTTACTACACCACATTGTATACTACACACACCACACTGTATACTACATACACCACATTGTATACTACACGCACCACATTCTATACTACACACACCACATTGTATACTACACGCACCACATTGTATACTACACGCACCACATTGTTTACTACACCACATTGTATACTACACACACCACATTGTATACTACACCACATTGTATACTACACGCACCACATTGTATACTCCATACACCACATTGTATACTACACACACCACACTGTATACTACATACACCACATTGTATACTACACCACATTGTATACTACACCACATTGTATACTACACGCACCACATTGTATACTCCATACACCACATTGTATACTACACACACCACACTGTATACTACACGCACCACATTCTATACTACACACACCACATTGTATACTACACGCACCACATTGTATACTACACGCACCACATTGTTTACTACACCACATTGTATACTACACACACCACATTGTATACTACACCACATTGTATACTACACACACCACATTGTATACTCCATACACCACATTGTATACTACACGCACCACATTGTATACTACACCACATTGTATACTACACGCACCACATTGTATACTACATACACCACGCTGTATACTACACGCACCACGCTGTATACTACACGCACCACATTGTATACTACACACACCACATTGTATACTACACACACCACATTGTATACTACACACACCACATTGTATACTAAACGCACCACGCTGTATACTACACGCACCACATTGTATACTACACGCACCACATTGTATACTACACCACATTGTATACTACACACACCACATTGTATACTAAACGCACCACGCTGTATACTACACGCACCACATTGTATACTACATACACCACATTGTATACTACACGCACCACATTGTATACTACACCACATTGTATACTACACGCACCACATTGTATACTACATACACCACGCTGTATACTACACGCACCACGCTGTATACTATACGCACCACATTGTATACTACACACACCACATTGTATACTACATACACCACATTGTATACTACACGCACCACATTGTATACTACACCACTTTGTATACTACACGCACCACATTGTATACTACACACACCACATTGTATACTACACCACATTGTATACTACACCACATTGTATACTACACGCACCACATTGTATACTACACGCACCACATTGTATACTACACACACCACATTGTATACTACACGCACCACGCTGTATACTACACGGACCACATTGTATACTACATACACCACATTGTATACTACACCACATTGTAAACGACACGCACCACATTGTATACTACACACACCACATTGTATACTACACCACATTGTATACGACACGCACCACATTGTATACTACACACACCACATTGTATACTACACGCACCACATTGTATACTACACACACCACACACACCACATTGTATACTACACGCACCTCATTGTATACTACACACACCACACTGTATACTACACGCACCACATTGTATACTACACGCACCACATTGTATACTACACACACCACATTGTATACTACACACACCACATTGTATACTACACACACCACACTGTATACTACACGCACCACATTGTATACTACACACACCACATTGTATACTACATACACCACATTGTATACTACACGCACCACATTGTATACTACACCACTTTGTATACTACACGCACCACATTGTATACTACACACACCACATTGTATACTACACCACATTGTATACTACACCACATTGTATACTACACGCACCACATTGTATACTACACGTACCACATTGTATACTACACACACCACGCTGTACACTACACGCACCACGCTGTATACTACACGCACCACATTGTATACTACACGCACCACATTGTATACTACACACACCACATTGTATACTACACACACCACATTGTATACTACACGGACCACGCTGTATACTACACGGACCACATTGTATACTACACGCACCACATTGTATACTACATACACCACATTGTATACTACACACACCACATTGTATACGACACGCACCACATTGTATACTACACACACCACATTGTATACTAAACGCACCACATTGTATACTACACACACCACACACACCACATTGTATACTACACGCACCACATTGTATACTACACACACCACACTGTATACTACACGCACCACATTGTATACTACACTCACCACATTGTATACTACACGCACCACATTGTATACTACACACACCACATTGTATACTACACACACCACATTGTATACTACACACACCACACTGTATACTACACGCACCACATTGTATACTACACACACCACATTGTATACTACACGCACCACGCTGTATAATACACGCACCACATTGTATACTACACGCACCACATTGTATACTACACGCACCAGATTGTATACTACATACACCACACTGTATACTACACGCACCACATTGTATACTACACGCACCACATTGTATACTACACACACCACATTGTATACTACACGCACCACGCTGTATAATACATGCACCACATTGTATACTACACGCACCACATTGTATACTACACGTACCAGATTGTATACTACATACACCACATTGTATACTACACGCACCGCATTGTATACTACACGCACCACATTGTATACTACACGCACCACATTGTATACTACACACACCACATTGTATACTACATGCACCACGCTGTATAATACACGCACCACATTGTATACTACACGCACCAGATTGTATACTACATACACCACACTGTATACTACACGCACCACATTGTATACTACACGCACCACATTGTATACTACACGCACCACGCTGTATAATACACGCACCACATTGTATATTACACGCACCACGCTGTATACTACACACACCACATTGTATACTACACGCACCACATTGTATACTACACACACCACATTGTATACCACACGCACCACGCTGTATACTACATACACCACGCTGTATACTACACGCACCACATTGTATACTACACGCACCACATTGTATACTACACACACCACATTGTATACTACACGCACCACATTGTATACTACACCACATTGTATACTACACGCACCACATTGTATACTACATACACTGAAACATACGATTAACAAATTGAAGGTGTTCCTCTGATTGGTTACTGGTCACAGCAGATTGACGTGAGGATGAAAGAAAGAAAGAACCTGGTGGAAAAGAACCTGGTGCCAAAGAATCTGGTCTCAAAGAACCTGGTCTCAAAAAACCTGGTCTCAAAGAACCTGGTACCAAAAAACCTGGTCTCAAAGAACCTGGTCTCAAAAAACCTGGTACCAAAGAACCTGGTGCAAAAGAACCTGGTCTCAAAGAACCTGGTACCACAGAACCTGGTCTCAAAGAACCTGGTGTCAAAGTGAGCTGAGTGGAGTTGAAGCGAAGAACGCAGTAGAATAAGAGTCGTCCAATAAGATCCTCTATGATAATATCAGCTGACGTCACATTAACATTTCAAACAGCAGAAATCAATAATCAATAATCAGCAGGGTCAGTGATTCACCTGCAGGGTCAAAGTGTGGCGAATATTTTGCCTCAAATTCATCTTTGGTGAAAATCTGACCTGTGAGCCTCACCACTGAGCAACAGTGAACCCTCTCACTGGCAGAGTTTTATACTGTAATGACTGTATTCATATATGATCTGTGTACATGTGTGTGTGCTGTACTCACACTCTCCGCTCCACTTGCCGGGGTGGAGCATCAGCCGGCTCTTGGCCTCCTCCAGCTCCACCTTCAGCCTCTCGTGTTTGCTCTTCAGCTCTCTGATCTGCTGCTGTCGCTTCTCCAGCATCCTCAGCCGGGCGTTAAAGTACAGCAGACCCTGAGGACCAAACACAAGCTGCTGATACTTCTGTCTCTGGTGTCTCTGTGATGTGAACTCTGCAGAGCGTCAGCAGGTTTATACGGGGGGGGGGGATTACCACCAGTAGAATGGGGGCTGCTAACCTGCTCTGAGACGTGTCCATGGCTGGATTTAATTAGGAGCCAGCCAGAGATAAAATTAGCATGTGCACTAATCTGCTGGCTGTAGACTTAATCTGTGGGCGGAGGATTAGGGCCAGCTGAGGACGGACAGGTGACGGAGAGGTGGATCAGTGTCGCCTCTCAGCTTCACTTAATTACAGGTGTTGGAGGAAGACAGAAAGGAGGAAGTCTCTGCTGAGGCAGGAAACGCTGCAGTGCTCACAGACTGATACAAATGTTTTTATCCATGAGGACATGTGATCATTTTTCTCTTAAGATCGGTATCTTAATGAGACTTAAACTGTTATAAAGGGGGCAGAATTTTAACATTTGTTAAAGGGATAGTGCACTCAAAAATGAAAATTCAGCCATTATCTCTAGTCAACAACTCTCTGTGCTTCTGATCTGTAACGTTGACAGGAAGTGACCACCATGAGACGGTGCATCATCTCTAGTCAACAACTCTCTGTGCTTCTGATCTGTAACGTTGACAGGAAGTGACCACCATGAGACGACGTATCATCTCTAGTCAACAACTCTCTGTGCTTCTGATCTGTAACGTTGACAGGAAGTGACCACCATGAGACGGTGCATCATCTCTAGTCAACAACTCTCTGTGCTTCTGATCTGTAACGTTGACAGGAAGTGACCACCATGAGACGACGTATCATCTCTAGTCAACAACTCTCTGTGCTTCTGATCTGTAACGTTGACAGGAAGTGACCACCATGAGACGGTGTATCATCTCTAGTCAACAACTCTCTGTGCTTCTGATCTGTAACGTTGACAGGAAGTGACCACCATGAGACGACGTATCATCTCTAGTCAACAACTCTCTGTGCTTCTGATCTGTAACGTTGACAGGAAGTGACCACCATGAGACGGTGCATCATCTCTAGTCAACAACTCTCTGTGCTTCTGATCTGTAACGTTGACAGGAAGTGACCACCATGAGACGGTGTATCATCTCTAGTCAACAACTCTCTGTGTTTCGTTCTGATTTGCAGCTTTTCAGACTTATTTTGTGGCTGAATATAATTTGTAGCTTCTTAAAATCTGAATGAGGATAGTGACAGTGAGATACTGGCTACAGTGATGAAACAAAACCAGCATCAGATGGACTGTATTCATAATCAATACACCACAATAATATAAATAACCAGCGCCAAGTCATCAGTCAATGGGAATGTGTGTGTGGACGGGGCATAAGCACATACAGCCAGCAGCAGCAGCAGCAGCGACCCACCGTCTGACACCAGCACACCATGAGGACAGAAACAGAGGGCTCGGTGGGGACGGAGCACCTGCTGCAGCAAGCCAACGCGCTGTCTGTGGTCATTTTGACTTGACCAGCAGACTTCACTACAAGCTGATTGGCTGTTAAAACAGGTGACGTACTTTAAAACCAGCCGTCGGCCATTTGACCAGCTGAGTGTCAGGTGACACCATCAGCCAGCTTGAGTCCAGCTCAGACCGGCCAGTTCTCACCGCTGACACTTTTCTGACACTTATCGCAGCACGAATTGGTCACTGAAGTTCAGATTTTTCAACTCTTGTGACTAAGCGCATGATGTGAAAACACACTACTCGCTTCATTTGTCACTGCTTAAGGATTTCACGTCTAATCTGGTCTGTACGTGTCAGTCACTGGTATGAAGCGTTTTATTGAGGTCGGTGTGAACACATGAGGAGAAATGTGAATCACTGATTTACAGAATTGAACCAAATGAACTCTGATAACAATCTGCTGGTGTCAAATTAGGATAATGAAATAGTTTTATAATATTGAGTTCATCTTTTTCCAGGAATCATTATTAATTTATATATTTCACACAATTCATTGGTATGATATAATTCATATTAATATTAGTAAAACATGTAATTATTCCATATGAAGACAGTGATGTTTGGTGCCAGGCAGCGTGATGGGCGCCATGGATGAAGTTTGCTTATTCCTGTTAAAAAATCTGAACTTAAACATCCAATTTGTGCCGTGTCCAATCAGCACGCCTGGCAAGTTCATGTGTGGATGATGCAAGTTATTTGTGCATATGAACCGAGTCAACATAAAATATTCTGGCGTTAAACTAGCATCAGTAATGCAACACAAAAATTCACATCTCACGACATGAGAACAAAAAGGATTTATATTAAAATCAACTGAGGCTGCAACGTCTGTCGAACATTAGTGTGATCATCTGATCCAAACTCACCTTTTCAACATCATGGAACGGCTGCAGAGAGAAGACAGAGAAGAAGAGGATGATGAGGCTGTGATGAAGAGCACATCCTGTACCTCTAATTGAAAATAAATCAGCTCAGTTAATGACTTCACTCCCTCCACACACTGAAGGTTAATGACCCGTCAACACAGAGAGAGGTGACGGCCATAAAGACCAACCGGCCGAGGCCCAACCTTCATCCATCACTGCAACCCCCCCACTCCCATCTAAACCAATTTGGACTGACCTGTGAGCAACTGGGAGATAAACTGGCCTCAGGCTGGAGCTCATGAAGACAGATGTCTTTACATGTGTGACAGTGTCTAAAGGGGGCAGAGTTTTAACAGTCTCTTCCTCATATTCATTATATTCTGTAGATGATGCAGTTTAGTTAGAAGCT
The DNA here is from genome assembly GCA_035609425.1 of Epinephelus awoara. Taxonomy (NCBI): domain Eukaryota; kingdom Metazoa; phylum Chordata; class Actinopteri; order Perciformes; family Serranidae; genus Epinephelus; species Epinephelus awoara. The sequence goes on along the minus strand of CM069305.1, from coordinate 40,161,560 downwards.
GACTGAACCACAGCTCTGATGATTCCTGAACACTCAGACTCACAGGTCACTGATTAAACCTCCTGCCTCACATGTTCTCACTGGATTAATCAGGTGATTTCAGGTGATTTCAGGTGTGATCAGGTGATATCACCTGATCACACCTGAAATCACCCGTAACTATTTTTTGTGCAGCTTGGTCGACGACTGAACCACTGCTGTCTGGTTTCAGGCTGGGTGAGAAAATGTGGAGAGTATCACTGTCTTTATATTTCAGCTGTGAACTAACAGGCTAATGTCACCTGTTAACGTTAGCTAACTTTAGCCTCTGTTTTCTATCTCATCAGCACTTCAGTGATGCTGAATGCTTCCAGCTGATGTTTGTTCTGATGATCGGCTGACAGTTGTATAACCTTCATATCTGGGCAGGTGGAGTACTCCTCACCTCTGACCCCGTCACCACCTCCCTCCTCCTCTGCAGGCGCTCTACGTCGTCAATCTCGTACACCTTTATCTCAAAGGGTTCCTTCAGCGTGCCGCCCAGCGGGGGCAGGTCCACCCACTGACCCCCGACCTTCCTGACCAGGGACGAGGGGTCCGGCAGGGGAGCCGGGATGAGACGCCGCCGGACGAAACCTGATGGAATAAAAATGTGACAACAGAAACAAGTTTAATTTAAGTCTTGATATCAGTAGATGACAGGCGGCGACACAGACGGCTCATTATTTTTAATTAGCCTCATCGTCTTCATCAGTTCAGTGTTCCAACACTGTTCTGTGTCAACAACCATTTGTCACTGATAAGGTTTAAAACCACCACCGTCAACCTCAAGACCTCCATCTTATTTTTAATGACTTTGTACAGGCGTCTGTCAGAGAGCAGCCAAACAAATTAATTTTATCATTATCATAACTGCAGAGAGAGTAAAACCAAAAGCAACAGCGTGCAGCACAAACACAGAGACATTACTGGTTATTAAGAGCGTTCGGAGCCTGTATGACAACTCGACAGCGGTGACAGATTGAGGGGGAGTGTGTGTGCTGTGGAGTGCTGGGTAGTGGATGGGGGGGGGGATAATTGGAGTTGGATATGTACACCGGGAATCGCAGCAGCTTCATGAAATATTCATGAGGCAGAAACGAGCACAGATCTGCAGACTGATGGCAGGCAGATCACACGAGTGCTGATTCCATATGCATCAGGCTGCCTGACCTGCACATCGCCGCCGCCAGCGAGCGGCATGAATCACAATCAGCTGCTGTACGGTAACAGAGGCAGGACACACTACACCGGCCCAGATAATGTGTGTGGATGTAGATCTGAGGACAAATTGATGCAGTGATATATCAGAGAGGAGAGCAGCCTTTGATAAAACCTCAACTGTTCAATGTGCTTCGTGAAAATATGAGAGCCAACAGCCGCTTTCATCCCGTCATCACACACGCTGATGTACCAGAGCACGCCACAGAAAAAACTCATATACATGTTAATTTATTGATGTAGCTTCAGAAGAGTTTTATGGGTCTGTCACAGTCGGAATCAGTACAATCAGAAACAGTTGGTGAATGTCAGATTACAGCATTAAACTTCTGCCGTTAACTCTGATGATGTCAAACCTCATTTCAGTGATAATTAGATGAGATGAAACAGTGATGCTCCGCCCTCTGAGGATCCATCTCACATTCCTCAGCTGACAACAGAGATCTGCAGGGATGATGTGTTTCAGCCAATCAGATTGTTCCGTTGGATTTCGGATAACAAATGTTTTGATCAGTCAGATAATCTTCACTAATGAACACCACTTTATGATTGTTGAAGAATAAATTTAATCAGCCACCAATCACCACCAGGCCGAGGCCGTAAACAAACTGCACCAGGGTCACGTGACTTAACGTCACCACCACAGCGAGGCTGTGACATTGTGTTGGGCGTGATGGCGTTCTGTAGTCTCATCTTGTGAGAGACACATAAAGCTGTACACTGACAGCGGGGTATTTACTGATGTCTCTTCAGCTCATGTTGACCACAGACATTATTTCACAGACTGACTTCAAGACCAGGGAACAGGAAGTGCTAACATGCTAACATGCTAACGCTGTAATCTCTGTGCAGAAAAACACAGTACACATGATGCAGCTGGTCTCCAGCTACAAACGTCGCAGTACTATGAGAACATCAGGGACCAGGTCTATAATGAAGTAGAAGTACACATGTGTGAGGGCTGACAGAACAACAAGTGTCCACATGTTGTGAAATTTATTGATTCCTTGATTGTTTTGGTTCCTGAAGGATGAATCCTGATGAATTTCTGAGAGTGAGAAGCTGAAATATTCACAGCATATTATGAAAATAAAAACAAAGCGGCAGGCAGTGAATCCAGGGTTAGAGACACTTTGGTGACTCACTTCAGTCTTTAGTTAGTTGGTTAGTTAGTAGTCTCTATATACAGACTCTACATTCAGTAAATGTAGAGTCTGTAGGCAAACCCTGGAGATCTTGCCTCCGGAAGAAGAGCGGAAGAGCCCTGGATTCCGGTTGTAGGCTGTTTGTAGTCCGCATGATATTGACCAATCACGTTTGAGCCGGCTGCAGTTGTTACCAGGTTAAATGGTCCGTGCGGTGAACTAACGAGGCAGAACATAATTGGTGTCACTGCAAACTCTCAATGGTTCAGCATATTTACTTATATATAAACGGAAGTCAGAAACTGAAATTTGCCTCCTCCGCCCAAATCAAACCGGAATGCCAAAAAATTGGGGGTCTGCCCCCAGAGGCTGTATCGCCGTCTGCCGGAAGTCAGACGCCAAATACAGCCGATGGGTTCCGAGAATGGTTAGTTAGTTAGGACAGATGGCTGCCATCCTTCAATGGCATCAAAATATCTATTAAGTGTGAAGATATTTGGACAAATTGTCATTGATTCATGGCCAAATTTTATCCCAGGCCAATGTTCTCATTTTACACACGTTGTTCATTACTCAGACATATTCTGCAAGTTTTGCAACGATTAGACAAATGATTCGAGATCTATTGTCTGATTTGTGTTGTGCCTGGCACAACACAAATCAGACTGGCATCATATTTATTGAATGTGAACAGCCTGAACATTCTGAATCCACCTGTTTACATCTCTGTGACACGATGAAAACAGGTGTGAAGCAGACTCACCGTTTCCTCTCTTCTTGGGCGATTTGGAAACTCTGCTCCTATTGGACGAGGACACTCCACTCTCACTCATGGAGTCGTGTGCTGAAGAGGTGCTGCCGGTGGTCTCACTGTCCCGGATCATACTCTCATAGCCGCTGCTCCCCCCGCTGTGGTAAAACAGGGCGGTGCGTCCCATGGCGGGGGGCAGCTCCCCACTGAGGATGCTGCTGTTGTCACTGCCGTGCCCGCTGCTGTAGCGCTGCGGCCTGCGAGGTGCTGTGATCTTGCTGTAAGGTGATGGCAGCGGCATGTTGATTGGCGAGCCACTGATACTACTAGTCCCGCTGTCAGTGCCATCACTTCCTGTCACTCCGGTGCCCCTGCTGAGCTGCTTCCTTTGACTACCAGTGGCTAGCTCGCTAACGCGGCTGTTAGCTGCCCTGCTGATGGCCTGCTTCGTGCCCATGATGGTGCCTCTTCCTGTCTTGGCTCCTGCCCCCGACCGAGTGGCGGACTTAACGGTTGGAGACAGGCTGGTGTTGCGTGCAGCACCATTATCAGGAGGTTTAGGAGAGGAGCTTGTGCTCTTGGAAGTGCTGGCGGACAGAGTTCGAACCTTTGATCCACCAGAAACTGCTGCTCGACAGCTGCTGCTGCTTTTGACCTGACCAAGCTTACTTGTAGGTGCAAGGACAGCAGAGGAAAGTTGTGAAGCAGCAGCAGAGGTGGAGGTAGAGGTGGAGGCTGGAACCCCGAGTCTTGGCACTGATCTGTTGGATCTGCTGTTTCCTCCTAAAGTAGCACCACTGCTCTCCCTGGACGGTTCAGGCTTGGATCCTGCTGTTTGACCGTCACATCTCTCCAGAGACATCAGACTGCCAAAGTACCTGGAAGAATCTGCTTTGATCCCTCGTGTCTTCAGGCTGGAGGACGTCCTCGCAGAGCCCGGTTCAGTTTTCAAACTGGATGTCCTGTGGGTGAACGACTCGGCCCGCAGCCTGATGTTGAATTCCTCCTCTGAGGTTGATGTTTTAGGGAACGGTAATTTTCCAGTGTCGCTGCTTGTTTTTAAGGCACTTGGAGAAATTGCAGTCTTTGTCTTTTGTTCTTGGCTCAACTGTCTGACAGATGGAGCAGGAGGGGAGATGTTTCCAGATCCAAACTTGGAGATGATGCTGCTTTTCTGCCCGTTTGACTTTTTTCCCAGGGATGAAAACCTCAGGGTCCCTGTCAGTGACGCGCCCTCATTACTCCATTTCAGTTCAGAACTCTGGGGAACAGAAACGGTTCCCAGAGTTGTTGCACCCCTGGTGAGTCGTGGCAGCTTGATAAGAGTATCTCCTCTCCTGCTGCTGGACTTCTCACAGCCGTCAAGAACCCTCTGAGCTGACGTTTGTGCCTTTGGTGGGCGGGGCACACTGTTACTGTTCCCGCCGGGCCTCTTAGAGGAAACACTACTCGTGCCACTTCTCAGTGGCTTACCAGCAGAGAGGAACTCCACCCCTCTGGGATCAAAGTGGATGCTTCCCTGAAGCAAAAAGTCAGCATGTCTGCCTTCCTGTCTGCTGTAGGCTACAGCTGCAGATGAGGTAAGCTTGTTTTTCCTGGGAAGACTGGAATGGGTGGCGTGATGCGGAATGTGGGCAGACCCTGAAGGATTCAGGGTGCTGGATCCCACCTTCAGAGAGCCTCTGGGAGAGGCTTTGGTTGAGTCGGGGGAGGGGGGGCACTTTGTCAGAGAAGGTTTGTTTGGAGTAGCAGGGTCACTGTCCAGCTCTGAGAAACAGACGCCGCTGTCGTTTAGGGAGCTCTTGATGCCGTGCTGCAGAAACGGCTGTTTATGAAACATACTTAGCGAGGACAGCATGGACGCAGTCTGTGATGCCACAATTCTGTCCCTCACGTAAAGCCTGCTAACGTTGCTTGAATGAGCGCCTTCAGCTTCAGCCGAATCAGCACTCACCTCTCTCAACCATGAGTCAGTGGACTGCTTGTTGTCATGTTGGGAAAACAGCAATTCCTGGCATTCGGTGCCAACATCAGCCCCAGGTCCCACAGCTCCATGTTGACACGTGTACGCATCATACTCATCGTTAATACTGCTGATGATGCTGACGGGCCGGGAGCCAGAGGCTAAGGCCTGTAGAGAGCAGTCAGTGTTGAAGCTGAGGAGGTTGGAGGGGCGGCCGTTGTCCGGGACGAGGCCATGTGGAAGCTCCTCTACAACTGTGAACACAAGCTCGTCCTCCCCGTTCAGCTCCACCGGCTGCTGCAGAGTCACGGCCGTCTTCAGAAAATCTGTGTCCAGACATCTTCCTAACAGAGCGGCCCGCAGACTGTGGGCCCTCTCCATGTTGGGGGACCCCAGCTGTTGGCTTTGCCTCAAGGCCGGTTGGCTCATACCCACTGGGGGAGTCCTGGCTACAATGCCCCTGGACTGAGACGCTGCCCTGGATGTCCTGGGTATAGACGGTGAGGCTGACGGTTTGGGAACACCTCCTCTGAGGAAGACCTTCTCTCGAACCACAGGCTCTGCACCCTGGCCCAAAGCCCCAACCTGTTTTACCCCACATGGCTGAGGGGGAGGGGCTAGAAGTTTCTCCCCATCTGCACTCGTCCGTCTGGAAGAGTCCAGGAGGCCGCTGACTGAACGGGATTTGGATTGTTCCTGATCAGGTTTATTTGTGCTTTCTAAGAACCTGTGGGAAGAGTGCTTCTCAGGTTTAGGTGGAGACGTTGACTCTGTGGGTTTTGTAGCTCCACCCTGAGTCCTGAGTGCCACTGCTGGTGCTGCTTTGACCTCCGTGCTGAACATGGCCGGACCCTCGCTGCCGTCAATGCAGTCAAGTCTCTCCTGCAGCTCTGCAAAAGTGTTACACTTGAAGTGGTCTCCGTCAGATCGGGGGATGTCTTTGACTCGCTTCTTGTTCAGGGAGGGGATGATGGGGACAAAGGAAGGCGGCCCCTCATTGTCGCTTAGCTCTCGGTCCGAGATGGCCGCCCCTCCGGGCCCGACGTAGATGACAGTGTCGCAAGAGTGTTCACTGCTGGAGGAGTAGTCAGGATCGCTGGAGAGCAGCAGGGGCGTGTCAGGGTCAAGGGCCACGGTTCGAGGGTGGAAGGGCTGAAGATGAGGGGGTCGATGGGACGGGCCTTCCTCGCAGGAACTCTCCCCTCCGGATGAGCTGGAAGCGTACTGCAGATAAAAAGGACATAATAACATTGAGAAGAGACCTCAGCTGCAGCGATCAGCCTGAACACACGTCTGGAGCGTCAGCTGTCAATGCAGCACAAGGTTACAGTGCACGCTGTGGGCCGGATTAACATGACTCTCAGTGAGACGTATAAACTCATGACCACGTGGCTTCTTCAGTCTATACGATACAAATACAGTCTCTAATGAGAGTGAAGATCAGTTTCATCTCACCACAGACACACTAACATCAATCATCTGTCATATCACAGCAGAATAATCTCCCTGAGTTATGAGTCTGATCCTGTCGTACAGATTTACAAACACCAGCCGCAGGAAGTGGCTTAAAGCTCACTCAGAGAAACGCTTCCCTTTAAATGAGCTCAGAAGAAGCTTCAGTGTTTTTAAAGCTATATTTTCTGTCGGCTCTGTCTGCAGTGAAATATGATATTTAAGCCCAGGGTGCCGTTTTCTTTCTGCTCCATTACATTAAATGTCAGTCACATCTCGCTGTTATTGAGCCTGACATATCTGGTAACCATGGAAACTTCACGATAGGGACGAAATCAGGAAGTCACATCTCTCCAAAAAAAATGTTGTTGTTTCATTTTAATATTTTGGTTCAAACAGAGTCTTTAAAGAAGATCTCACACACTGCTCCTGCTCAGCTTCATGATTTAATGCTTATATTAATGTCTCGTCACTCTGGACCTTCGTTAGGAACATTTAACACCAGATTTTCCATGTTGTCCTTGTTTCCTGTCTGTTTCATACAGAGTATTAATAATGTGACAGATGGTTCACGTGTCACTGTCAGGTATTCAGAAACACCTACACACACACCTGTGCACATGAAATTGGTGGAGCATTATTTAGGATCAGCGTTAAAAAGAATGATGTTAAATCCTCCTGACGAAAGTCCAGACGGAGGAAACATTAGTGTCACCAGTGACCGGTGAGGCTGAGTGAGATCAGTGTGCAGATCTTCACTTTCACAGCTCTTCCTTTAAACATTTTATTTATTCCAGAAGTTCCGTCAGGGAGCATGTCTACTCATGTCATGTCATCCCATATCATCTCCACTCATGTCATGTCATCTCTACTCATGTCCTGTCATCTCTACTCATGTCCTGTCATGTCATCCCTACTTATGTCATGTCATCTCTACGCATGTCATGTAATCCCTGTTCATTTCATGTCATGGCATCTCTACTCATCATGTCATGTCATCTCTACTCATGTCATCTCTAGTCACCTCATCTCTACTCATGTCATGTCATCCCTATTCATCTCATGTCATGTCATCTCTACTCGTCATGTCATGTCATCTCTAGTTACCTCATATTTGTTATGTCATGTCATCTCTAGTTATGTCATGTCATCTCTACTCATCCCATATCATCTCCACTCATGTCATGTCATCTCTACTCATGTCCTGTCATCTCTACTCATGTCCTGTCATGTCATCCCTAGTTATGACATGTCATCTCTACTCTACTGATGTCGTGTCATCTCTACTCTACTCATGTCATTTCATCGCTATTCATTTCATGTCATCCCTATTCATTTCATGTCATGTCATCTCTACTCGTCATGTCATGTCCTCTCTAGTCACCTCATCTCTACTCATGTCATGTCATCTCTAGCCACCTCATCTCTAGTTGTTTAATGTCATCTCTACTCATGTCATGTCATCTCTAGTCACCAATCTCTTCTCATGTCATGTCATCTCTACTAATGTCATGTAATCCCTATTCATTTCATGTCATGTCATCTCTACTCATGTCATGTCATGTCATCTCTACCAATGTCATGTCATCTCTACTCATGTCATGTAATCCCTATTCATTTCATGTCATGTCATCTCTACTCATGTCATGCCATGTCTTCTCTACCAATGTCATGTCATCTCTATTCATTTCATGACATGTCATCTCTACTCATCATGTCATCTCTAGTCACCCATCTCTTCTCATGTCATGTCATCTCTACTAATGTCATGTTATCCCTATTCATTTCATGTCATGTCATCTCTACTCATGTCATGTCATCTCTACTCATGTCATGTCATTTCTAGTCACCCATCTCTTCTCATGTCATGTCATCTCTACTAATGTCATGTAATGCCTATTCATTTCATGTCATGTCATCTCTACTCATGTCATGTCATTTCTAGTCACCCATCTCTTCTCATGTCATGTCATCTCTACTAATGTCATGTAATCCCTATTCATTTCATGTCATGTCATCTCTACTCATGTCATGTCATCTCTACTCATGTCATGTCATTTCTAGTCACCCATCTCTTCTCATGTCATGTCATCTCTACTCATGTCATGTAATGCCTATTCATTTCATGTCATGTCATCTCTACTAATGTCATGCAATCCCTATTCATTTCATGTCATGTCATCTCTACTCATGTCATGTCATCTCTAGTCACCCATCTCTTCTCATGTCATGTCAGCTCTACTAATGTCATGTAGTGCCTATTCATTTCATGTCATGTCATCTCTACTAATGTCATGTAATCCCTATTCATTTCATGTCATGTCATCTCTACCAATGTCATGTCATCTCTACCGATTAATATCTGCTGATGTATGTTTTGTTTTTGAATTTTCTTTAATTTTTGCATCACGAAGATGGAGATATGTGTGGTCAGAGAGGATAAACCATTCAATTATAAATCTTTAAAATATCTTTAAATGAAGTTAATGATTTTTTCTCCACTACTGCTGAACCATAACAGAAATAAAAATCATTCAGCTAAACACTGTTAGCATCAATACAGATATTAAACGTATCCTGATCGACTGTTTTTCATTTATCACCAAACATAACAAATATAATTATCAGTCCCCTCTGCAGCTCATCGACAGCTCTGAGGAATAAAAGACTGAATAGAAGATGAAGCACCTTGGACTTCTTCTTCCTCATGCGGTGGATGCGGGACGCCAGCTGCACCGTGGTCAGCGTCTCCATGTAGTTGGCGGGGGAGTCAGAGATGTGGGCGATCATGGTGGTTCGACAGTTGATGTTACCGAGGGACTCTCTGAGCAACATGGTGAGCTTACTGTCCCTGAATAATAGATCAAGAAACCCCTCGTTAGCCAGTAAACCAGAGCCGACACTGAGACAGGCCTGTGAAACCCTCTGTTGCCCCGTGCACAGCAAAAGGAATAAAAATCATCTCCCATTTCACATTAATGACGCTCACTTTGAACTCATGTGATCTGGAGTCAGAACTACGGCCTCTAAAGACACTGATCACATCCTGACTCTCCAATCTGCTGCCTCAGCTTCTTTGTAACTTCACAGCTGAGCTCCAGCAGAGCTCAGTGCTTGTTAATGAAAAGTTCACGTTCGCATCAGCCTCCTTAATGTGAGGACATTTAACAGAAAGTGAGCAGATGACATCACTGAGCCTCATTCACCAACATCTTGGTCTACGTGTGCACATCTGTTCACACCTGTGTTCTTCTAATGATGAATCCCAGTGTCCTCAGAAAATCAAAGTGCACATCAGCTGATCTTAATGAACACAAACTCCCAACAAACACCAATATAAGGGCATCAGACTGCGGGGCCGTGTGAAAACAGGAACTGAAAAGAAAACTGAAGAGATGCATCGGATTCAAATCCGATATAATCAAATAAACCTTTGGTGTATAATCAGCTGCAAATAAGATCCAATGTCTGACCAAATGTCTCCCCTTCTGTTCCTGAGATATGATGTTAAAACATGATGATGTCACAGTCAAGCTGACCTTTGACCTTTTGACCTTCATTATTTTATCCTGTCAGACATTTGTGTCAAGTTTGGTCAGAATTAGTGAATGAATTCTTCAGTTATGGACAAAAACATGTTTTGTGAGGTCACACTGGCCTTTGAACTTCGAAAGCCAAATTGTAATCAGTTTATTCTTCAGTCCAAGTGGACGTTTGTGTCAAATTTGAAGGAATTCCCTCAAAGTGTTGTGGAGCTGACAGACGACCTCTCAAGTCGTTCTTGAGAATGAGATGGATGCAAGATCACAGTGACGTTGATCTATGACCACCAAATTTTAATCAGTTCATCATTACGTTCAAGTGGATGTTTGTGCCAAACATGAGGAAATTCCCCCAAGGTGTTCTTGAGATATCTCAGTTATAAGAATGGGACAGACGACAAACCTGAAAACATAATGCTTCTGGCTGCAGCTACCTCCGGGATTCAAGTTTAAAAATATGAATGATAAAAACATGATTGTAATTTAGATTATACAGTAGAGTTATGATACAGCTGTAGAAATGAAGGAAACACAGGAACCATGTGAAGTCTAACGTGAATGAGGCCCAGTGACTGAGCAGCAGAGACTCATCGAGGAGCCTCAGACGGACTCATCAGGTGCGTCTATCTTTCTTTCAGACGAATGAAGGCCGTACACGGATCATGAGACGAGGCTGTGAGGCACAAACACCTGCCACCACGCCCCACCCCACCTAATCCACCACCACAAGACTTAGCTAACCAACATGTTCTCATCACAACTCGTCACATACCGCAGCTTGTTCAGTGGACTTTTGACATCTTCATGTGAGGGCATGTTGATGTTCTGGTGTCAGTTTACATCTGTTACATGCAGCGTGTCTTTTCAAAATCAGCCTCTGTTTTTACTGGAAATGGTCAGTTTCTGTTCCTTAAATTCAGACTGTCTTTTTCAAAATCAACTTAAAACACTGGCCAAAACTGTGTTTTTAGGCTTACTTCCTGGAGTTCAGGAGACAAAAGCCCATAGTTAGGTTTATGAGAAACATCATGGTTTGGCTCTACAGTCATACAGGAAGTGAACACCTGACTCCTGGGTGACAGTCCCACCTCCCCTTCTGCCCGCCCTGTAGTGACTTTACAGCTGACCACGCGGCGGGATTTGACAGCTTTAGAATGAGAACAAGTTGGACTAACAAAAGTCGATACTGCACAAATAGTAAATGAGCATGAACCCCCCCCCCAACACATCCAAAAATTAAACAGCTTAAAAAGCAAAAGGTGGGGCGTCGGTAGCGTAGTGGATAGTGCTGGCGCCCCATGTGTAGAGGTGATGCCTCGCTGCAGCAGTCGCAGGTTCGACTCCGGCTTGCAACCCTTTGCTGCATGTCAAACCCCACTCTCTCTCACCCCATTTCACTCTGTCCTGTATAATAAAGGCAAAAAAGCCCAAAAAATAATCTTAAAAAAAAAAAAAAAAAAAAAAAAAAAGCAAAAGGAGACAAAACACCAACAACAGGCTGAGAATAAAGAATGATAAGAATGATGGTGCTGAAGGATCCGGCGGACTGAACCTCCATCAGTCTGTACTGAATGATTCATTCATCGCCTAATCAGCCAAACTCATTAAATACACAATCAGTATTCAGTCTCCGAGGTGCGGTCTGTTTGTGACCTTTGACCCCTGCCGGGTCATTAACATGCAAGCCGGTACCTGTAGGGAACATGCTTGGCTCCGTTGGCAAGTGCGAGGATGACGTTTCCCAGCGCGGACAGAGACAGACACTGTCCTCCCCCTCCCTCTCTGGTCCTGCTGATGTCTGTCTCACAGCTGCCCAGATCCAGAAGGTGGAGACGACTCCGCCCGGACACTGAGGGACAGAGACGGAGACAACAGCTGTTCAACCATTGGCTGCTTCACTGACAGAAACACGATTGATGCTTATTTTAATAACTGATTCATCAGGTTAAATATCAGACTGCGTCTCCTGCTCTTCATCACGTCTCATCTCACACACAGCTCAGGACTCGTTACTGCTGCTGCCCTTACAAATTTATGACCTGTTTAAATATGTACATTTCTCTGTGGACGCTGGAGTAAAGACTTCATGATACAGATGTGATCCAGTGATTCTGCTCCGACATGTTAATGGTTTCTGCGGTCAAAGAGGGTCAGAGCCGCGGCAGAGGGCTGATGATGTAAGAGGAGACGGTGTCCACAGCAGGACGCACACAGACAGAAACCACTGTTACAGTAATAATGACTTCAGCTCACAGCCCCGACTGAAACATCAGAGCTCAGACATGTCACTGCTTCCGAAGTCCCTGGTCAAGTTCCCAACAGGTCCCTAACAAGTCCAGACCAGAACGTTCCTCATCGAGTTCCGTATCAGACAAAGGGTCAAGGACGGCGAGTCCTGAGACAAGTCGCTAACAATTTCCAGGACAAAAAGTCCCAAATCAAGTTGCGTATCAGATACAAGGTCAAGTCCCATCGCATGACCAGAGTCAGCACCAACAAGTCCCAAGTTGAGAGAACCAACTTGGGACTTGAGAGGTCTTTTTTGATTTTGTCATACTGAGTGAAATCAGGGTGATCTGCTGAGTCCGAGTCATGTGACAAGAAAGAATCAAGGAAGTGATCAAGAAGATCAACAAGTCCCAAGTTAAAGTGGGTCTCTGAGATATTCGGATCATACCAGTTTTCTGCACACAGCTCTCAACATGGAGCTGGCTGAACTAGCGGCTAGCAGCTAACAGTGCTAACTCCATGAACAGTGCTAAACTACAGCAACAGTTCTTACTGGGCTAACAGTGCTAACTAGGAGGGAACCAGAGGGCGGGGACTACACTTCCATGATGACATCATCCCATTATCAGACATACACATCTAAACATGATACTCTACGTGTCCTCAGGGACACCGTGTCAGTTTATGCCTGTCAAAGACATTGTGTCTTTTCAAAATAAACTTCTGTTTTCACAGGAAATGTTCAGTTTTGGCTCGATAGATGTGTGCAAGATAGATATCTGATGTTATCGTGCTTTGATTTTAATAATATTCCCATTAGTTGTGCAGCCGTACAACAAACCACAGAGATGCTCAGATTACAACTTCCTTCTCTGCTCAGGACGCCATCACTCCATCTTCACACAGACAGCAGCTGTGTTGATGCTCTGATGTCATTAAGTCAAATCTGTTTATAACCATCAACATGTATAAACATCTGTAACCTCAATAAAGATGAGTGTTGTCTGTGACGGCAGGACGAGTGTGAGCAGCTCAGATCTGATCTCCAGTCTGTTATCTCTGCTCTCTTTAACAGCGTCAGATGGCGTGAACCATCAGCTGCTCACATCAGCAGGATTTACAAAGTGCTGAGAGCGGCGGAGTTTCTCTGCAGGACACACGGAGGCTTCAGGCCTCATTAAGCATGCAGATTTATTCCAAGAGCAGTGAAACACTAATAACTGCTGTGACAGGTAGGCGTGGGCGGAGGTGGCGTTAGCGTAGCCTCTCTGCTCGTTAATGTTCGTGTCGAGCACGGCGGCAGCAGATCAGGATGAAGCTAATTAGCAGCTGCTTGTTTGGAAATGAAAAGCAGAGGGAGGAGGAGGATGAGGAGGTGGTGGAAGAGGGGGGGGAGGAGGAGGAGGAGGAGGGTGAACAGCTGCAGAGTCACCAGCAGATGAGTTTATTACAACCCAAGGGCTCACTGTGTGCACACAGACGTCAGTGCCGCTTCATCACTGCGATTTCTCTTTAATTCAACTTTGAGTTCAGTTTAAATTCATCATCTCAGTTTTTACAACCTCAGAGTCAGACTTTAGTTTCACTGTGTGTGTCGGGTCGAACTTCTCTTTGATAAATCCAATAATCAGACTCAAACCAACATGTGAGTCTGACTTCCTGTCTGTGTCTCTGAGCTTGTTGGTTCCTGCTGACAATCTTCAATAATCAATAGTTTGATCAGTGATCAGCCGCTCACTGTCGTTTTTATTAGACTAACAGGAAACACTCTGATGGGGGACTATTTTCAGGGGCGGATGAATCCACAGTTGTTGCTGCAGTGTGTATTAGTGTCAGCGGAACGGTGTGGATGGATGATTATTTTTCTGTTACGTTCATCTGGTGACACACACACACACACACACACACACACACACACACACACACACACACACACACACTGACCTGCCGCCTTGTTGCTCTTGTCCTGCCTCTCCTGGTACAGGTGCAGGGTGAATAGGAAGTGAGAGTTCCTCCGGACCTCCTGGTCGTTCGGTGCCTGGCTGCTCTTCCTCGCTGCCAGCGCGGCGTCCAGGAAAAACGCAGCTCGCTCAGCATTGGTGGCCCGAAGCTCTGTCTGGTTCTGCAGCTGATGGAGAGAGGGGTGAGGAGACAGGTGAGGAGGAAAAAGAACCCAGAGGAGCAGGAACAACATGAAGCTTATCGTCATGAATACGGTGGTTTAATGAAGTCTGCTGGTGCACAGACAACATGTGACTGACGGAGAAGGCTGCACCACCTGATCACTGCTTCAAGCTGCACCTCCACCAGATACATGAACAACAACATCCATCAACCTGAGGACAGAAACAGGAAGTATAACACTGCTGAAACACAGAGTAGAAGAAGAAGTAAGTTCAGGTGAAGACGTCAGTTTGAGTTAATGAGAAGGATGTGATGAAGACGGGATGAAGACGTGATGAAGAGTGTCTCAGAGATAAAAGCAAGTGGATGATAGCAGCTGAAAAGAGACAGAATGAGGTTTGATAAAGAAAAAGAAGTGGAGAGAAAATTAAAGTGAGAGGAGATAAAGTGCGAGACAGACGCAGCCCGGGGAGATAACACAGACTGAGGAGAAATAAAAGGAGGAAGGTCAGGACTAATTGGACAGTTGTGGACAGAGACAAAGTCCCTCGAGCTGAGGACCAGGTCAGACAGGAAGAGGGGAGGCAGTGAAGGAGGCGAGGTGACCTGACATGTTCTCATCTCGTCAAATACTGACGCCTCGTCATAGGACACACACGTCTAAATACACAGTTCTGTGTCCTCATGTGTCTGTTGTCCCCGTCCATCATCATCCTCACTGTGACCTCGTCACATGTCCACGTTTGGTCATGGACTTTCCACGTCCACATATGGCGTCCAAGGTACCCTGGGTGTGTTGGTTGTTGACGTTCTGGGACGCCATGTCAACTTCAGCCTGTTACATGCATTGTCTGTTTTCAAAATACACTTCTGTTTTCACAGGAAATGTACAGTTTAATACAGTCTCTTTCAAAATAAAAGCACTACATCAGTACAACACCACCAACTGATGTTTTTTTACCTTCAACACACACATACTTGGTTACGTTTAGCCGACACACACGTGGTTACGTTTAGCCGACACACACGTGGTTACGTTTAGCCAACACACACACGGGGTTACGTTTAGCCAACACACACGTGGTTACTTTAGCCAACACACACACGTGGTTACTTTAGCCAACACACACACAGGGTTACGTTTAGCCGACACATACGTGGTTACTTTAGCCAACACACACACGTGGTTACATTAAGCCGACACACACACGTGGTTACGTTTAGCCGACCCACACACAGGGTTACGTTTAGCCGACACACACACGTGGTTACTTTAGCCAACACACACACGTGGTTACGTTTAGCCGACACACACACGTGGTTACGTTTAGCCGACACACACACGTGGTTACGTTTAGTAAAAGAGAGCAGGGTTTGGCTTTACAGTCTTACAGGAAGTGAACACCGGCCTCCCCCTGAAAGTCAGTGTTTGTCTGACCCATCCACCCAAGGACTTTCTTTATATTAGGAGCTGCTGGTGGCATTATGAACTGCTGCTCCATGGTGTGTATCACACCACCACTGAGGGCGCCTCCGTGCGTCCGTGTCTGACGGCGACGCCCACTGACAAAGCAGCGGTATTTGGTGAGTCTGTTGTTGCCCTGCTGCCTCTGAAAGAAAGACATGATGTAGGAGGGAGTGGATGACCTACCTGGGATCCACAGAGCGGGTCTTCTCTCAGGGACACTGCGGGCCCCGGGGCCTCCTGCTGGCCCCCCCCTGAGGAGGAGGAGGAGGAGGGGAGTTCAGCCAGGAGGTCGCTGAGCGTCTCCTCCCGACCAGAGATCTCCACAGCCGACACTCTGACTGAGAAACGAACTCCAGACTTCTCCCTCCGCTCCTCGATCACCTTAAACAGCCACGAGATGGCGGTCGGAGCCACGCCCAGACTCTGGGTGGAGCAGTCTCGGCCAATCATGGTGTAGGTCTTACCTGGGGGGAGTCAACAGAATGGTCATGTGACAGGTCAGGTAACTGTGTGTGTGTGTGTGTGTGTGTGTGTGTGTGTGTGTGTGTGTGTGTGTGTGTGTGTGTGTGTGTGTCTCTGTTAGTGTTTTACCCAGGTTCTCGTGTCCGAAGCAGAAGATGCAGCCGTCTGCTCCGTTCACCACCGACTGGATGACCTCCGCCACCGTCCCTGAACACACCTCAGCCTATCAGGGGCCAGATCCAGTTAGTGTCAGCCAATCACGTCAGAGCACAGTCACCTCACAGGGAGGAAGTTTACACACTGCATCATGATGGGACGTGTTTGCACACGTGACGTCACGTTAACTCTTCAGGTCATGTCACGAAACCTTTCTTCTAGTTTTAGTTATTGAACATCATCATGTCATGTTTTATCAAAATCTATGCTCAGATCGAATTCTCTGCCTGAATGAAGCTTCTGCCATATTGTGCGATTTACTTCTGTTTGAGGGGGCGGAGCTTCACGTCGTGCGTCACACACAGTGTTGTGTGCCTGATGTTTGTTCCCATTGGCTCTCATGGGGTCGTCTTGTCACTTTTAACCTATAAAGTTTTTTATTAACGTTATCTAATAAATCAATAAATCAATAAATCTGTTGATAAACGCCGCCTGTAGATCTGTTGTATAAACGTGATGTCACACCGGAGGTCGTCCTATTGGACTGAACATCAGCACTGATTATCTGCAGCCTCGTCTTCATGACCTCACAGCTCATTATAATTTAATACCTTAGTTCATGTTATATGACATGATGATCAACAACTCTGCTGTAAACAGGAAACTGTTCTTTTAGACCTGCTGGTTAAATAAAAAAAATAAAGTACTTAGTTGAGTCTGTTTATTTTCAGTGACATCACATTATGACTCAGTTCAGCTCATGTTCAGGCTGCTGTCAGCCCTAGAGTGTCTCCTCTGGTCTGAATCAGGGACTCATGTTGTTCCAAAGTTGTATAATTGCCTAGAGTTGGTTCGTGTTCTCACGGCAGCATTTACAAGAGGACCAGATCAAATGCCTTGTGTGAGAAAGCTGCTCTTGATTGGTCAGAATTTCCATGTGGGAAAAATCCAGGAAGTAAAGCAAACGTTGAAGAAGAGTACACTTGCAAGATAAATGTGACACTTTGTAATGTCACAATGGAGGGACAACTACGCAGGTTGATTTTAGCGCTGCTCATCGTGGACTATATTGCTGTCATTGTTCATTTTAGTCAAACCATACAGTTTGAAAACGAGGCGCGGCTCCAACTAGAAAACAATGTTTTGATGCATTGGATGTGCTGAATGTGCATATTAAGGCAGTACAGGAGGAGGTGCACATTAATAATCCTCCAGGACTGTAACATGCTCATGTTTAACCCAAACAATGTGTCATGTGACTGCAGTTGCTTCACATCCAGGTCGGGACACCTTCTCACCACAAACCAACCGCACCAGAGTTCCTTTGGAACCGGACTGAGACCACCTCTTCAAGAAGGTCTCAGTCTGGTTGTTTTGATGTGTTCACACCTGCACATATGAACCGCACTGAGGGGGCAAACACACCTGAGTTCAACTGAACCAAACCAAACAGGGCAGGTGTGAACGCGGCCTGAGTCACAATAAGTCACTGTGATCCACATTACGTTGTGTTACTGTGTGACGCTGTACGGTACTTCCTGTTATGATCCCAGACTTTATGTGATGATGTCACAGTATGTTAGTATGAAGACATAAGAAGAGGAGATGACACAGAGTCAGAAACACAACCTGAATCATCTGATCGTTTATCTCAGCAGGAGGCTGAATGATCAGTGTGTGAATGATCAATCAGACTGACACACACACACACACACACACACACACACACACACACACACACACACACACACACACACACACTAAAAACACACTGTGTGCGTGTTACAGACTGAGCAGGTTAGTAAAGTGTAGTAAAGTGAATCTGAAGTGTGACACTGTCACTGATCAGACTGAAGCAAGTTTCACTCTGACATCAGGAGACAGGAAGTGTGCGTCTCCTGATGTGTATCTGTCTCTGAGGGTTAAACTACAGTAGAACCAACTCTGTCCCGTCTCACCTGTGAGGCATCCTGGGAGAAGATGGCGTCGAAGGTGAAGGTCTTTGGAGCGGAGGCGGAGGATCGTCTCTGGGCGGTGGTGGCGGCGGTTTGTCCTCCGGCTGACGTCTCGCAGAGAGTCAGCAGCTTCTTCCTGCCATCCACTTTGAGGAGGGACATGGACTCTGAAGACTCGCTGCTGTGGACCGAACAGATTCGGACCATCACTCTGACCTGGAGACAGACAGGAAGTCCACATCAGAGAGGACGGGGGACCGGCAGGTGTCTTTATGTCACTGTCAGCAGTCTGATGAATGTCAACATCATCAACTGGTGTCATCAGACCCTCAGGAGCAGTTAGTGACCACAGTGTGACCAACGTCCCGACCTCCTGACCTCTGACCTGCAGCAGCTGCTGTATCTGACCTCAGATCAGCCCGCCGTGGCATGTTGTGGCTCTCTGAAGACTTTTTATTGGTGTGTCACAGAGCTGCTGAGTCGGCGCTCTGCGGCGGTGACGAGGTCAAGTTTAAAGCCAAAAACAATCTGAGACGCAGCAGTTTTTAAATGATGTGTCGCTGCGAACCAGCGGAGCGAATCATCAGCTCCTCGGTTACTGCGGCCGCACGCAGGACGCCGCTCATCTACAGCAGACACACCTGCAGTCTGTGAAGCAGCTGTGGCTCTGAATATGTGATGAAGAGTTGAAGAGGAGCGTCGGCACTTTGTTTCACCTCAATAATATCATTAGTGAAAGACAGGGACCAATCAGAGTCTGAGCTGTGACACAACATGATGACATCAGATTCAGTCTGAAATAAAAATCTGTGTCGACTCTTTAGTCTGAAATTAAAGATTTATTTTCTCCTTTTAAACACAGAATATTTGTTGTTAAAGATCTGAAGAATCGTCAGAAGATGAAATCAGTTAATTCGTTCAGTCACAGAGACAGAGAGTGAAGATGGTGACATCTGTTGGTGTAAAAATAACTGATGAAAGACAGAATGAGAGAACAAGACAGAAAAACGATGATTAAAGAAAAAGTAAAATAAAATGCTTAAGGAGGAAAGAAATGAAAATAAAGAATAAAAACAGGGAGAAAGAAATTTAACATTACAATTAATTTAGAAATTTGTAAAAAATAAATGGATGGAATAACTTGAAGTGAAGAGAGAGGGAGACAGGATGAAAAACAAGACAAATTAAAAATAAAAGAAAGACATGAAATGAAAGGAAACAGAAAGAAAGAGTGTTAGTACAGATCTGAACTCATGACCGATGAGTCTCAGATCAGTGTCTTTATGAGTCTCTGCTGTGACTCACAAGTTTGAACTTTATGACCAACAAACGACGATAAAACACAAAAGACGTTTTTACAACGATGACACGTGACACAGTCTGCAGCTGAGAACCGACCCGTCTGTCTCCAGTGACGACTGCTGTCAGACACGAGACAAAGAAACATCCAAAATACACTTTTAAAGTTTGTTTCACTTCAGACTGATGTTTGGAGAAAGTTTACATTTAATGACACGATGCCTCATTTGCATATTTTAACATCAAACTTCAGAAAACTTGTCATTCATAATGATAAGTGTCTTAATGAGAGGAATGAAAACGTTTCCTGGTGAAATCTGTTAGTTTAAACCTGATCACCTGCAGTGTCTCCTCTGAGAACTTTAAGGAGCTGTAAACATGCTGCGCTGTGTGTGCCCTCAGATTCATTGTTTTCAGTGCAGACACGCAGCAGGTGCTCAGACGCCAGAGCAACGGTGTCGCAGCGCACACGTGTTCCTGAGGGCCTATTGTTCAGGGCGCAACAGCTGCACCCTGAGATAAACTGGGTTCAACTTATGGAGCACGTCAGCTCATGTCATGTGACGAGGACCAACCAATCACAGCTGACAGATATCTTTCCTTCTTCAGTAAATATCAGCGTGTCCGAGCGTCACATCTGTCCCACAGACACACAGGAAGTAGATCAGCTCCGACCTCAGGGTTTCAGGGTAACAGGCTGTGATACGGTGCTGGTTATGGTTGCTTAGCAACCACAGACACAACCTGCCACCGTGCCCTTGAAAATTAGCTCAGAGTAGCGCCAGCGTCTGACCTCACATACTCCAGGCGGGTAAAGACACGGCATGTGTGTGGCCTCTGATAATGTCTTGAGGCTGGCTGAGGTCTGAGCTGCAGCAGAACTCCTCTGCTCCGATGAACATACTGATGGACTTCCTCTTCCTGTCTGTTGCGGCTTGTTAACTGTCCCTCAGGTCTGATCAGAGTCCTGTGGCGTCCTGGAGAATCTGCTGGGTCACAGACTGGTGAACTGCACACATGCTGCAGCAGGACGTGTTTCATTGTGACCTCAGGTACGAGAAGGGTTAATGCTCCAACAGTCCGGCAGGAGACGATCTCAGTGAGACAGAGGCTCAGAGACCAGTGGGAACACTGTGTACGCACAACACGAGGCCTGACAGAGGCGAACGCCACTTCACACACGAGAGTAGTGATGTATAAAAACAGTTTGGTGACGCAGACGGTGAGGTGGAAACTGGTCAGTATTTTTAGTGCACACCATTTTTGACTTGTGTTCATATGTACATTTTTGTCTGATTCTTGACATCCTTGTGAAATAGTGCGTACATAATTACAACTATGTATGCTACCCTGTGCAATAATACCTGCACACACACGTCCGTGTGTGCAAAATAAGTGCAATAGGGCAATCTGCAATTACACCAGCACTTTACAAACTTGTGAATTAGCACTTTGTAACGGGCAATGTGCAATTCTCGTCTTGTATACACTTAAGCACTTTAGCACTTGAACACTTAAATCCAACTTTCTATGGTCACTTAATTGCTGGTCTGTCATTAGTAACATGGTTTATTGTTTTCTTAGTCCTACTGTACTTCCTATTATGATTGTTTTATTGATGTATATGGCCTTGTTGTCCTGTTGTTTGTTGCTGTCTTGTCTTTATGTGTTTGGCATTAATTGCTGCAGGGATGAAAGATGGAAATTAGCCACTGGCTAAAATCTTGCATATTTACTCTTGTGTGTTCATCAATATGTACTGTCCCTGTTTTAAAAATAAAGTCAAAGTCAAGTCAAAAGCTGTGTTCGAAATCGCACCCTATCATGGATATAGTGCACTATATAGTGTGTTCGCCATTTTGTAGTGTTGTTCGAATTCTCCGCTGTTAATTTCATTCACTATATAGTGGACTATAAAATACCCACAATGCACAGCAAATGTGAGTGAACAAACGATGTACCCTACATTTTACTCCTGTATACCACAATGCAATGCGGTCGTCTTTTGCCAGAGGAGAAGAAGAACAACCGCAAAGAGAAAAGAAACGAATAGCATGCTAGCCGGTAACGTTAGCTCACGAGCTAACAATAGCCACTTAGCCCGCACGAGCCAGGTAGCTTGTAGCTCGTGCACTATCATGGGCTATTACAGCTCACAATGCAGACACACAACTGTAGCTGACAAAACCAAACGTCCACACCATTGACATTTCAACAATTTGTTGAAAAAAAGTACAACCACCACACAGTTCGGTCATCCTCGAAGTGCCCGGTTTGTTTACATGATGCTCGGCGCGTCCACTTGCATCACAGAAGTATGCGGCGCAGCTACTGACGCAACGATGTTCAGAAAATTTCAGTTAGTGTCCGAAATCTCGTTCAGTCGCTCCCCATGTAGTGCACTATATAGTAAACACGAAATAGGGAATAGTGAGTGAGTGAGTGAGTGGACGTTTCGAACACAGCTAGAGACACTGTTTTATGAAAGACACGTCTGGACCGACCAAAACCTCCACCTGCCTCCATCATCTCATCCACCCTTCAGACATGCTGCGGCCTCCGTATACACACCTGGTATCTGAGGGAACAAGCTGCAATGGGGATCTTAGTTAAGGGTAAACTTAAGGGTAAATCTGAGGGTAAACGTAAGGGGATTCTGATGCTGTTAGGAGGTGAAGTGAGTGTGTGTGTGTGTGTGTGTGTGTGTGTGTGTGTGTGTGTGTGTGTGTGTGTGTGTGTGTGTGTGTGGTTAATCGTCTCTCAGAGCCGACAGCAGCAGACCTGGCAGCAGGATGGTCAGTGACAGTCGAGTGTCTGATCTGCAGCCAGCAGCTGAGTGTGAGTCCAAACACACGTCTCTACACGTGTTACATAATGACAGCAGACAGCTGCCCTGTTGGACAGTCTCAAGTCCTGAGAGCGTCCCCCAGAGGACACACAGCTCATTACAGCCTGAAACCACATCCTGATGATCTGTTCTCACATCAGACCGGAGGAGGACTGGTCCACGTCTCCAACAGGACATTTGAGACTCTGAGACGTTTCAAATCAAAAAATGATATTTACTCTTTAAACTGTAAACTAGAGTCACCACCCTGTGGTTGTATGACTCCGCCCACCAGTCCACCCTGTGGTTGTATGACAAAAAAACAGATTGAATAAAGACTGCTTCATCATCAGCATCAGCATCATCATCATTAGTCAGCTCCTTCATCCAGATGACCCTGTGACCCCCACCCACTGACGGTTCCCACAGTGTGGACTGCACTGGATTCATGAGATTCCAGCAGGCTGACAATCTGAGCTGCTGCAGTGCATTCTGGGTAACTACATGACCTCATACCTTCCCCATCCCCGGCGTGTCCTTGACCTTTGTTCCGGCCCGGAGGAGGCATGGTGGGACGGCGGGCGGTGAGAGCTGCAGGGCCCCGCTGAAGCCCCCAGTGTAAAGCAAGGGCCCCGAGGCCTCAGCGGGGGATGTGGCCCCAGCGCCCGGCTGGGACTTCTTCCTGCGGGACAGACTGAGCTTCTGAGCCGCCCTGAGGACAGAGACACAGAGTCAGACATCATCTTCATCAGTCAACAACATCATCATTGTCATCGTCACCATCATCATAGGTTGACCTACTCTGTGTGCCAATCACCTCATCATTTTAAACATGGTTCTTTCTTTCTTGCTGCAGTTGTGCACGCCCTCCACCTCCCTATCACCACCCAGTCTCAGACTCATCATCCTCAGTCATCAGCCTCAGAATCATCAACCTCAGAGTCATCATCCTCAGACTCACCAGCCTCAGAGTCATCAGCCTCAGACTCATCAGTTTGAGTCATCAGCCTCAGAGTCATCATCCTCAGAGTCATCATCCTCAGAGTCATCAGCCTCAGACTCATCAGTTTCAGAGTCATCAGCCTCAGAATCATCAACCTCAGAGTCATCATCCTCAGACTCACCAGCCTCAGAGTCATCAGCCTCAGACTCATCAGTTTGAGTCATCAGCCTCAGAGTCATCATCCTCAGAGTCATCATCCTCAGAGTCATCAGCCTCAGACTCATCAGTTTCAGAGTCATCAGCCTCAGAGTCATCATCCACCCCTTCCACCAGTGTCTGGACTCCACTGTGGGGATTGAACCTGCTGCCGCTCAGATGTCCCTCGATCAGAAAACATCTCCTCTGTTGTCCAAAGACTTGATAAATCTTCATCAGCACAAATCACCTGTTCATCGGTTCACTCATATTCTGTATGAAATATTATCTTTACTTTATTCCTCTGTCTCTACTGATTGAAGAAATGATGGAGTTGTACTAGCCATGTATGAGATTAGGTTTTGGACGATATTTTCCAGCTCATTCTGCCTGAGAAGGATTAAATGCACAAAGCTGCTATTCTTAAATATCCCATGGAGAGAGACTCTCACTGCAGCCTGTTCTATTTTGTTCTGAAAATGTGGGCGTGCAGCCTCGTTCTGTGGACGATAAACCAGGTGCAGACTTCCATCTGTGTCACCGCTGATGAGGAAATACAGCGAGTGCTGGACGGAGCACTGAGTGACAACAACCCCGCCCACATTTAAGAGGACTGTCTGAACACACCGAGGGTCTAGGGACCATGTCTGAAGGGTCACTGCTGGTTCCACAGGTGCTGGACTGTAGAGGCTCCAACTGTGAGTCAATGACATCGTCCAGAGGAAGAAGACTTTAACTTTAATCTGAAAAAAACCTTGGCTGACCTGCAGACTGCCTGTTACAGTACAGAGAGGGGGGAGGACGAGGAGGAGGATCAATGGGGGGTCGAGGAGGCTCAAACTGAGATCTGACATCATTAGAGAAGAAGAGACTCTTCCTCCTCCTCCTCTTCATCCCTCCATCCTCCTCACTGAGTCCAATCAGAGAACAGAGTGTGTAATTATACAGCGTCCATGAAGGACAGCAGAGTGTACAGCCTCAGGGAATACACACACACACACACACACACACACACACACACACACACACACACACACACTGTTACATTTATCACAACAAACTCTGCAAACTGCAGCGCCTCAAGGTGACAGTGTGTGTGTGTGTGTGTGTGTGTGTGTGTGTGTGTGTGTGTGTGTGTAAAGTGCTGACATTTACACTTCATTAACGGCAGCTCGCTGTGTGTTGATTTAAGCTCCTCCTCTTTTTATTCCCTGTCTCTTCTTCTGTGGTGCGCTCAAAACACAGTCTGGCCAAAAGTATGTGGACAGTCCCAATGAACACACACACACACACACACACACACACACACTGCTGTATATAATGCAGAGTAAACTTAAGGTTGTTGTAAGACATTTTTTGAGATTTTTTTGGGACATTTTATCAACATTTTGTCGGACATGTTTTTAAACATTTTCCTGAGATTTTATCAAAACTTTTTGGACAATTTAAGAATATTTTTCAGACATTTTCTCAACATTTTTTGGGCATTTTATTAATAGTCTTATTCATTGTATTAATGTTCCCTCTATGTTGCCTTTCACAGTTGCAATAATAACCCTGCAGCATCACTCAGTATGTGAAGCTGTGACTCAGTCGGCGCTGTCATCGTGCAGTCTGCAGACATCACACAAGATGTCGTACCATAGTTTATCAGATCCATGTGACACAGTGTCACTGCACTAAACTTAGAGGACTGATAACATCTCACAGTCTGTACGAGGATTTAAACAGACAGAGTTAAAGGGGCCTCAGAACGACACGCAAACAGAATCTTCTGTTAAAAATCTGTTGTAAATTAAATAAAAAATGAAAAGACACAGAGTGAAAAGTTCAATTTGTTACTGAGCAGATAAAAGTTTCTGTCTGTTTTCAGTCTGTTACAGAGACGTTTGTCATACGTTCACATCGGCTAACTGTTGGAGGACGTAGTTAAATCGTGTTGCATCACACAGAGATTTTAACATTATGTCCGACCCATTTGAATCAGTGTGCAGAGTAAATGTGGAAACACCTCACAGTTCAACACCAGCACAAACTAAAACCTCCACAGTGATCAAACAGCTGAGCCTGAGCCTGAGACTGGGCCTGAGACTTGGCCAAACATCCAGCCTGAGAAAAATAACACTGGAGCAGAAAAGCAACGAAACTGCGGAGGAGTCGGACGAGCACAAACTCAGAGTTCAATAACTATGTGGTCAGTTATTAGTGAGCAGTGTTTCTGGTGAAGGACGCAGATGTGACAAGATGAAGAAAACCTTTTGGTTGAACTGGGCTCAGAGAGACTCGCAGGGTTAATAATGAGACTGTAATATATTGAAGAGCCTGGACCACAAAGAGAGAGAGAATCATAAAAAGACAAAGGCTTCCTTTTCCAGTGTGTGAAGCTGCAGCTCAACATAAAGAGGGAAGAGTTTGTGTTATTTTACAAGCTAACATTAAAGTTAACTCTCCCTCTGCTCCGCCAACGATCTCTCTTAACAGTTAAACCTCCTGCTGTCTCCACTAAACTGGATTTATGGACTGTATTTCTACACCGTCTTCTCTGTTCCTCTGAAAACATCAACATCCTGAAACCTGAGGTTCGTTTCAAACTCTGAAATCAACCAACCGACACATAAAGATTATCAAACCAGACGGATGCTGTGGAGGAGACAGTGATACTCACAGTTCCTTCCAGTCCATTATCTACTCAGAGTTCTCCACCTCGAAGAGGAACCAGGTCCAAACTCATCCTCAGTCACCATCGCACAGAATCAGGTTGAATCCAACAAGAGAGGAATCAGTAAAAACCAGCGAGGCTGAGACATGAGCGACGTGTTCGACACTGAAACATGGCGGCAGGAAAACCAACACGTGGAGCCAGAAGGGATCCAGAAAATGGAAGTTCTCCAGATAGAGTCCGGGATAAATCCAGAAAGGTACAAGAAAAGTTTTCAGAAAAGTTTAGACCAGTCGTTCCATCAAAATCCCCCAAAATGTGTTCTGGCAACAAGGATCCAAAGGTGGGTTGTTCCAGGAGAGATGTCAATCGGAGGACTTTAACTTGTGTGTAACTGTGTGAGTAAACGATTTGGTCATCCTGTGTTTTCTTGTTTTCAGGAGCATAACACCAAAGGCCTCAGGTTCATCAATAAAATCTACGTCTACAAACAAACATCCAAATTGCACAAATTTATCCTGAATGTATCTGTAAACTGTCCGTCCATCCTGTGACGACGTCAAAGTGATTTGAGTCTCAAGAAACTCCTCACCAAGTTTCAAACAGGCTTCAGTCTTGCTTGTACATCTGATAATCGTCCAACGGTGTCAACTCACTCTTGAAACATCAGTGACCTGACGTCTCGTCCATCAGTGACGACTCCAGTCGCCGTCACCAAACTCCTCAGGAGATCTGAGAGTTTAAAAAAAATGTTTTCGGTTCATTGATAAAAACTTCTGAATGAGTTCAAGTTGTGTTTGTGCAGCTGTGTCATTGCCTCTGTTTTCATCTGTTAGATCATCTCTCACCACAGTCCTGTGGATGTGTGTGTCATCAGTCAGATCTTTCTGTTTGTCTGCAAACACACGTCCAACAGTTTCAGTTCACCCTGAACACATCCATCTGTCAGTAACCTCTGTGACCCTGAAGTGACGTCTGACAGATCAGAGTCCTGAAGGAGTCTGGACATTTTCTGAGACTCTTCCTGGTTTGTTGAAACGACTTTTAGACTTTAACGCATCAGTCGACCATCAGTCAGCTGTTTCCTCTTTTCACAGTAATTCTCACTGAGTGCCTTCAGGAAGTTCTCCAAGACTTCACCGTCTTTGAGTCAAAAAGACGAGTCCAAATGTGTCAAACACCTCCTTTCATCATCATCTGCACCGTGATGTCTGCGTGACTACAGCTCCTCCCAACAAACTCCTCTGGGGATTTCTTGGCGATGTTCCAACAGGTTTCAGTCCGTCTGTCGATCAGACCAATGGTCGTATCACTCCATCCTCAACACATCAGTAAACTCTCCATCCGTCTGTCCGTGCGTGTCCTCGTGTCTCATGTCTGACCTGCAGCGTCCGTCCAATCAGCAGGAAGTTTTCAGAGAACATGGAGCAAAGTTGCTGTTGAAACATGATCCATGAAAAGCAGCAGAAAGTATGAAAGTCCTGCAGAGATGCATCTCTCCACCCGACTGCCTCCACCCGACACACACTGCACCAAACCCCTCCATCTGCTCCTCTTCACCTCCTCCTCCTGTCCTTATCCTTCACTTTGCTCCTCTTTCATTTCCTCTGAACTCAGCCTCCTCTTCCTCACCATTTCCCTCCTGTCTTCCTCTCCGTCCGTCCTGTTTCTCCTCCGTCTTTACTTTTACCTTTTCCTCCCGCTGCTCTCTCCTTCAGCTCATATTCTCCTCTTTTTCATCATCATTTCCTTTGCACCCACCTCCTTCTGTCACCGTCTTAATTTCACCTCTCTGTTTCTCTTTCTGGTTTTCCTCTCCTCCTCCTTCCTCCTCCTCTCCTCTTCCTCTCCCTCTCTCTTCTCTCCTGTAGCTCCTCAGTCTGTTCCTGCAGTATCGCAATGCTTTTCCTCTCCACCCCTCCCTCCCTCCTTCCCCCTCCTCCTCCTCCTCCTCCTCCTCCTCCTCTAACTCACGGGAGGGGGGGGGGGGGGGTGATGAAGGAGAGCAGTAGCAGAGGAGGAATAAAGGATTAAAATCAGGAGGTGGGAACAAATGGGAGGATGAAGAGCGGGAGGATGAAGAGCAGGAGGATTCCTGCCGCTCACTGATGTTGTTGCCGGGAAACACTGGCGATGCTCCAGCCTTCCTCCCCTCCGTCCGTCCGTCCGTCCCTCCGTCTGTCTGCCTCCCTCACCTCTCCTCCCTGTCCTCCCCCCTCCTCCCTCTCTCCTCACAGCCCCGCCTCCTCGTCGTGTCGACACACAGCAGCCGTGAAAAACACACACACACACACACACACTTGACATGCTACATGAATACTTCATGAGAAGACGGACACCCCCACCACTGGACTTCAAAGACACTCTGTGTGTGTGTGTGTGTGTGTGTGTGTGTGTGTGTGTGTGTGTGTGTGTGTGTGTGTGTGTGTGTGTGTGTGTGTGTGTGTGTGTGTGTGTGTGTGTGTGTGTGTGTGTGAGGTGATGAAGAACCAGTCACAGTGAACGTCACATCTTAATGACTAAAGTTAAAATGAATTAAACTGTGTGTTTTATAAATGATCATAAATATCATTAATAATATTTTAGACTGTGTGAAGTTTTATTTTCAATTATTTCATGATCACATATAAATTAACTTTATTTCTATGTGTAACATTAAACCTCGTTGGCTGAGAGTTGTTTTAGTGCCTGTCCCAGAATTACCAGAGGACAGTGAACACATCGCGATTATAAACAGTAAATAAAGAGAAAAAAGTTTGACACAAATAAAAACAAAACAATTAAAACAGCACAGAAATAAAATGAAGTATTTATACAACATTCAAATCTTCATTTGTTTTATCAAGTTTGGTACAAAATGACGCTTTTTGTTTATTTGTTTTGTTTTTATGTCCTTTGTTATGAGTCAGAACAGGCTGTGTGTCAGACGGCCTACAGGGGGTGCATGACCAACAGGGGAGCTACCAGGGCGCCACAAGGTAATGATTCATGTCATTGTTTTACATTATTAACCCTTAATTTTTTTTCACTCGCCATTCTGATTTGCCATTACTGCCCATGACTTTCCATTTCTACGGTTACCTTTCATTGGTATCCATTATTTCTAATTATCAGCCATTATTTTACATTATTTGCAAAATCTAACCATTGCTCACCATGGTCATTGTTTACCATTGCTCACCATTGCTTGCCATTAACTAACATTACTATTTGCCATTACTTTCCACTGGTTATTACTGTACTTGCCATTATTTTAAATTTCCCCCGTTTAAGGGTTTTTTGGGGGGGGGGTTTCCTGAACCACTGGACAGAGGGATATCGTAAAGCCTCTGAGGCAAATTGTGATTTGTGATATTGGGCTTTATAAATAAAATTCGTACTCGTCGTCCTCCGTTTATCCGGGGGCAGCAGCCTCAGCAAAGAAGCCCAGACAGTCCTCTCTCCAGCCAATTCCGTCAGCTCTTCCGAGGGAACCCCCAAGCGTTCCCAGGCCAGCCGGGCGATGTAGTCCCTCCAGCGTGTCCTGGGGCAGCCCCGAGGTCTCCTCCCGGTTGGACATGCCCGAAACTCCTCCCAAGGGAGGCATCCGGGTGGCATCCTTACTAGATGCCCGAACCACCTCAACTGACTCCTCTTGATGTGAAGGAGCAGCGGCTCTACTCCGAGTCCCTCCCGGATGTCCGAGCTCCTCACCCTATCTCTAAGGCTGAGCCCAGACATTCTGTGGAGGAAACTCTTTGGCAGCTTGTACTTGTGATCTCGTTCTTTCGGTCACTACCCAGAGCTCGTGACCATAGGTGAGGGTTGGAACATAGATCGACCGGTAAACTGAGAGCTTTGCTTTCTGGCTAAGCTCCCTTTTCACCACAACGGACCGGTTAAGCGCCTGCATCACTGCTGACGCCGCCTCAATCCGCCTGTCAATCTCCCGCTCCATCCTACCCTCACTCGTGAACAAGATCCTGAGATACTTAAACTCCTCCACCTGAGGCAGGACCTCCCCCCTGACCTGGAGTGGGTACTCCACCCTTGTCCCTGGCTGAGGACCATGGCCTCAGACTTGGAGGTGCTGATTCTCATCCCAGCCGCTTCACACTTAGCTGCGAACCGTCCCAGCAAGAGCTGGAGGTCACTGTTCAATGGAGCTAGGAGGACCACGTCATCCGCAAAAAGCAGGGACGAGATCCTCCCGTCACCGAACCTGACACCCTCCACCACTCGGTTCCATAAAAGTTATGAACAGGACCGGTGACAAAGGACAGCCCTGGCGGAGTCCAACTCTCACCGGGAACAGGTCCGACTTACTGCCGGCCACGCGAACCAGGCTCACGCTCCTTCGGTACAGGGTCTGGATGGCCCTTAGCAAGGGGCCACCAACCCCATACTCCCAGAGCACCCCCCACAGGATGCCCCTGGGGACACGGTCGTAAGCCTTCTCCAAATCCACAAAACACATTTGGACTGGTTGGGTGAACTCCCATGCCCCCTCCAGCACCCTGGCGAGGGTAAAGAGCTGGTCCACGGTTCCACGTCCGGGACAAAAACCACATTGCTCCTCCTCAATCTGAACTATCGACCGGACCGTCTTCTCCAGCACCCTGGAGTAGACCTTACCAGGTAGGCTGAGGAGTGTGATCCCCCTGTAGTTGGAAATTGATTGATTGAATTGATTGAAATTACTAGACATTATTTCCAGTTATGAGCCATGACTAGTAATTACTTGCCATTATTTGCAATAACCTGCCATTACTCTCCATTTGTGGCGATTACCTTTGATTGGTATCCATTAGTTGCTCTTTTAGGCACTACTCATCACTACACTTGCCAATATTTTACATAATTTTACATTATTTGCAACACCTACCCATTACCTTTCATTATTATCCAGTACTTGCCATTACTAGCTCTGGTACACCATTACTACCCATTATTTGAACCTTTATTTTCCATTACAAGCCACGAGCCATGACCAGCGATTACTCACAGTCATTTGCAATTACCTGCCATTTATTGGTATCCATTATTTACCACACCTAGCCACTGGTCGTCACTATACTTGCCATTATTTTAAATTATGAGCCATGATATTTTTGAGACTCTGGATCAGTCAGTAGAAACATGAGACAGGAGTTAAAAAAAAATAATAAAAAAAACCAGATCAATAAATCAATGTGACTGAACAGATGATGATGATGATGAGTGATCAGAGGAGCAGATCAATACTGTAAGAAAAAAAACTGAATCATATCTGCAGACAGAGACAAAGTATCAGAGAGGATCCACAGATCAATATCCTGATCAATACTCTGAAGCAGACAGCGATCAATACCAGGTGAGCAGCCGCAGGAAGTTGTCAGACTGCAGAGAGGTGAGAGGAGCTGCAGCAAACTGATGATCTATTAATCAATGTAGAGATATCATCAGGGTCAGAGGGCCACCAGAATAAAGCCAATGAAGTAGTAAAGTAAATAAAGAGACTCATTTATTATAAACCACTGGGAATATGAGAAGTGATGTGGAAATACGTCATAACGTTGTGGAAAAACATTAAATGTTAGAGGGAAAAAGTTTTCATAGAGTTTTCATAGTTTTACAGGGAAAAGTTGAAGTTTTCTTTATAAACAGACACATTCATGATAAAGAGTCAAAATAAAATCAAGTTTAATTAAAAATTAGAGAACAAAGTTGAAATTTCACTGGAATGTAACAGGAATATTTACCAGGAAACAGTCGTGTTACAAAACATCATCTGTGTGATGGCTGACGGGTCCAGAATTCTACATGACATCCTCAGTGCGTCCTCGTCCTGAGGACAAACCTGGACACATGAACTGAGACAGTGGGACAGACGTTTCTGCAGTTCCTCTGAGCTCTGTCAGAATCTGTGCAGCCGGCGTCTCGTCTCCTTTGAACACAGAAACATTTCTCTTCAGTCTGTCAGAAGAATCGAACCCCTGGAGGACAGACGTCCATCTCTTTGTAGTGAGACATGTTTGTCTTTCTGGGACTGTGATCAGTAAGAGACACACAGGCCCAGAGCAGGTCCACAGCTCTGAGATGAGACAATGTTCAGTGCATGAGTGTGTCCCTGCAGCAGCATGTTGGGATGTATCGACCCATCCCTCTCTCTCACCAAACACTGAACATGACTCACAGTCACACAGAGAGTCCGTCCTCTGACGTCCCGCAGGACGGCGTCAGAACGTCCTGTCGTCCTCACAGGTCAACTGTCTTTACGTGTCAGTGTCTTCACATTATTGTGTCCAGCTTCACGCACAGCATCTGTCTGTGTCTGCAGTTTATAAAAATCTCAGTCTGATGGATGATCAGATGTCAGTCCCTCCTCTTCATCCTCTTCACACAGAGTTTTTACCTGTTCAAACATGACTGGTCAACACTAGTCGTGCTACAGACGGAGCCCAGAACACTTGATACCAAAATCCTGTCCTGTCGCCCACCAACCTGGTCTCATTCTGAAGTCAAATACTGGCGCTTGGTCAGTGACCTCTGATGTCAGACACAGACTAAAAATGCCGTCCTTTCACGTCAGCAGACTCATTAAATTCCTGTAACTATCATATTAATCTCATCCCAAACCACAGAGCTTTGTCGCTTAAACCTGAAGGAGTTTTGATGAACCTCAGTTTCCTGTGAAGACAGCAGTTTAATCTGAAAGACAGCGCAGTGTGTCAGGTGCAGACATGGACACTAACATGTCCAAAATGGACACAAGAGGGGAGCCTAGAGCATCTCGGTGTGTTTGATGAGCTGGGAGTGAGAACAGGTCGAAGTTCAGGAACCACCTGAAAAAACCTGATTCTGGGGTCTCAAACATCAACCTGGTCTCTTTCCAAAGTCATCAAATACCGGCAATTAGTCGGTGACTTCTGGTGTCGGACAACAAAATGATTCATCCTCTCACATCAGCATAATACACAGCCTGGCGCCATTATTGTTTAATGGTGACCAGCTGCAGCACGGGGAAATATGGCGGGACAACAACAGCAGTTAAAGGAGCATAAGTCCAAGTAGGACGATGGGAGTGGTGGTGGATTGGTCCAACATCACACAACAAGACTTTCACCCAGGAGGCCGGTGTTCACTTCCTGTAAGATTGTAAAGCCGAACCCTGTTCTTTGTTCCTCAACGTAATCATGTGTGTGTGTGTGTTGGCTAACATAACCACATGTGTGTGCTGGCTAAACGTAACCACATGTGTGTGTGTTGGCTAAACGTAACCATGTGTGTGTGTGTGTTGGCTAACATAACCACATGTGTGTGCTGGCTAAACGTAACCACATGTGTGTGTGTTGGCTAAACGTAACCATGTGTGTGTGTTGGCTAAACGTAACCACGTGTGTGTGTGTGTTGGCTAAACGTAATCATGTGTGTGTGTGTGTTGGCTAAACGTAACCACGTGTGTGTGTGTTGGCTAAACGTAACCATGTGTGTGTGTTGGCTAAACGTAACCATGTGTGTGTGTGTTGGCTAAACATAAGCACGTGTGTGTGTGTGTGTGTGTGTGTGTGTGTTGGCTAAACGTAACCACGTGTGTGTTTGCTAAACGTAACCATGTGTGTGTGTGTTGGCTTAACGTAATCACGTGTGTGTGTGTTGGCTAAACATAACCATGTGTGTGTGTTGGTTAAACGTAACCACGTGTGTGTGTGTGTGTTGGCTAAACGTAACCATGTGTGTGTGTGTTGGCTAAACGTAACCACGTGTGTGTGTGTTGGCTAAACGTAACCACGTGTGTGTGTGTGTTGGCTAAACGTAACCATGTGTGTGTGTGCTGGCTAAACGTAACCATGTGCGTGTGTTGGCTAAACGTAACCACGTGTGTGTGTGTGTTGGCTAAACAAAACCACGTGTGTGTGTGTTGGCTAAACGTAACCATGTGTGTATGTTGGCTAAACGTAACAATGTGTGTGTTGTTCAGTTGGTAGCGTTGTACCATCATAGTGCTTTTATTTTGAAAGAGACTGTATCAAACTGTACATTTCCTGTGAAAACAGAAGTGTATTTTGAAAACAGACAATGCATGTAACAGGCTGAAGTTGACACAGCGTCCCAGAACGTCAACAACCAACACACCCAGGGTACCTTGGACGCCATGCGTGGACGTGGAAAGTCCATGTGGAAAGTCCTTCTCCTCACAATGAGCTCACAGGCTGAAACGTGTGATGGCAGCAGCTGTGTCTCAGTGAGCTCTGAGCCGTCTCTCCTCTCACTTAACTTTGTGAGAGTTTTGAAAGTCATCGGCGGCAGTGACTCATGTTTCGTGGACATCAGACCCTGCATGGTTAATCAGCCTCTTGCGAGTCTCTGACACATTTCCAGGTCACATTTTGGTGCACTGCTGCAGATCTGCAGCTCCTCCACAAACACAGTCAGGGCGGACGCTCCTCAGTCCAACTCATTGATACTGATGCTCGGCCCAAAGCCAGAAACACACTTTGGGGAACTCGACTCCCCTCGGTGACGGGGGGGGGGGGGGGGGGGCTGGTGACACACTGTTGACAGTTTCAGTTTAATAAGAGGAGCAACATGAAGCTCACACTGCTGCTCAGTGAACACACACTGCCATGAGACAGCAAAGTGATGTCAGTGCAAGACCTGAGCCCTGAGTGTGACCTGACAGGAACCAGTTCAGATGCTCCACACACTGATGTTGGCTTCTCCTCATCCTCATCACACAGAGGTCTCTCTTCGTCCTCTGAATTATGGACGTCGTCTTCTTCTTCTTCTTCATGTTTCTGAATGTGTGATGAGCTTCGTCATGGGGAGTCTCTGTTTCATGAAAACTTTAATCTTTAATGTTTTCATCAGACAGACACACAGACAGACACACAGACAGACAGACAGAGACACACACACAGAAACACAGACAGACACACACACAGACACACAGACAGACACACACACACACACACACACACACACTCACACACAGACACACACACACAGAGACACACACACACACACACACAGACAGACAGTGCTAATTATAAGAGATGTGGTGAAATGAACAAACCAGCTGACACCTCCCACCACCCAAAGTGACCTCTGACAATAGCCCCGGCCGCAGAGATCCATCAGGAGGTGGCGTGTGGCGCTGTGTCATGGCCGCACGTGAACGCCTCATTTCCGCACGGTTCTGTGTACGTTAAATAGTCAGCAGACATCTGTTCATTCAGTTACAACTTCTGTGGTTTTTGATGTTCGGACAGGAAGTTAGCTTAAAAAGGAAGTTAGTCAACAGGATACTGTATGCAATACTCACCCTGACACACAGAGAGCAGTCAGCTGACTCTATACTAAATGTTTCACGGAGCGTGCCGCCAGCGTCGGGTCACTGTCAAAGGTCGTGTTGTTTCAGAGCAGCCAATCAGAGCTCAGAAAGATCCAGTTAACTGCAGTTTATTTGTCTCCAACAGGAGGTGAATGAAGCAGATCTGATTCATAAATTCACATCTGACCTTCAGGAAGTGTGACGGGCTTTCAGCCAATTCTGTTGGTCACATGACGCCCTGCGGCCCAACCACACTTCCTCCCACAGACCTCCCCTGATCAAGAGACGTCTGTAAATGTTTCTCAGGATTTGATCCATTCGGTCTGAAAACATTTGCAACTTCTAAACAGCTGCAAGATTCAATCATTTTTATCACTGTGCAGATTAACGGAGCGCTAAACAGGAAGTATCAGCCGGCAGAGGTCTCTGCTGCACCTGCAGCATCCAGATAATGTTACACACATCAGCTGAACCATTTTGGCTTCATGAGCCTCTGAGTAACTTTGATAGGATTGACCCAGGACCCTCCAACACTGTATCCAGGTGTCTTTATACATCTGTGTGTTCACGTGTCGTGGTCACCACTGTGTATCACAGTCGCTGTCTGACTTCAAAAACCAGTCCGATGATACAGAACCGTTAAATATCCTCGACCTTCTTAGATAAACAGGTGGCTTTGGTTAGACAGGAAGAGGATCATCGTCTGACCAATCATCAGATCAGGATCAACATCTGTTGGCCTGTCGTATGGGACACATCAGACTGATGCTGAGGTCAGAACAAGCTGATTGGCTGTGACAGGACGGCTTTTCACTGACAAAGCACCAGAACTCAAGACTTCAGATTGAGACCAGGTTGGTTTGGTGGTAACACAGAACTTTCCTCCAGGAGAACGATTTAAAGAACGTCATCACCGTGTTTCTGTTCCTGAACCTGACCTCAGTCACTTTATGTAAACATGTCACATCATGTGAAGGACTCAGACAATCGGCTCATCCCAACATGTCTGTGTTTGTTTTTGTTTTTTGTCTGTCCTGCCTGGTTACCGGTCATAAAACTAAGATTCTCGTCCTGATTGGCTGAGAGAGATGTTTTAAAATCCATTTTTAAAAAGATGTGCAATTAATGAGGACGGAGACACGTGGAACAGTTTAGTGACAGCTGACTGCTCGCTGTGTGAACCTTCAGCTGCTCTGACAGGTCCAACCACCATCACAGGATAAAAATAGAAAATCTGCCAATTAGCCCGAGCATGGCGGGAAGAGTCGGCGTCTGACTCCTGAAGCGTGTGCTCACAGCTGACTCTGGATCAGCTCAGAGGGATGAATTCATATGAAACATCTTATTGATCCCTGAGGGGAGCTCATCAGACTCTGTTTCACTGCAGGAAGTCTTTTTTTACATGGCTTCAGAGTTCAGCTGCAGCTTCACACCCAAAATTCACCCTTCAGTTTACCCTTAAAGTGAAACACACAGATTTAATGTTTCATTTAAATCAGGTGTCTGGTGTTGTCAGCGTTATTCAGACGGAAACAGGTTCAGGTTAAAACTAGAATCACAGCCCAGTGGTTGCATGACTCCGCCCACCAGTCCAGTGTCTCTGACAGTTTTTATCCATGTCAGTGAAAACATGGATGCTTCACACACAGAAGATCGAGTTAGCTCGATCGATGACGTTAAAACATGATGATGTCACAGTCACGCTGACTTTTGACCTTTTAACCTTCATTATTTTATCCTGTTAGACATTTGTGTCAAGTTTGGTCCGAACTATTGTATGAATTCTTCAGTTATGGACAAAAACATGTTTTGTGAGGTCACACTGACCTTTGACCTTCGACTACAAAATTTATGATTAGTTAATTTTTGAGTGGACGTTTGTGCCAAATTTGAGGAACATCCCTCAAGGCCCTCTTGAGATATTACGTTTCTGAGAATGAGACTGTGCAAGGTTACAGTGACCTTGATCTTAAACCCATGACCACCAAAATATCAGTTCATCATTGAGTCCAAATGAATGTTTGTGACAAATTTAAGAAGAAATCCCCTTGAGGCGTTCTTCAGAGAGGATGGGACAGACGGACGGATGGATGGAAAGTCAAAAACACATCGCCTCCGGCCGTAGCTGATATCAGTGCGAAGGCATAAAACTCAGTGCTTCTCTGACGCTGCTCGTCACCAAGGAGCTACTTATTATGAACACATGAATGTCTCTATCTAGAGTCAGTGTTTGGTTTGTCCGTTCTGGGCTACTGTAGAAACATGGCGGTGCAACATGGTGATCTCTGTAGACGAGGACCTGCTCCCTGTGGAGATACAAACAGCTCATTCTGAGGGAACCAGAACTCAAGCATCAGATTATAATCTGACACTCTGGAGCTTTGATGTTTGTGGAGATGATTATGTTAATGTCCTTTAAAATGACGAAGACCATGAAATGTGACTGAAAGCTCTTCATGTTTAATGTATGAAAATATTTTCTCCATTAATACTTTGAAACGTTTCAATGAGGGAACAAATTCAGAGGTTCACTCAAACGTATATTGAATGCCGCTGCCAGGCTGTTTACTAAACCACCCAAAAACTGCCACATTACTCCCGTCCTGGCCTCCCTACACTGGCTTCCCGTCAGCTTCAGGATCCAGTTCAAAATCCTTGTTTTAACTTTCAGAGCCCTTCATGGTCAGGCACCTGAGTATCTGTCTGACCTGCTGCATGTATACGTTCCTAGTAGGACACTTAGGTTGGCCGATCACAGCCTGTTGGCAGTTCCTCGCACTAGGCTTAGAACTAGAGGTGTCCGGGCCTTTGAGTCCATTGCGCCCAGATTGTGGAATGCCCTCCCACAGAATTTGAGAGCTGTAGCATCGGTTGATATTTTTAAGAAGCATCTTAAAACCTATCTGTACAGGCAGGCATTCTTTAACTTGTCTTAAGTGATTTGTTTTGCAACAACTTTTTCATTTTTTGTGTCTCTGTATGTGACATGTATGTTTGTATGTATGTATTCATGTTGGTATTTTAATCCTGTGAAGCACTTTGTGAGTCCTCTCTGTGAGAAGTGCTATACAAATAAATTTTACTTACTTACTTACGTTGGGCTTTTACGGTCGGAACAGTTTTTGAATTACACCTGGTGTGTTTCTGTTTATATCTTTTGTTTTATTCACTTTACTTTTGCAGATCTTTATCTCACGGTGCTGCAGAGTACGATCCTGTGAAGCACCGAGCAGTGCTGTAAAGTTAATTGGTTAAAGGGTCGATAAGTGATGCGTTCACTGACCTGATGAAGAAGGCGGCGGCAGCAGACGGAGGTTGGCTGGTTTGGGTGGAGACGCTTTGAGCTGCTGGTTTGATTTCCTGAGTGGAAGTCTTCGGGGTCACATGATCTGTGTCTGATGTCAGAGCCTGACAGATGAGACACAGGAAGTTAAAACCTGTCATTCGTTATGATCAATACTTTTATTGATTATTGTCAGTTCATGCTGGAAAATCACATCAGAATAAAGACACTTTACTGATCCTACAAGTTTATATTCTGAATAACAGTCACTATGTTTGTTTCTGTCTCTGAATACTACACTACCCATGAGCCTCTACTGCTGTTGCTATGGAGACAAAGCCAGTCAGAGGCCTGAATCAGTCACCATGGTAACTGAATTCATCCCAAACTGATCCAGAATCATAAACAGAAGTTGTGTGGTTGTAAAATCAGTTTTCTCGTTAACGTGGCGCTCTGTGATTGACCGACTGTTGGTGAAATGCATCATGGGAGCTGTAGGTTTTCTGA
Source organism: Epinephelus awoara (assembly GCA_035609425.1). NCBI lineage: Eukaryota > Metazoa > Chordata > Actinopteri > Perciformes > Serranidae > Epinephelus > Epinephelus awoara. Next base: position 40,122,069 of record CM069305.1, on the reverse strand, counting down.
CCACTGGCCTCCTGTAGCTTTGACTGTTTGATATTTTCTGATTTTCAGACTGAAGCCTCGTTGATTCAATAAAAACTGATTAATGTCCTCAGACATGCTCGAGGTCCCAGAGGAGAAAAAAAATGGCCGCCCCTGCAGCTGGAGGTTCGTTAGCTCGACACTCCATCATCTGCAGCAGGAGGAGGCTCAGGATGATGAGGTCATTAACTGATTATCTGAGATCATTAGACGACTCGCTGGGGTCCAAACTTCCCACTCTGCTCCATCACAATAACATGACCGCTGACTGAACAACTGACGTCGGTGGCTGATGGCTAATCCTGCTAAACACTACGAGCAGAGAGCAACGAGGGCCGCCGGAGCCTCCGCTGGTTTGAATCTGTGGGACAGGTTTTAATTATCCAATCAGGTTCAGAGAGTAACAGAAAAACAGCTGTGAGGACATTATCAGGAACTTGCTGTTGTTCTGAACTGTGACTTCTTCTCCTTCTTCTTCTTCTTCTTCTTCACCCTTAAGGCCTAATTCCATTTTAGCTGAGGGGTATCCCTTAAAAAAGTTTCCTAGTTAAGCAAAAACACATTAAAAGAGATTTTATGACTGTTTGCGCTTGTGATGCCTGATCTCATCTCACAGAGTAGAATTAATGAGAAGATGGCAGAAGAAAAGAAGACGAGACAATAAAGTTGTTCAGAGGAGGAAAACAGACAGAATAGAATGAAAGACTGCACTCACTAAAGAGTAAATCTGATCTGCAAATAACAACAAGAGCGTACATGGAGGACACTGCAACGAGAGCCCGGACTCATTCTGAAGTTGTCAAAATGCGGCACTTGGGCAGTGACTCGTCAGAAACCAACAAAACAAGGAGTCCTTTTATGTCACCATGATATGCTGCCAGTTGTCGTTTAACGCCGCCCAGCATTACCGGGGGAAACACGGCGGTACGAGGACAAACGTTAAGGCGGCAAAAGTGCCAGTTTTCAGGGGTGGTAAAACTCTAAATGCTAAGTGAACACTTTACGTAAATGGAGGAGAAGAATTAAAGGTGTTTTTTGCAAAGAAATCTTAACTCAGATTTTAAGGATAAAATCATTTAAGGTGTTTTCACCATCTGAGGAGAAAGTGCCGTGGATGTGTGCGGTGTGTGTCAGGTGTGTGTGTGTGTGTATGAGCGTGTTGTGGAGGCTGAAGCAGCTTCTCTCAGCGTGCTGATGGAGAATAATGAGGTGGATAATGAAGAGGTAGCTTCCTGCAGAGGGTGGAGCATTTACCGGCTGCTGCTGGTGCCATCAGCCCTCATCAACATCTGCTCCACCACAGCCATGAGTCTGCAGAGCTCTGACTCACACACACTGAACTCTGGGAAATCAAAAGCAAGGTCATGATGAGGTCCTGGTCCCTTGTACCTTAGAGAGACTGCAGGGGGCGCTCGAACAACCCCTGAGAGTGTGTGTCAGATGTTATCTCATGAATCTTTTCTGTCTCCAGGATCAGGACAGGCTAACGTTAGCTTAGCATAAAGACTGGGAGCGGGGGGAAACTGTTAGCCTGGCTCACCCATCAGCTGATGAACATGTTGGACCTGATTCGCTGTAACATGTCAGAATAAACATGAGGTAACACACATGTTCCAGAGAAGCTATTAACCAGGTTTCGACCATCAGTGTCTCAGATCTCGTCCTTCTGTCCTAAACTCTTCATATTGTGAGTGTGTTCACACAGTGTCCTGCTCACAAACTCAAATGGTCCAAAGCTTGAAATTCACGTTTGTAATTCACCATTTTTGAATTGAGAAAGTAGTCACAGACCAGCTGTGTGATTTCCTCCATAATAATAATTAATTTTAGGAATTTCAGTCAGGATTTAGAGTGCATCATAGCACTGAGACAGCACTAGTTAAAATTACAAATGACCTTCTGATTGCTTCAGACAAAGGACTCGTCTCTGTACTTGTCTTGTTAGATCTTAGTGTGGCGTTTGACACTATTGACCATCAAATTCTGCTACAGAGACTGGAACACTTAATTGGCCTAAAAGGTTCTGCACTAAGCTGGTTTAAATCTTATTTATCTGATCGTTTTCAGTTTGTTGACGTTCATAATGAATCATCCTTACGTACTAAAGTTTGTTTTGGAGTTCCGCAAGGTTCTGTGCTCGGACCAATCCTATTTATTCTATATATGCTTCCTTTAGGTAACATCATTAGAAAATACTCTGTAAATTTCCATTGTTATGCGGATGATACACAGTTGTATTTATCTATGAAGCCAGAAGAAAGTAATCAATTAACTAAACTTCATAATTGCCTTAAAGACATAAAAACCTGGATGAGCACCAATTTCCTGATGTTAAATTCAGACAAAACTGAAGTAATTGTTCTTGGCCACAAACAACTCAGAGACTCTTTATCTGATGACATAGTTTCTCTCGATGGCATTGCTCTGGCCTCTACCACTACCGTAAGAAACCTCGGAGTAACATTTGATCAAGATTTGTCTTTCAATTCTCATTTAAAACAAACCTCACGGACTGCATTTTTTCATCTGCGTAATATTGTGTATGTGTGTATGTGTGTATTGATGCAGTTTGTCCCTCACGGCTCACCGTAGCATGCAGGTGTTCAGGAGCGCAGCAGGAGACCCTCCACACTCCCTCCAGGTGGTGCTGTGCGTTCAGAGGAAGGGGTGTGACTGTGGCCAGACCTTTGGCTCCGCCCCCTCCCAGGTAGGTGCTGTGAACTCCACCCCACCCCCACAGAGTCCTGCCACTCTGATGATCCTCAACTGACCACTTCTGCTGCTTCAGCGGCAGCTCATCTGTCATTGGCCGGGCGGAGGTATCAGTGGCTGTGGAGGTGGGGGGTAGGGGTACACCGGGGCCAGCGGGGCGAGGCGTCATCTCTCTGCTGATGCCCAGAGCACGACGCAGAGCGACACGTCTCAGCTGGTGGAAGGAGGCACCACACATGTCACAATGAGCATCCACGGAGGCATGGCGGCCGCGGCGAGGACACTGGAGCCGCTGGAGCTTATCGAAGAGGAAGGAGGCATAGGCCACGTCCTAAGGGGGCGGAGTCATAGATAAAAGATTTAAGGTCAATATTCAGGTCAGAAAAAAAGTTTAACCTTTGAGGAGCTGATGAAAATTAAAAACTCTAAAACTCCAGTTTGCGTTTGAGTAATTCTGTGTTGGCTAAACGTAACCACATGTGTGTGTTGGCTAAATGTAACCACATGTGTGTGTTGGCTAAACGTAACCACATGTGTGTGTGTGTGTTGGCTCAACGTAACCACGTGTGTGTGTGTGTTGGCTAAATGTAACCACATGTGTGTGTGTGTTGGCTAAACGTAACCACGTGTATGTTGGCAAAACGTAACCACGTGTGTGTGTGTTGGCTAAACGTAACCACGTGTGTGTGTGTGTGTTGGCTAAACGTAACCACATGTGTGTGTTGGTTAAACGTAACCACATGTGTGTGTGTGTGTTGGCTAAACGTAACCAAGTGTATGTGTTGGCTAAACGTAACCACAGGTGTGTGTGTGTGATGGCTAAACATAACCATGTGCGTGTGTGTTGGCTAAACGTGACCACGTGTGTGTGTTGGCTAAACGTAACCACGTGTGTGTGTGTTGGCTAAACGTAACCACGTGTGTGTGTGTGTGTGTGTTGGCTAAACGTAACCACATGTGTGTGTTGGTTAAACGTAACCACATGTGTGTGTTGGCTAAACGTAACCACGTGTGTGTGTTGGCTAAACGTAACCACGTGTGTGTGTGTGTGTGTGTGTGATGGATAAACATAACCATGTGCGTGTGTGTTGGCTAAACGTAACCACGTGTGTGTGTTGGCTAAACTTAACCACGTGTGTGTGATGGCTAAACGTAACCATGTGCGTGTGTGTTGGCTAAACGTAACCACGTGTGTGTGATGGCTAAACGTAACCACGCGTGTGTGTTGGCTAAACGTAACCATGTGCGTGTGTGTTGGCTAACACACACACGTGTGTGGTGGCTAAACGTAAATACCTGTGTGTGTTGGCTAAACATAACCACGTGTGTGTGTCGGCTAAACGTGACCACACGTGTGTGGTGGCTAAACGTAAATACGTGTGTGTGTTGGCCAAACATAACCACGTGTGTGTGTTGGCTAAACGTAACCCCGTGTGCGTGATGGCTAAACGTAACAATGTGCGTGTGTGTTGGCTAAACGTAACCCCGTGTGCGTGATGGCTAAACGTAACCATGTGCGTGTGTGTTGGCTAACATACACACGTGTGTGGTGGCTAAACGTAAATACCTGTGTGTGTTGGCCAAACATAACCACGTGTGTGTGTCGGCTAAACGTAACCATGTGTGTGTGTGTTGGCTAACACACACACGTGTGTGGTGGCTAAACGTAAATACGTGTGTGTGTTGGCCAAACATAACCACGTGTGTGTGTTGGCTAAACGTAACCCCGTGTGCGTGATGGCTAAACGTAACAATGTGCATGTGTGTTGGCTAAACGTAACCCCGTGTGCGTGATGGCTAAACGTAACAATGTGCGTGTGTGTTGGCTAAACGTAACCACGTGTGTGTGTTGGCTAAACGTAACCACGTGTGTGTGTGTTGGCTAAACGTAACCACGTGTGTGTGTGTGTGTGTTGGCTAAACGTAACAACATGTGTGTGTTGGTTAAACGTAACCACATGTGTGTGTGTGTGTGTTGGCTAAACATAACCACGTGTGTGTGTTGGCTAAACGTAACCACATGTGTGTGTGTGTGATGGCTAAACATAACCATGTGGGTGTGTGTTGGCTAAACGTAACCACGTGTGTGTGTTGGCTAAACTTAACCACGTGTGTGTGATGGCTAAACGTAACCATGTGCGTGTGTGTTGGCTAAACGTAACCACGTGTGTGTGTGATGGCTAAACGTAACCACGCGTGTGTGTTGGCTAAACGTAACCATGTGCATGGGTGGTGGCTAAACGTAAATACCTGTGTGTGTTGGCCAAACATAACCACGTGTGTGTGTCGGCTAAACGTAACCACACGTGTGTGGTGGCTAAACGTAAATACGTGTGTGTGTGTTGGCCAAACATAACCACGTGTGTGTGTTGGCTAAACGTAACCCCGTGTGCGTGATGGCTAAACGTAACAATGTGCGTGTGTGTTGGCTAAACGTAACCTCGTGTGCGTGATGGCTAAACGTAACAATGTGCGTGTGTGTTGGCTAAACGTAACCATGTGTGCGTGATGGCTAAACATAACAATGTGCGTGTGTGTTGGCTAAACGTAACCACGTGTGTGTGATGGCTAAACGTAACCATGTGCGTGTGTGTTGGCTAAACGTAACCCCGTGTGTGTGTTGGCTAAAGTAACCACGTGTGTGTGTTGCTTAAACGTAACCACGTGTGTGTGTTGTTCAGTTGGTGGCGTGTCCTTTTATTTTGAAAGAGACTGTATCAAACTGTACATTTCCTGTGAAAACAGAAGTTTATTTTGAAAACAGACAATGCATGTAACAGGCTGAAGTTGACACAGCGTCCCAGAACGTCAACAACCAACACACCCAGGGTACCTTGGACATCACATGTGGACGTGGAAAGTCCATGACCAAACGTGGACATGTGACGAGGTCACAGTGAGGATGATGATGGATTTTGATGAATGAATGAATGAATAAATAAACCCTTATATTCATAATTTTCATTATTATTTTTCATGAAGTTAACATTAGACTGATGATGTAATGTGTGTAAAGAGTCTTGATGTGAACTACACTGCAACTGTCAAACATTTCAAAAGCATAATTTTGGCCTCATAGAGCTCAGACTGTGACAGAATGAACGGAGCGCATCACTAAGGGACAGCTGACCAGCAGTCCAGACTTCTTAAGATCTACCTGTCAGAGGACAGATCTTCACTAAGGAAACAGCCTGAAGCTTAAGGGAGACCTTAAGTTAACACTTAAGATGCACGTAGTGCTACGAAGGCTCTGGGTCCTGAGCAGGAGGAACGATCACACACACCTTTAACTCTGCTCTAAACCACCAGCTGCTCCTTCATCCTCCAACACAAACAGCTCGTCTTCATCACAAAGACTCTGTGGGACAACCAGCTGCTCACACACACACACACACACACACACACACACACACACACACACACACACACACACACAGCAGGACATAAAGCTGTCAGCGTCTGTAGAGACTCGTGCAGATTTACACTCGTCCCTCTGACCTGGCGACTCGTTCAGTGACGGAGGTCGCTCCAACACAAAGTGTCGGCGTCACATAACTTCACACACAGACGCTGTGGCGGCTCTCAGCCAATCAGACGGCTGCACCAACACTGGGAGGCGTGGTTAAAGCCTGCTGTCACGTCCTCCTTCTCCTGTTGCATCAACTACTGCGAGTCTCTGTCTGTCCCCTGAGACTGCAGGACGTCCCCTCACTGCTCTGAGGTCAGCGTGAGACTTTGTTTGACCTTTGACCTCTGAGGCCGTCTGCTGCCGAGCAGCTGCAGGAGGTCAAAGGTCAAACACCAGTCAGACAGAACTCAGCACAAATATATCTGACTCCTGTTACACAGAGGAGGAGCAGGAAGAGGACGAGGAGGAGGAGGAGCAGGAGGAGAAGGAGGAGGAGGAGGAGGAGGACAAGGAGGAGCAGGAGGAGAAGGAGGAGGACGAGCTGAATCATCACTCTGAATTAAAAGCATGATTTTAAATAATTTTAAATAATAATGTATCTTGTGATAAACCCCTCTCAGTCAGACTCAGACTCAGATCCAGATCCAGGCTCTATTTAGTAAATTTAGGTATTGGTGAAAGGTAAATTATGACATCGTCATGAAGGGTTTTTTTTTTTAGAAGACTTGAATAAATTTGTCTGTTTGAAGGAAAAAAGTGACGAAGTGTCAAATCAACATGATATTTTTATAGATTATTTATTTTCAAAGCTGTTTTTCATGTGACAGAAGGTTTTATTAAAGGTTAAAAATAATAATGATAATACATTTTATTTAAGGGTGCCTTTCATGGCACTCAAGGTCACCTTACAAAAGTACAAAAGTGCATAAAAACAGGAATAACAACAGACAAAATACAATGGACAGTGCAAAGATCAGACGGAGTATGAGAGTTTGAACAGATGGGTCTTCAGTCTGATTTTAAAGAGGGGTAAGGAGTCCGTGTTGCGGAGGTCAGGGGGGAGGGAGTTCCAAAACAGGGGAGCCGAGCGGCTGAATGCTCGGCCCCCCATGGTGATGAGGCGAGCAGAGGGAACAGAGAGATGGATAGAGGAAGAGGATCGGAGGGTACGGGTAGATACAGAGATATTAATGAGGTCAGAAAGGTATGGAGGGGCAAGACTGTGGATGGCTCTGTATGTATAGAGTAGGATTTTGTATTGAATGCGGTATGTGATGGGGAGCCAGTGGAGCTGCTGCAGGATGGGTGTGATGTGGTGAGTGGATGGTGTTCTTGAAATGATGCGAGCTGCTGAATTCTGTACGAGTTGAAGTTTATGGAGGGTTTTCTGAGGGAGACCAAACAGAAGGGAATTGCAATAGTCAAGTCTGGAGGTGACTAAACTGTGAACCAGAATGGCGGTGGTGCGAGGGGTAAGAGAGGGGCGGAGGCGGTTGATGTTTCGGAGGTGGAAGTAGGCAGACTGGGTTATGTTATTAATGTGTGCTGTGAAGGAGAGTGTGCTGTCGAGGATGACACCCAGACTCTTTACCTGACGGGAAGGGGAGATGGCGGAGTGGTCGACTGACTGATAAAACGTGTTACTGAACTGGTGTTTATTTAGAGGCGTCATGAAGGACTGAAGGACTTTAAACAACAACCAAAACTAAATAAACAACAAACAAACATGGGCCCAGAGAGTCAGTGAGCACAACCTGAGAGACAGTGAACACAACCTGACAGTCAGTGAACACAACCTGAGAGTCAGTGAACACAACCTGAGAGACAGTGAACACAACCTCAGCCAGTGAACACAACCTGAGAGACAGTGAACACAACCTGAGTAAGTGAACACAACCTGAGTCAGTGAACACAACCTGAGAGACAGTGAACACAACCTGAGCCAGTGAACACAACCTGAGCCAGTGAACACAACCTGAGAGACAGTGAACACAACCTGAGAGACAGTGAACACAACCTGAGTCAGTGAACACAACCTGAGAGACAGTGAACACAACCTGAGAGACAGTGAACACAACCTGAGCCAGTGAACACAACCTGAGAGACAGTGAACACAACCTGAGAGACAGAGACAGTGAACACAACCTGAGAGTCAGTGTACACAACCTGAGTCAGTGAACACAACCTGAGAGACAGTGAACACAACCTGAGAGACAGTGAACACAACCTGAGCCAGTGAACACAACCTGAGAGTCAGTGAACACAACCTGAGTCAGTGAACACAACCTGAGAGACAGTGAACACAACCTGAGAGACAGTGAACACAACCTGAGAGACAGTGAACACAACTCGCCCGTCAGAGAAATACAAAGTGCAGATATGATTAAGTTATTGAAAATGAAACTGACCTGAGGTTCAGACAGAGTGAAGTGATGAAGTGATGAAGCTGCTTCTGCTCGGAGCGTCTGACTGCAGAGTAGCCGTCTGTTTCTCTCCGTCCTCACACTTCACTCCTATAAATCTCTTTTATATTCAGTCCTACTGACAGTGAAGGCGTCACAGCAGCTGCACACAGACTGAACTCAGGTCGGCTCTCCTCCAATCAGAACTCTTCATCTTGGGTTTTAATCTGATCTGTTTTGTCTCAGCAGGATAAAACTCAGACCTGCAGATGACCGTCGACAGAAACACGACAACGCAGAAAACAAACACGTCTCAGTTCACCCTGACCCACGCGTAGGCTACGCACGGTTTGGAGACAGGAAACTGTGGACGCAGACGGTGAGGTGGTGAAGTCACAGAGTCACTGTAATGATCTCTGACACGTTTAACTTCAGCTGCAGTTTTAACTTTGAGTTTTAACTTTAAGTCTTAACTTTGAGTTTTAACTTTAAGTCTTACCGTTAAGTCCTAACTTTAAGTCTTAACTTTAAGTCTTAACTTTGAGTTTTAACTGTAAGTCTTAACGTTAAGTCCTAACTTTGAGTTTTAACTTTAAGTCTTAACTTTGAGTTTTAACTTTAAGTCTTATGGTTAAGTCCTAACTTTAAGTCTTAACTTTGAGTTTTAACTTTAAGCCTTACCGTTAAGTCCTAACTGTAAGTCTTAACGTTAAGTCCTAACTTTGAGTTTTAACTTTAAGTCTTAACTTTAAGTCTTAACTTTAAGTCTTAACGTTAAGTCCTAACTTTAAGTTTTAACTTTGAGTTTTAATTTTAAGTCTTAACGTTAATTCTTAACTTTGAGTTTTAACTTTAAGTCTTAACGTTAAGTCTTAACTTTGAGTCTTAACTTTGAGTTTTAACTTTAAGTCTTAACTTTGAGTTTTAACTTTAAGTCTTAACTTTGAGTTTTAACTTTAAGTCTTAACGTTAAGTCCTAACTTTGAGTTTTAACTTTAAGTCTTAACTTTGAGTTTTAACTTTAAGTTTTAACGTTAAGTCCTAACTTTAAGTTTTAACTTTGAGTTTTAACTTTAAGTCTTAACGTTAAGTCTTAACTTTGAGTTTTAACTTTAAGTCTTAACGTTAAGTCTTAACTTTGAGTTTTAACTTTAAGTCTTAACCTTGAGTTTTAACTTTAAGTCTTAACGTTAAGTCCTGTGATGGAAAATTATGGGTGCCTGACCAGAGATGGGCATCTGGGACATCTGACCTTCTCTTCACCTCTTAAGGTGTCATGCAAACTTGCTTTATTGAAGTTTACAAATCATCCCATGCTCTGTAACTCTTCACTTGATAACACCAGATATATGGCAGAGGCCTGGTCACTTGCTAACATCAGATATACGGCGGAGGCCTGGCTGAAAGCAGGGCCGAAGGTGAGCCTTCAGAGAGGCCTTCAGAGTTATGACCCTGTTATTGTGTAAGGAGATGGTACAGCTTAGGACAACAGGTTCTCTGGCGCCATATGTTGTGTCTAAGGGTGGGCATGTGTTTTGGGTAACTATAAAGATAGAAGGCTGGAGGAGATTCGCCAGCTCTCACTCTGACTGACTGTTCATGCGGTTTGTAATGTTTGTGAGACTCCATTCATGAATGCTCATTAAAACTCAAGAAAGACAGCCGACGTGTGAAGACTCTTTATTGTTCAAGTGATTTTGCCACCACAATTTTGGCGTCCCTGGGTGGGCCTCATCTGTGAGCGGATTCTGGACTTTCTGGACTGAAGGTGAAAGACTGTGCACAGCAAGAGTTGACACTCTTACACCTCGAACTCCCCCACAAAGGAAGGTTGACGAGAGGGCCTGACATCTGGAGAACCGGTATTCCTTTCACCGTTGGGGTCCAACGAACCTGGTGGCCGACAACACCTCGCTGTCTGTTCTGGTGAGTTTTGAGAACTGCGCAGGGAAAGTCTTTTCCACCTGTTGTGATAGGTTGGCAGACGTGCCAGGCACCGTTTCTGGGAAATTGAGTGCAGGAAAAGTGTGAGCTCAGTTTAGGTCAGGGACCTAAGTTAGTGTAGGTTGGGAACCTAACACGACACCTGATTTCTCAGCTGTCAGGGACAGAGGGAAAGGGTGGTAAGCAGCGAAGGGGGAGAGACAGACACTTGCTATCAGAACGGAACAGACAGAGTGGTAAATCTGTTTGTTGTTCATAAATTTGATTTTCACTTAAAGGTAAGAGAAATTAAGAAATTCATTTTGCGAATTTGGCTTATTCCGTGTTGTAAAAACCTGAGATTTTGATTACAATGGGGTCTGGCCAGAGCACGACCGAAAGGAGGATAATTGAGCCTGATTATGGCGCTCCTAATGTGAAGTTCATGAGGAACAAATATGGGGAGGAGAGCGTGGCTCAGTTAGATCTGTGGGTTAAGGAGTGCTGTTTTCCAGAGGGAGGTAGCCTGAGTGTTAAACAACTTGAGGCGTTGGAGGTAAGGTTAAATTTTTTAGAAAAAAGAGGATTAGTGGGAAAATTAAGGTAAGATTAAATTCGAGGCAAATTGGTCAGCATTTAATGAGTGGATGAAGGAGGCCAAGCATAGGCAGGGCCCTAAAGGTCTCCCGGAGCAGTGTCCGAAACTTGATTCGGACCTCGACTCGACTCCACCTGCACGGCCCCCACCGTACGCCGATCGCCACGACAGGGAGAGAACGGGAAGCGCCACAAAATTGGCGCCCAGATTTGGAGGCCCCCCTGAAGCGGGCGGCTCTTCTACAACGGACGACTCCTCTGCAGCAATGGCAGACACAAAGGCCACAGCCCCCTCCACTGACATTGCACACAAAACCCCACGGAGCGACGTGCCTCCACATCCAGATCCCTCCATTCCCTCATCCCTGCGCTCTGGAAAGACCTACGGTCCTGAGCAGGGAGAGCAGGAGGAGCAAAAGACAGAACTGACTGCTCCCATGATGGAAGTGGCAGCGGGGAATGGAACAACACAACTTGTGTACAGACCATGGCTGGTGAGCGACATGCTGGAGGCCATGCAAACCCTGCCACTCATCCTGGAAGGAGGAGAGAAATTTGGAGAGCAACTGCTGTTGTTCGCCCAACAACACAGACCCACCATGAGTGAGCTGAGACGCATGTTAACACGTCACCTCGCCAATGACTGGCACAAAGTGGCTGATGTGTTTGTGGACAAGGACTCTATCCGACTGGTCCACTGTGAGTATGGACACGACTCCAACGCTGCCTACAGAGACATCATGACTCAGCTGATGCTGAGACTGAAATTAAGGTTCCCTGTTCGTTGGGACTGGGGAAAAGTGCAGGCGATTAAGCAGGGGCCATCGGAGAATGTCTCTGCTTTCCTGTACCGCCTGAAACAGGCAGCAATGACATATGGTGGACTGACTGAAGATGAAGTTGAAGGGAAAGAGGGCGAAAGACATACAACTCAAATGTGTCTGCTTTTCCTGCACGGGATAAAACTAGAGATTACAGATATAGTTCACCGTGTTTTCCTTACATGGCCAACATCTGATCTCGCAGACATTGAGAAACACGCTGTGGGTGCAGAGATTGAAATTCAGCGTCAGGAGGCTGAGCAGCAGCGTCAACGGGAGGAGGAGGCTACAAAGAAACTTGAGAAAAAAGAGCGCCTCTCTACCAAACTACAGCTGGCTCAGCTGCAGGAACTACAGGAGGGCCGGAAAGGAAAGTCAAAGGGAGGGCGCAGAAACAAAGACAAAGATCGTTGTTACAACTGTGGCAAAAGTGGTACATGATTTTGGGCAAATTTGGAGAAACAAGAATGGATTCAGTCCATTCGAGATCTTGTTTGGCAGACCTCTCAACACTGGGATTGGGCCCATTAAAAGGCAGTTGCCAGACACTGGCCACTGCGAGGATGAAATGTTAAGATATTGTGCAACCTTGTCCTCTGTTTTGTCTGAAATCCACCAACAGGTGAAAGGTGCCCTGCCCAAACCAGCAGAAGGGAAGCTGCACGACCTCGAGCCAGGCGACTACATTGTGGTCAGAGATCTGAGGCGAAAGAACTGGAAAGCTCGCAGGTGGAACGGTCCGTTCCAGGTGCTTCTGGTGACGGAGACAGCAGTGAAGGTCGCAGAGAGGGCTACGTGGATACACGCCAGTCACTGCAGACGGGTTCCGGATCCGTGTGCACATCACGACGATGATCGAGACACCAAAGCCGTGGCATCCCCTTAGGCGCCTGGGGTGCGGCCTAAGAGGGGGAGTGGGTTTCCTGCTCGTCATCTCCATCGCAGCAGGGCTGACACTCCTGCTTCTGGACGAGCTCTACAGACACAATCTCACTGATTCAGACGACAACTGCACGGCCTCACCTCATCACGTGGGGAAGAGATCTGTTGTGCAGATTGGTAACATGACATCCATGCTGGAGAACAACGTGTGGTATCGAGCTATGCTGACCATGGCGAGAGTGCGGACAAACGGCAGCTGTTATGTCTGCGCGGAGCTTCCACACGAGCTAGGTAACTCTTTGCCGCTAAAACCTTATCCCCTGAATGTTTCAGAGACTCTGGGGGCGATGATTGCTTTCACTCAAGGTGTTCACGCACCCAACAGAACTGTGCGACACCTTGATGCTGCATTGGAGAAGATCAATGTCAGCACTGTGAACTATGAGGGAGCAACTGTAAGGTTCTGGAATGTGACAAAGATTTTCCTGCGGGGAATATATCAACCTGTCATGAGCACTAACCCCACAAGCCAGAAAGGAGTTGTTTGTTTCTCTAGAGACTGTGCAATGCCAAAACATCACTTTCTGGGGACATCTGCCTGTGTACAGGTAGTTGAAGCGACGTGTGGGGTGATGTGGACTCATAGCATGAAGGACTGTAAAGGTGCGTCACCATACGTTGCAACTTTGAACCTCACGGACACTGTTAGCCTTAACCGATCAGGGATTGACAACCCTGCCGTCTACATGCCATCCAGTGACGGGTACGGATCGCTCAGACAACACGTCTGGGTGTGTGGCAGACATGTTTACCAGGCACTTCAGCCTGGATGGTGTGGCAGGTGCTACTTGGCTAAGCTGCTGCCTGCCGTGACTATTCTTCCTGATCTGACTTATTTTCACACACACTATGATCATTACTACCCACCGCACAAAGCGAAACGAGATGTGGTAAGGGTGCCCCCCCTGGAGAAAAGTTTTGGGGGTTTCCTGCCATGGTGGGGAACAGTGAACAATGCACACAAGATTGATGCTATAGCTATGGACTTGGAGAATCTCACAGACAGCATGGCTACAGGTTTCAGCGCACTCACACCGACATTACAGGGCCTCAGAAATGTGGCTCTACAGAACAGGATGGCTCTGGATTTAATCCTGGCCAGCCAAGGGGGTGTTTGTCACATTGTAGGTACAGATTGCTGCACATACATTCCCGACATCACTGACAACATGACACATGTGGTTGCTCATCTTAATGACCTGTTGTATTTGGAGAAAAGCCGTGACACTGAAGTTGAAGCAGGTGCGGACCTGTGGTCATGGTTTTCTCTGACTGGATGGAAAGCGTCATTAATGCGTCTGTTTGCCCCTGTGATACCTGTTCTGTTGCTGTTGTGCGTTTTTATGTGCTGCATTGTTCCTTGTGTGAAATCTTTGATCACATCAATGATCTCATCTGCTGTAGGGCGCTACACGCAGATGGATCCCATGCAGATGGATCTGTGGATTCCTCCTTATAATTCACAGGAGTCACTCATTTAAGTTTTCCTGATTTGCAGACAACTGTTTGATTTTGAAATGTATTAATCATTAAATTGATTCTCCAGGAGTGTGGTTTCAATCACATTTAAGCACATCGCACTGATTACACATTAGTTACTCTCATATATTAATCACATAGTTTAAATCACTTTTCACATTGATTACTATCATTTATTCACGTTTGTTAAATCACATTTAACGTTCACCGCAAATACACACCTTTTCTTTTCTTTTTCATTTTTTCCTGGTTCTCACTCATTCATGTACATGACAGTCAAGTTCCCGTAATTGTTTTGCTAACCTTTGTATGTTATGCTTGCTATGCTTCAGCTTAGAATGTAGTATAAGGGATTTTTGCCCTCACTATATGGAGGTTTTTTCCCTTATTAGATAGTGCAGTTAGATGGTCAAGTCTTTTACCTTTCTCCTGCGTCAAAAGTCTTAACTTTAAGTCTTAACTTTGAGTTTTAACTTTGAGTTTTAACTTTTAGTCTTAACTTTAAGTTTTAACTTTAAGTCTTAACTTTAAGTCTTAACTTTGAGTTTTAACTTTAAGTCTTAACTTTGAGTTTTAACTGTAAGTCTTAACAGTAAGTCCTAACTTTAAGTTTTAACTTTGAGTTTTAACTTTAAGTCTTAACGTTAAGTCTTAACTTTGAGTTTTAACTTTAAGTCTTAACGTTAAGTCCTAACTTTGAGTTTTAACTTTAAGTCTTAACTTTAAGTCTTAACTTTGAGTTTTAACTTTAAGTCTTAATGTTAAGTTCTAACTGAGTTTTAACTTTAAGTCTAACTTTAAGTCTTAACTTTGAGTTTTAACTTTAAGTCTTACCGTTAAGTCCTAACTTTAAGTCTTAACTTTGAGTTTTAACTTTAAGTCTTAACGTTAAGTCTTAACTTTGAGTTTTAACTTTAAGTCTGAACTTTGAGTTTTAACTTTAAGTCTTAAATTGAGTTTTAACTTTAAGTCTTAACGTTAAGTCTTAACTTTGAGTTTTAACTTTAAGTCTTAACTTTGAGTTTTAACTTTAAGTCTTAACATTAAGTCCTAACTTTAAGTCTTAACTTTGAGTTTTAACTTTAAGTCTTAACGTTAAGTCTTAACTTTGAGTTTTAACTTTAAGTCTTAACTTTAAGTCTTAACTTTAAGTCTTACCGTTAAGTCCTAACTTTAAGTCTTAACTTTAAGTCTTAACTTTGAGTTTTAACTTTAAGTCTTACCGTTAAGTCCTAACTTTAAGTCTTAACTTTGAGTTTTAACTTTAAGTCTGAACTTTGAGTTTTAACTTTAAGTCTTAACGTTAAGTCTTAACTTTGAGTTTTAACTTTAAGTCTTAACTTTGAGTTTTAACTTTAAGTCTTAACATTAAGTCTTAACTTTAAGTCTTCACTTTGAGTTTTAACTTTAAGTCTTAACGTTAAGTCCTAACTTTAAGTCTTAACTTTAAGTCTTAACTTTGAGTTTTAACTTTAAGTCTTAACTTTAAGTCTTAACTTTAAGTTTGAACTTTAAGTCTTACCGTTAAGTCCTAACTTTAAGTCTTAACTTTGAGTTTTAACTTTAAGTCTTAACTTTAAGTCTTAACATTAAGTTCTAACTGAGTTTTAACTTTAAGTCCTAACTTTAAGTCTTAACTTTGAGTTTTAACTTTAAGTCTTACCGTTAAGTCCTAACTTTAAGTCTGAACTTTGAGTCTTAACTTTAAGTCCTAACTTTGAGTCTTAACTTTAAGTCTTAACATTAAGTTCTAACTGAGTTTTAACTTTAAGTCCTAACTTTAAGTCTTAACTTTGAGTTTTAACTTTAAGTCTTACCGTTAAGTCCTAACTTTAAGTCTTAACTTTGAGTTTTAACTTTAAGTCTTAACGTTAAGTCTTAACTTTGAGTTTTAACTTTAAGTCTGAACTTTGAGTTTTAACTTTAAGTCTTAACTTTGAGTTTTAACTTTAAGTCTTAACTTTAAGTCTGAACTTTAAGTCTTAACTTTGAGGGGAAACTCTGTACGAGGAGGCTTTTTGAACTTCAACACCACCATGGAGACAATCCCACAGTAGGCCTGCCGTCACCTTCAGGACACATCAAGGACACATTGAGGACACATTGAGGACAAAGGGACGGATGTCTCAGCAGGACCTGGACAAACTTGTCCATGTGTTTATCTTCAGTCGACTCGACGACTGTAAAGGAGTCTATCAGTCCTCACTGAGGCCGAGACAGTTCAGGGGTCTTTACACTAACTTCCTGTCTGTCAGAGAAACCCTTTCAAAATAAAGCAATGATGCGTCCAAGTCGTCTCAGGTCTTCAGGGACACGTCTGCTTTGTGACCACAGAGTCAGGACTCAACATGGAGAAGCAGCGTTAAGTTCTTATTCTCCTTTGAATCAAAGCTGAAGACTTTTATCACATCGAATATTTAAACTGGAAATTTGATTCTTGGATTTTAAATCTGTCTGTTTATTTTAACTTTTTATTTTCTGTCCTCTGGTCCTTTATTCAAAGTGTCTCTTTCATCATGTTTTCTGTGGAGACCTTGAGAGTTTCTGTGTGTCAGATATCTGCAGGGGACACGAGCGTGTCCTCAGGAGACACTGAGGTCCTCCGCTTCTCATCTCATCTCATCTGGACAGTGTTTGGTCAAACTGTCTTGTGTCTCCGTCAGTCTGATGGACAGAGACACTAATGAAAGAGGACAGAGACAGTAATTAAAGTGTCCCACTGACAGTGAACGCTCTGGCAGCTCATCACAGCCTCAATTAACTCTTTAATGACGTTCATCGCCTGGGGTCAGGATGAAGGATGAGGACCAGAGGAGATGCCTCAGAGACAGACAGCTGATGGACTGGACAGAATCAGACGGACTCAGATGAAGACATTTGTCCCATCATGCCTCAGTGTGAAGAGTTAACCCTTTAAACACCGTGACACTGGCAGACAGACATTAATGAGGGACACAGAGGACAGACTGAAGGACACAGAGGACAGACCAAGGAGCACAGAGGACAGACCGAAAGACACAGAGGACAGACTGAAGGACACAGAGGACAGACCGAAGGACACAGAGGACAGACCAAGGAGCACAGAGGACAGACCGAAGGACACAGAGGACAGACTGAGTGACACAAAGGACAGACTGAAGGACACAGAGGACAGACTGAAGGACACAGAGGACAGACCGAAGGACACAGAGGACAGACTGAGCGACACAGAGGACAGACTGAAGGACACAGAGGACAGACCGAAGGACACAGAGGACAGACTGAGCGACACAGAGGACAGACTGAAGGACACAGAGGACAGACTGAAGGACACAGAGGACAGACTGAGGGACACGTCCATCCTGTAGACAGGAGCTGATCACGATGAGTCACATGGTCTGAATCAGTACAAACTGAGGCCTCGTCACACGAGCAGTATTTTTAGCATGTTAGTTTGTTAGCATGTTAGCTTGTTAGTATATCAGCATGTTAGCATGTTAGTAGGTTAGCATGTTAGTATGTTGGTATGTTAGCATGTTAGTATTTGAGCATATTAGCATGTTAGTGTGTTGGCATGTTAGTTTGTTAGTATGTCAGCATGTTAGTAGGTTAGTTTGTTAGCATGTTGGCATGTTAGCATGTTAGTATGTCAGCATGTTAGTAGGTTAGTTTGTTAGCATGTTGGCATGTTAGCATGTTAGTATGTCAGCATGTTAGCATGTTAGTACGTCAGCATGTTAGTATGTCAGCATGTTAGTACGTCAGCATGTTAGTATGTCAGCATGTTAGTATGTTAGCATGTTAGTCGGTTAGCATGTGAGTATATTAGTATGTGAGTATGTTAGTATGTTAGCATGTTGGCATGATGAAACCACCATGTTTCCTGAACATTAAAGTGTTTGAAGATTTGAAAAAGTCAAACTGGAACCAGCTCACACAAAGCTGAAGTTTTTTTTATTCATATCCATCGTCTATATTTTCAGCAGTGTGTGTTGTTTTACTGTGTTTACATTTGTTTACGTTTGTTTACACTTTATACTCTTAGCTACAGTTCTAGTTTTTATCCTTGTCCTCCTTTTTGCTGCTGGACTGACAGTCACCAGTTATAGTCTCTTATGTTTCTTACCTGAGCTGTGATTCACCTGAGTCTCCTCTGTCTCTGTTACAGGAAGTGACAAACCAGACTCAGCTTCACCTGGTGGACTGTACTAAGTGTGAGCTGAGTGGAGGGGTGGATCTGAGCTGTGAGGAGGTTTGTTCCAGAAGTCTTTGGTTTCATTGACTTCCTCATCATCAGATTACCAATGAGGAAAACAACTGACCAAAGAACCACAATTGTCTAATTATTATTATTATTATTATGATTGTTATCGTTACTAAAATCCATCCAGATCCACACCGACAGTTAACAACAATCATTCTCAGCTGGTCACTGATGTCCTTACACGTTGATATTTATGTTGTGACATCAGGCGACCAAACTTCACTGTCAGGACGACGTCTGATTCCGACGATAATTTGACGTAGAAATCTGACGACAGACGACATTGGTATTTTGTTGGTTTGAAGTTGAAGTTGTTCCTCGTGCCAACATCGAAGTAGAGGCAGAAGAGAAGAGATCATCTTTTTGTGAGTTAATTCTCGTAAATGTACGACTGAATCTTAACGACGTTGACACATCAATGTGACGAGCACCAGCCAATCACAGCACTGGGATCCATGGTGAGATGCTGTAGGGACAGACGGGTGTAAACAGGCGAACATTTGCAGTGTGATTTCTGTAAAATAAGACGGGGTACAGAGACGTTTCCCAGCAGCCCTCATGATTAATGAGATAATTAGAGCTGAGGGAGGCGACGTACAGAGTTCAGCTTTTACCTCCAGCTCCATCAAACACACTTTAAAAGAGTAATTAGCCTTCAGAAGTCTCTCCCGTCCTCAGAGACGGATCAGCCTGCTGATGAACGAGAGCGTCCAGTGGAAAAATCCATTTCTCTGATGTGCAGACTGAAAATCAGCCGGTCAGGAGATGTTAGTTATTTCTGCTGCTTGTTACAGTTTGTGTGAACGAAGCCCAGAGGAGCTCCAGGACAAACACACTCGCTTCCTTCAGTTAGTCATGAAGACAAACACTCAGCGCTGCCAACAAGTCGACCAATTATAAATGCAATCTGCCGCTTCTGGAAGATTTGATCAGATTTACGACTGCAGCGGGAAAATTAAGGTGACAGTGAAGCAATACGATCCTGCTCAGAGCCGTGGTGATGTACGTGTGCAGGACTCTGACACAGTCACTGCTGCAGGATGAAGACTGACAGACACAGTGAAGACAGACACAGTGAAGACAGACAGACACAGTGAAGACTGACAGACACAGAGTGAAGACAGACAGACACAGTGAAGACTGACAGACACAGTGAAGACTGACAGACGTACACACAAAGGAATTTAATATTTGCTCTGCTGCCCCCTGGCGGTAGTGTGGACCCCTGGCTGGGAGCCAGTGTTTTATATAATGAGAGACAGATGTTGTATATCTGTGGTTTGCAGAGTCCTGCTGATGATCCTGCAGCTTTGAAGTAAAGCCGAGTGGCTGCAAGTGAAACACATTGAGTGTTATCTGTACAGAGTCAGTGTCCTCTGAGGCTCCTCACAGCAGGGATCTGGACCCCAGTCCCCCGCCCCCCAGCAGACCCCGGCCCCCCAGCAAACCCCGGCCCCTGGGCTCCATCTCACTGCCAGACTGAGAGGAAGTCACTACAAAGATTTAAAGAGTAAAAAACAAACCTCAGCTCTGGGGGGGGGGGGGGGGGGGGGGGGGGGGGGAATGCATCCAACAGGCCCTGCTGTCCACTTCCTGTATGACTGTAACCATGATGTTTTCTTCTAAACACGACCACCTGCTTTCGTTGACACAGGACAACGCCTTGCGTGTAATATGAAGATGTCAGAGTCGACTGATTCATCAAACAGCTCCGTGTCATCACTCACGTCAGCGTCAGAGCGGCGACGGTTCAAACTAACTCCACAATTTCACTCATTTACACATGACCACACATGACACACTTACTTTATGCCAAACAATGATGTTGTCTTATAAACCTGACCACCTGCTTTTATTCTACAAGAAAATAGATGTAAATACAAAGTGTGTTACTGAAGGTGTAAGTTTATTTTGAAAAAAGGCTGTCTGCATCTAACGAATAGAAACCGTTTATTTTATTTTGAAAAGACACAACACGTGTAACAGACGTAAACTGACACGCCGTCCCTGAGTGTCAGCAACAGACACACGTACGATACCTAACGCATCACATGTAGACGACTCAGGATGACAACATGATGGACAGGGGAGTAAAGGGAGGAGGTGCAGGAGGAGGAAACAGGAGGGAAAGGTGAGGAGAGAGATGGTGCTGGGTGAAGGAGGAGGAGGAGGTGGTGAAGGTCCTTGGCTGAGGTGACTGAAATGAATCTAGACTTTCCCTGGAGAAAACACACACACACACACACACACACACACACACACACACACACACACACACACACACACACACACACACCTTCAGTCAACCTCAGCAGGTATAAAATTATCTCTGAACTCAGTCTCTTTTAAACCTGAAAGACTCTTTTTTCCTTCCCCAGCCTGAAATCATTCATTCATTCATTTTCCGTAACCACTTATCCTGTTGGGGGTCACAGGGGGGCGGGGCCTATCCCAGCTGACACTGGGTGAGAGGTGGGGTTCACCCTGGGCAGGTCACGTGACTGTCACAGTGCTGACACATAGAGACAGACAACCATTCACACTCACATGTCAGATATCAGGTTTTATATTTACAGGAAATAAAAAACAACAAACATGATGTAGTTTGTTGAGTGATGAGACGTTCAGGTCCTTTTTAATTTGTCACAGCATGTCAACGTGACACATGAAACCTGTTTGTATCAGATCAAGCTGGTTTAATCTGGTTCATCAGACCGGACCGACAGAACCAGAGTGGAAACTACTCCACTGAATGTGAACATTCAAACGGAGCTGTTTCTGGATTAAAACTGGGAAGTGATCAAACTAACGTGATCAGAGTCGATGATCTGTCGTCCTCTCCTCTTTCCTCCATCTTCAGATCCATTTTAACCCCGCGGCTCTGAACCCAGAGGCTGGACTCCTCTGATGCTCGTTAGCGTAGCAAGGACTGACTATGGGATCTGAGACCCGGCCGGCTCGTCCTCTATTGAGTGCCTCGGCGGCCATGTTGAAGATGATGTGTGGTGACAGAGCAGAGTGAGGAGGGACGAGGACATGGGGACGATAGCGTCCTCTTAGTGACACAGTCACTGCTCTCATTAAATTATTTCCTTTAATATAGAGCTATACAGGCTGTTCTGTACTGAGAACTGTTTATCTCTCTCTCTCTCTATATATATATATATATCTATATATATATATATATATATATATACATATATAGATATATATGTATATATACACTGAACAAAAATATAAACGCAACACTTTTGTTTTTGCTCCCATTTTTCATGAGCTGAACTCAAAGATCTAAAACATTTTCTATACACACAAAAGACAATTTCCCTCAAATATTGTTCACAAATCTGTCTAAATCTGTGTTAGTGAGCGCTTCTCCTTTGCCGAGATAATCCATCCCACCTCACAGGTGTGGCATATCAAGATGCTGATTAGACAGCATGATTATTGCACAGGTGTGCCTTAGGCTGGCCACAATAAAAGCCCACTCTGAAATGTGCAGTTTTGCTTTTGTGTGTGTGTGTGTGTGGGGGGGGTGTCAGAAAACCAGTCAGTATCTGGTGTGACCACCATTTGCCTCACGCAGTGCAACACATCTCCTTCACATAGAGTTGATCAGGTTGCTGATTGTGGCCTGTGGAATGTTGGTCCACTCCTCTTCAATGGCTGCGCCAAGTTGCTGGAACACGCTGTCGTATACGCCGATCCAGAGCATCCCAAACATGCTCAGTGGGTGACATGTCCAGTGAGTATGCTGGCCATGCAAGAACTGGGATGTTTTCAGCTTCCAGGAATTGTGTTCAGATCCTTGCAACATGGGGCCGTGCATTATCATGCTGCAACATGAGGGGATGGTCGTGGATGAATGGCACAACAATGGGCCTCAGGATCTCGTCACGCTTCTCTGTGCATTCAGAATGTCATCAATAAAATGCAGCTGTGTTTATTGTCCATAACATACGCCTGCCCATACCATAACCCCACCGCCACCATGGGCCACTCGATCCACAACGTTGACATCAGCAAACCGCTCACCCACATGACGCCACACACGCTGTCTGCCATCTGCCCTGAACAGTGAAAACCGGGATTCATCCATGAAGAGAACACCTCTCCAACGTGCCAGACGCCATCAAATGTGAGCATTTGCCCACTCAAGTCGGTTATGATGAATTGCAGTCAGGTTGAGACCACGATGAGGACAACGAGCATGCAGATGAGCTTCCCTGAGACGGTTTCTGACAGTGTGCAGAAATTCTTTGGTTATGCAAACCGATTGTTGCAGCAGCTGTCCGGGTGGCTGGTCTCAGACGATCTTGGAGGTGAACATGCTGGATGTGGAGGTCCTGGGCTGGTGTGGTTACACGTGGTCTGCGGTTGTGAGGCTGGTTGGATGTACTGCCAAATTGTCTGAAATGCCTTTGGAGACGGCTTATGGTAGAGAAATGAACATTCAATTCACGGGCAACAGCTATGGTGGACATTCCTGCAGTCAGCATGCCAATTGCACGCTCCCTCAACACTTGCGACATCTGTGGCATTGTGCTGTGTGATAAAACTGCACATTTCAGAGTGGGCTTTTATTGTGGCCAGCCTAAGGCACACCTGTGCAATAATCATGCTGTCTAATTAGCATCTTGATATGCCACACCTGTGAGGTGGGATGGATTATCTCGGCAAAGGAGAAGTTTAGTGTATATAGATATATACAGATACATATTTTTTTATCTGATTCAAAAAATGAGAAATGACTGAGGAGCAATAAATAAACCTTGAAACAAATAAATACAGGAGTAAATAAATGTAAATGTTTCATAAATAGTCTACATATCCGGTTCTCTGTGATATTAATGGCTATAATTAAACTGCATTACCCAGGAGGCACTGCAGGTACTACATGACGCTCACCTGCTCCTGTTCTCACCCGCCTGCCTCTCTCTGTCAGCAGCTGGTCTCAGGTACGTCACATTAATGTCAGCCTGACTCAAAATGACAACACAAGAACACGAGTCAGATGTCAGCCCCCCCAGGGGGCCAGGAGGTGTGGAGGTAGAAAAGGAAAGGAAAGGAAACAACAGTGTTTGTCTCTCTCCTGATTTTAGTCTCACAGGATGAAGTATGGTGCTGATGGTCAGTCCTGCAGTCAGCAGCAGCATCAGTCTCATTTATTGTCTCGAACAGATCTGGTTCGTCTTTGTCTGTCCTCAAACACACTGAGTCATTTGTCTTCAGCAGGACACCAGGAGGACACAGGGCCGCACTGAACATATCTAGACTGAACAGACATTGTGTTTAAAGCTCCAGTGAGTCAAATTATAATCTGATGGTTGTGTTCTCGTCACCCCAGAGTTATTTATATCTACACACGGAGCAGGTCCTCGTCTAAAGAGATCATCATCTCCCTGTGTCAGCGTGGGTTTCCTCCAGGTGCTCTGACATGTTCTCCCTGTGTCAGTGTGGGTTTCCTCCAGGTGCTCCGACATGTTCTTTCTGTGTCAGCGTGGGTTTCCTCCAGGTGCTCCGACATGTTCTCCCTGTGTCAGCGTGGGTTTCCTCCAGGTGCTCTGACATGTTCTCCCCTTGTCAGCGTGGGTTTCCTCCAGGTGCTCCGACATGTTCTCCCCTTGTCAGCGTGGGTTTCCTCCAGGTGCTCCGACATGTTCTCCCTGTGTCAGCGTGGGTTTCCTCCAGGTGCTCTGACATGTTCTCTCCTTGTCAGCGTGGGTTTCCTTCAGGTGCTCTGACATGTTCTCCCTGTGTCAGTGTGGGTTTCCTCCAGGTGCTCCAACATGTTCTCCCTGTGTCAGCGTGGGTTTCCTCCAGGTGCTCCGACATGTTCTCCCCGTGTCAGCGTGGGTTTCCTCCAGGTGCTCCGACATGTTCTCCCTGTGTCAGCGTGGGTTTCCTCCAGGTGCTCTGACATGTTCTCCCCGTGTCAGCGTGGGTTTCCTCCAGGTGCTCCGACATGTTCTCCCTGTGTCAGCGTGGGTTTCCTCCAGGTGCTCTGACATGTTCTCCCTGTGTCAGCGTGGGTTTCCTCCAGGTGCTCCGACATGTTCTCCCTGTGTCAGCGTGGGTTTCCTCCAGGTGCTCTGACATGTTCTCCCCGTGTCAGCGTGGGTTTCCTCCAGGTGCTCCGACATGTTCTCCCTGTGTCAGCGTGGGTTTCCTCCAGGTGCTCTGACATGTTCTCCCCTTGTCAGCGTGGGTTTCCTCCAGGTGCTCCGACATGTTCTCCCCGTGTCAGCGTGGGTTTCCTCCAGGTGCTCTGACATGTTCTCCTTGTGTCAGCGTGGGTTTCCCCGAGGTGCTCTGACATGTTCTCCCCGTGTCAGTGTGGGTTTCCTCCAGGTGCTCTGACATGTTCTCCTTGTGTCAGCGTGGGTTTCCCCGAGGTGCTCTGACATGTTCTCCCCGTGTCAGCGTGGGTTTCCTCCAGGTGCTCTGACATGTTCTCCTTGTGTCAGCGTGGGTTTCCTCCTGGTGCTCTGACATGTTCTCCCTGTGTCAGCGTGGGTTTCCTCCAGGTGCTCCAGCTTCCTCCCACAGTCCAAAGACATGCAGGTTAATTGGTGACTCTAAATTGTCCGTAGGTGTGAATGTGAGTGTGAATGGTTGTCTGTCTCTATGTGTCAGTCCTGTGATAGTCTGGTGACCTGTCCAGGGTGAACCCTGCCTCTCACTCAGTGTCAGTGTCAGGGGGCTACACCCCCTGCGACCCCAAACAGGACAACCAGTTACAGAAAATGAATGAATGAAGTCTTGTTTCCCTCACTTTCTGTTGTGTGAATATCAGTACTTTTTATATTAACAGCTGGTTGGTGCCATTAAAGCTCTACAGAGGAAGAGGATAAAGAGGAAGAAGAAGAAGAGGTGAGTGAAGGAGCTCCAGTTGAAGCTCAGACCTCAGAGAACGTGATGAAAATGTTTCCTGTACGGATGTGATGAAGGTCACAGTCTCCTCATTGCTTCACACACAGCTCATGTTTTCAGCTGAAGCTTGAGTGGAGAAAAAAAAGTGAGAGAGAAAAAGAAACAGTGAGATGAAGAGAGAGAGAGAGAGAGAAACAGCGAGATGAAGAAAGAGAGAGAAACAGCGAGATGAAGAGAGAGAGAGGCGTTGAAGTCCAATCATCCAACAAATCAGAGGCAGAGAGAGTTAACGCTGTACACAGTGAGGTTCACTCGTCCGTCAGAGCTGCTCTCATGTTCACACTTCAATATAAAAACCTGACACACGAATTCAATGTCAAACCAACTTCTCTGCACACCAAGCGTCCGCACTTCACTGACTCAGTGAACAGTACAGCAATGCCTCAAACAGCCATTCAAACCAAAACTAGGAGCTAAAAGAGGCTAAAAAGCTGCTGCAGACGTGGAGACAAATAAATAACATCATGTTTTACAGGTTTCAGATCAGATTCTGTCACCTTTACTTTAAACATTTACTTCAAACATTTAATTTAAACCTTTATTTTAAATACTTACGTTAAACCTTTACTTAAAACATTTATTTTAAATATTTACTTTAAACCTTTACTTTAAACATTTACTTAAAACATTTACTTTAAACCTTTATTTTAAATACTTACTTTAAACCTTTACTTTAAACCTTTATTTTAAATATTTACTTTAAACCTTTACTTTAAACATATACTTAAAACATTTACTTTAAACCTTTACTTTAAACATTTATTTTAAATACTTACTTTAAACCTTTACTTTAAACCTTTATTTTAAATATTTACTTTAAACCTTTACTTTAAACATATACTTAAAACATTTACTTTAAACCTTTACTTTAAACCTTTATTTTAAATACTTACTTTAAACCTTAACTTTAAACATTTATTTTAAATATTTACTTTAAACATTTACTTTAATATTTACTTAAAACATTTAATTTAAACCTTTACTTTAAACATTTATTTTAAATATTTACTTTAAACATTTACTTTAATATTTACTTAAAACATTTAATTTAAACCTTTACTTTAAACCTTTGATTTAAACATATACTTTAAACGTTTACAAAGAGCTGGGAAAAAATCTTTCTGGAGCCACAGGACACGTTTGAGTC
Source organism: Epinephelus awoara (assembly GCA_035609425.1). Classification (NCBI taxonomy): domain Eukaryota; kingdom Metazoa; phylum Chordata; class Actinopteri; order Perciformes; family Serranidae; genus Epinephelus; species Epinephelus awoara. The sequence continues at coordinate 40,095,443 of CM069305.1, read as the reverse complement.
TTATAAAGACGGAAACACCAAGTAACAACATGACCAACAGGTCTCACAGGTTTGACCAGCAGGCGGCTCCTCCGCAGGGCGCAATTTACGATTTTTGGATATTTTACTGTTTGTGATGAAAGCAAACACGTCCGCCCCAAAACTGTTGTTGGAATGTTCGATAGATTTTAACAAAATGACAGAAAAATATTATTAAAATGTCCAAAAATGCGTTTTGTGGGCACTATATTCTGCAGTGTGTGTGTGTGTGTGTGTGTGTGTGTGTGTGTGTGTGTTGCTACTATAACTCTGCCGCCACACAGTGAGATGTTCATCTCAAATTTCTGACACTGTCAGAAGAAGACTGTCACAGACTATGACATCTGCCATCCTTGAACCTCTCTGACTGTGTGACGTAGGACCACCGTTTTAGAGCCACGGCCAAAGATATCGCCACGTGTCTTTATCACTGGTCGTCTGTCGGACGACCAGAATCACACAGCGTGTACCAGACTCACCAGCCGGCATGTGACCTGAAGCGCTCTCTATAACCGACCATACAGAGCTCAAACATCTTCAAGTCTAATTTTCTAGTTTCCTTCTGACGTCTGAACAGTCGCACTTTCACTTCATCAATCAATCAATCAATCAATCAAACTTTATTTATATAGCGCCTTTCATACATCAAAAATGCAACCCCAAAGCGCTTTACAAACTAAAAACATACAACAACAAAAAAATACTACAAATATTGAACTTCATGACGCAAAGAAAAATGACTTCATCTACAAACTGAAGATTTTCTCATGTCGTCATCAACTGACACACCAGAGAGAGACACTGCTGTTGACCTCTACCTGTGATCAGCTGTCAAACATTTCACCCTCAGGTCATTAAATCAAACATCACTAGATTGTTCCTGCGTCGACCTCTCGACTCTCAGCTCCTCACAGCCAATCAGACGGAGCCGAGCTCGTGTCCCGTCTGTTGGCGTGTTTGGACGCTGTGATGACTTTAACGTGTTTGACAGTGTGGTGCTGTGGCTGACCTTCAGGACCGCGGTGTCGGTCAGAGCAGCAGCTTGTCTGTTCAGCTGTGACGCCATGATGTGGCAGCGCTGACACAGTCTCTGCAGCTCCTCCCCTTCCTCCTCTTCCTCCGGCTTGCTGTAGCGACTCAGTTCGTTGGCCGACAGCGAGCCTTCAGGGTTCGGCCGCGACGTGCATTTCCTCACCTCCTCTTCATCCTCTCCTGCAGAGCGAAGACGCTTCCTGCGACACGTTGAGCCCAGAGGAAGAAGAGTCTCTCCCTCCACCACCTGCAGGCGGACAGAGGAAGAGTCACCGATTACATCTCATCGTCCAGACCAGTTCAGTGACAACATGAAAATACAAACACTCACTGGTCTGAACACAATTAATCAGCAGGAGGGGGACTGGTCTGAGGTCCAGATAGGTTCAGGATCAGGGATCAGGATCAGTTATCAGGATCAAGTTCAGGATAAGGGATCAGGATCAGGTTCAGGATCGGGATCAGGATCAGGATCAGGGATCAGGATCAGGGATCAGGTTCAGGATCAGAGATCAGGATCAGGGATCAGGATCTGGTGGCTGGAAAACAGAGACACAAAGCAACATTGACAATCTGGAACAAGTGGAAATGGACCAGTTAAATCCTGCAGGGCTGACGAAGGAGTCTGGGAGTCTGTGGATGGATGATGGATGATGGATGGATGATGGATGGATGATGATGGATGATGGATGGATGATGGATGGATGATGGATGGATGGATGGATGATGGATGGATGGATGGATGGATGGATGATGGATGGATGATGGATGGATGGATGTTGGATGGATGGATGGATGATGGATGGATGGATGGATGATGGATGGATTAATGGATGGATGGATGGATGGATGGATGGATGGATGGATGGATGATGGATGGATGGATGGATGAATGGATTGATGGATGGATGGATGATGGGTGGATTGATGGATGGATGATGGATGGATGGATGATGGATGGATGGATGGATGGATGATGGATGGATTGATGGATGGATGGATGATGGGTGGATTGATGGATTGATGGATGGATGGATGATGGATGGATGGATGATGGATGGATAGATGATGGATGGATGGATGGATGGATGGATGATGGATGGATGGATGATGGATGGATGGATGGATGGATGGATGATGGATGGATTGATGGATGGATGGATGATGGGTGGATTGATGGATTGATGGATGGATGGATGGATGATGGATTGATGGATGGATGATGGATGGATTGATGGATTGATGGATGATGGGTGGATTGATGGATTGATGGATGGATGGATGATGGATGGATGGATGATGGATGGATGGATGGATGGATGGATGGATGGATGATGGATGGATTGATGGATGGATGGATGATGGGTGGATTGATGGATTGATGGATGGATGGATGGATGGATGGATGGATGGATGATGGTTTCGTTCCTAACGACACTTCACTGACGCATAAAATATTTGCGTTTGCTGAGATGACATCTGCAGTGTCTCCGAGTGACAGAGAGCAGCAGTACCCAGCATGCAGTTTGGCAGTGACAGTCCCCTCTTAATACACCTCACAGTGTGTACATGGTGTCAGACCAATAAATATGTCCCGTAGAGCTAAAGAGCGGGCACACAGTGCTGCACCTCCCAGGATCCTCAGGAATACATCGCCACGTGTGACGTCGATCGGACGAACAGTGGTTGAGAAGGAAGGACAGACAGAGACTCCGTCCAATTTAGATCAATACGTTTGTCATTTGTTGATCAGTACGGTAGCCCCAAGAGCTCAAAACACTTCACGAAACACAAACTGTTTCCAGAACGTGACGCACATTTCAGCTCAGTCTCCATCACCACACTCTTAGAAAAAAAGGGTTCATTAAGGTTCTATATAGCACCTTAATTCCTCTACTAAAGAACCATCTGTCTAAAACAGGGTTGCATAAAGTTTCTGTAAGTCAAGAACAGAGTATTTTATTCATATTGTGTAAGATAGATCATGACTCATAATGTATACAGTGATTTTTTAATATGCTGCAACTACAGTTTAATGACAACACAGTCAGTATGAAACCACCACTGCAATAAGGCAAGAAAAGGTTTGAGAGAGTGATCGAACCTTCAAATGGTCCCATATAGAACCATTTATTCTAAGAGTGCGCTTACAGAGAGCCGACTTCATTAACTCAAAGAGTCAAGCACCAAACAAAGTCATCACTTGATATAAGGTTGTTTTTAATAAATGTATTGAAAGTTAAAACAATACAGACACACACAGCAACAAAGATATTAACATCTGAGCAACTCAAATAATTTGGTTCAGAAGAAGTTAAAAACTTTTCTGGTTCTACCCCGTCTTGTTGTTGATATATCAGTCATAGAAAATAAAAGTTCATTTTACAGCCATCAACTGTAAAAAGTTAGGAAACAAAACAGGAAATGGAACTACAGAAAAAGGGGCGGGCGGCATGAGGTCAGTTCGTACCATCTGTTGTTCCTCCTGACCCACAACCACCGTAAAATATAACGCAGGTTTAACTCTCAGCACACAGGTGAGTTCATCAGCTTCAAAATAAAATCATAACAACACAAGTCTTATATTTTAAGCCACAGCTCGGTCAGAGAGGAGACAAACAGCAGATTCCCTCTGGTGCATTTTTAATTTCTTTACAGCATCATTAACTTCGGTTTAGAACGAACAGTCCTGTTTGGACTCTGCAGAAGATAAAGTGTGCGGTACTCACTGTGTATCTCCTGTAGTCGGGGCTGTGTCCCCGAGCTGTGTCCCAGTACTGCGAATACATCTCTGATATTTACCTTCAATAAACTATCTGATAAAAACCTGTCCTTCATTTGAGACGCAGCCTCAGCCCGACTCCGAGGGACAAAACCTCCGCTCTCAATATAGCAGAGCCCAGTGTGTGTGTGTGTGAGTGTGTGTGTGTGTGTGTGTGTCAGGACTATGGGAAGAGAATGATGTCACTGAAGCGTGAACTTTCAGACTGCAGGACGGTAAAGTGAAGGCTGAGATGAGATCTCCTGTTGTGACACTGAGTTACGTCACTGCTGAGTGACATCACGTGAGTAATTAATGAATATTAATGAGACTAATTGAGGAGCGGAGGTGGAGTGTAACCAACGCTGGGCTCAGAGTACATGACGTGTGTCCGTTCCTACGGTCTGTGTGTCAGATCAGGTGATGGTGGAGTCGTGAACTCTTCCCGTGAGTTGGCCGTGACCAATCATCACTGGTTGTCTTTTATGACGTGTGTGATGTCATCAGGTTATTATTGTCCTGTTTTTATCATCATTATTATCTCAGTCACTGAGTCTGTTCATGTTTCAGCTGATCTGTTACTGTAGTGACAGAAAAAGTCACTACAGTCACTGAATCCTCCACAGGAAGTTCCTGCAGATGTTTCACAATAAAAGCCTTTTTAGAAAAGAAAGGATTCTCTCAGTTTTTAATTTGAAACATAAACAGGAAGTGTTGAGTTTGAAATGATGGCGAGATGCATTAAATGTAGCAGGATTCCAAATAAAACCAGAGTGATGAATGGTGTGGTGTGTTTGAGATGCAGCTGGTAGCCTCTGCAGCTGTGCTGAGTAAAGGCCCAGACACTATCCGTGAGTTTGATTCCTTTGTATCCTCCATTATGAAGAAAGAACATTTTTTGCTAGCTTGATGCTAATGGCAGTACTCAGCGGGTTGATAAAGTGCCTCTGCTGTTTCCTCTTTACTCTGTGTGCTAACGTCCCTACAGGAAATATCTAAAAGGCTGGGCTGTTGTTGTCCTACAGTTTCCATGGCAACAGATCACTCTGTATTCTCTAAGGTGCCTGGTTAGTATAAAGGATGTTAAGTTGCATGCGCAGTTCTGCCTGTGAGAAACATTAGCAAACTGACATCAGTTTAGCTTTGGTGAATAAAAACCTCTCTACATAGAGATAAGATAAGATAAGATAAGCTTTATTGTCTGCCCCAAAGGTGACAGAACTTCTCCTTTGACAAGGCTCAAATTCACATTTCAAACCCGCATCACATTTAAAATCAGCAGTATCAGTGTAATATCACACCAGTAACTTCACCATCAAATCACAGCTGACCAAAGTTAAACAGTCTTGCTGAGCCTGTACTGCTGTTCTAAGGCTGAGCCCAGTTGTTACGTTGCTGGTCCATTAACGGGGGAAAGAGCTGCTCTGTTGTGCTGCTTGTTAGCCGACAGCTTTCTGTTGTGGATGAGCCTGGTTTGGAGGAACTGTGGTTCCAGATGCAGTCTTTAATGTGTTGTGTTCCAGTGTTGCAGCTCAAAGGAATCTGGTCTTTGTCCACACAGAGTTAGCAGCTTGGTGCCAACTTGGCTTTGTTCTCACTGTGTTCTTGCAAATTTTGTGTCCGTTGAAGGAGCTAACTTGTGTTGTTGCTAACTTGTTTTTATATTAAGCATAATGACAAACACTGAAGTTAGCAGCTACTCAACGCTGCCACAAGAAAACTTGATGCAGTTAAAATCAAAGTCAACACAATTTGTACACTGTTTTGTACACAACCAGCTCTGTCCTGAGGAGGAGTCCCGTTCCTACAGACGACACAGAGTCACTGAGGAACTTGCACGTCAAACCCAAACCAAGCATAAAGAGGCTCAGTGAAGGTGGTGTTGAAGGTGTGGAGGTGGATCAGTGTGTCAGAGGAGACTCTGTAGAAGGACAGAGTATCAGCAGGAAAGTCCACATACACTACTCTACTCTACCAGAGGTGGAAAAGACTGCAGGTGGGACGACTGTTTCTCTGTTACTGTGATAGACAGATAAACAACCAGAGAGCAGATTCCAGGACTGATCTCTGTAAGTCACTGCTACATAAACCTTTCCTCTGCAATTGAACTCCCAGTAACAGCCACCACTCAGACCATTTTTACACCACACCTGAGGCTGGCAGTCTGGATGATAATTATTTAGCTGCTCCTCCTCCGTCAGCTTATGTGTCACCTTCCTGTTGTTTTTAGAGTCTGGGTCCATCGTGAGTTCACAGGCAACTGATAAAGAGAAAAAAAAAAACGCAATATCAGACACATCTGAGGGCTTTATTCTTTCTTTGTGTTCTCATGTTGTTCATCTCTGTAAGATTAATGTTGACATCCGTCAGTAATATTATAATGAATTAATATCACAACCAATGATTGGGCAGTAACGGGTTAAAATACTGTTAAAATGAAAATGACTTTAATGACAGTAACAAGTAGTGTTACAAGTAACAAATAAAATGTCAGTAATAATTTTACAGTTTCCACCTACACAAAAACCTTGTTACAACAAAACTCGTGTTGTCACCTGCTACTGACTGAAATACAACACCAATCAGATCCTCAGATTCATTTTTGTAACTGCTAGAAGATGAGATTCTTAGCGTACACTGAGCAGCTGGGAATATTCTCATTATTCTTATATTGTCGGGAGGAAAGATGGCAAGAATATGGTTGTTCCTGGTGGAAGTAGTAAGACTCTTTCCACTGCAATAAACACAAACTCAAACCTGAAACACTGACTATGATCGCCAGCACAACACCTCCGTTCTGAGGAGGGATCTCTCCATCGTGTCTCCTCCTGAGGTTTATACCATATTGTCTTACCAGTGGTCTTCTTGGAGAGTTTCTTTCCTGATCAGTTGTGAGGGTCCAAAGGACAGAGGGTCCAAGGACAGAGGGTCCAAAGGACAGAGAGATGTCGTATGCTGTAAAGCCTCTGAGGCAAATTATGATCTTGGGCTCTATAAATAAAATTGGATTGAACCTTGATACCAAAATGTTGGCTGAACTCTGACCTTCTGATTGACACCTCATTTGATCCAATCAGACCTTCCATGTCTTCTGCACAGCCTACAATAGCCAATGAGACCTGTGCTGACAGGAAGGCGTTGCCTCACTTCTTAGATCACAGATCCAATAACAATGGGCCTGATGGCTTATGGGTCTTGCAGTCCTTCAGAGAAGTTTTTAACCCATTAATGTCATATAGTATGGCTGTGAAAGCTGGACCCTGACACCCACCCTGCAGAAGTCCCTGGATGGGTGCCACACCAGAATGCTACAAGCTGTTCTGAATGTGGACCAGAACACCCACATTACCAACAAGGACCTGTCTGGGCAACTGCCAAGGCTCAGCAGGAAGGTAGCAGCTAGGAGGATGAGGCTGGCCGGCCACTGCCACAGACATCGGGAGTTCCCGGCCAGCAGGCTGATCCTGTGGGAACCAACGCGCGGGCACCGATCGCGAGGACGTCCTGAAGAAGGATGCGGGAACTGAAAGCTCTTCGGAGCTGGCCGGGTGTATGGAGAACCGGAAGGATTGGAGATCCCGATGGAAGCTCGTCTGAGGACGACTGAAGAGAAAGATAGACTGTTGTGGAAATGTCCGTAAATGATAAACAAATGGGGGAAAGCTGTCTCTTATAAATTAAGGTTTTCTACAAGTGTTTTATACACACGGAGCTCCTAAAGAGACATTTCTGTCTGTGCTGAAGTTTTTACTCATGATTATTCAGTTAATTGTTTTACCCTCTCTTTTTGAAAAGCGCCTGAACAAACCTTAGAAACGTGTAAAACGTTTGTTTTCTGTGATATTGTTATCTACTTTAAATTCAGACTAAGTGAGGTTTTATGATTTGGTCCCGTTGTGTTTTCCAGCTAATCTGCTTTTTTGTTTTTGTTGTTTTTTAATCATTCAGACAAAGATAAAAGGAAAAAAAAACTTTTATTTCAGTGTGTTGAAACTTCTATAACTCAACGATGGAAACAAGACCAGCTTCCAGCTGACTTTGGTGATGCCTTAAACAGGCATTTTAGGCTAATTTAATGGTAAAAGTTTGAAGTTATGGTGAGAGGTTAAAGAGAAATTGTGTGTTGTTTTAACCTCTGCTCTCAACCACAGTCCACCCCCATCATTAATGTGTTCATATTTACTGAAACGTAGTCCTCTACATCTCCACAGCATCCATCATTCCATCATGATTAGGTCCCGTTGTGTTTTCCAGCTAATCTGTAGCATCTGCTTTTTGTTATGTGTGTGTGGGCTAAACATAACCACGTGTGTGTGTGTGTGTGTGTGTGTGTGTGTGTGTGTGTGTGTGTGTGTGTGTGTGTGTGTGTGTGTGTGTGTGTGTCGGCTAAACATAACCACGTGTGTGTGTGTGTGTGTGTGTGTGTGTGTGTGTGTGTGTGTGTGTGTGTGGGCTAAACGTAACCACGTATGTGTATTGGCTAAATGTAACCACATAGAGCTGTGGGAACACAGGGCTGTGGGAACATAGAGCTGTGGGAACACAGGGCAGTGGGAACACAGGGCTGTGGGAACATAGAGCTGTGGGAACACAGGGCTGTGGGAACATAGAGCTGTGGGAACACAGGGCAGTGGGAACATAGAGCTGTGGGAACATAGAGCTGTGGGAACATAGAGCTGTGGGAACACAGGGCTGTGGGAACATAGAGCTGTGGGAACACAGGGCTGTGGGAACATAGAGCTGTGGGAACACAGGGCTGTGGGAACACAGGGCAGTGGGAACATAGAGCTGTGGGAACATAGAGCTGTGGGAACATAGAGCTGTGGGAACACAGGGCTGTGGGAACATAGAGCTGTGGGAACACAGGGCTGTGGGAACATAGAGCTGTGGGAACATAGAGCTGTGGGAGCATAGAGCTGTGGGAACACAGGGCTGTGGGAACACAGGGCAGTGGGAACACAGGGCTGTGGGAACACAGAGCCGTGGGAACACAGGGCAGTGGGAACATAGAGCTGTGGGAACATAGAGCTGTGGGAACACAGGGCTGTGGGAACACAGGGCAGTGGGAACACAGGGCTGTGGGAACATAAGCACGCTCCCCAGCAGGTCACTCTGTGCTCACTGTGAGATTCATGACATTCAATAGGCTGTAGCTTCAGAAGCTAACAGAGGCTAGCTAACCAAACACTTCTCAGGCTTTGGTTTGTGTTTTGGACCTAAAAGGAAACATACGTGTCCTTCGCCCTGTCCAGGTAACGAGTGTCATTAACACACAACGAGCTCCAGACATAATGTTCAGATACGAATCCATAAATTGGACAGTCTGCGTCCAAGGGGCAGGGCTTAGAGAAGGGCCAATTACATCTGATGACCTGCAACATATTCAGAATAATAACAGAGTAATACTAGTGTTTATGAGGACTGTACATTGTGTGCACACACACACACGCACGCACGCACACACACACACACACACACACACACACACACACACACACACACACAGAATGATGACACACACACACACACACACGGTGCTGATACTGTATGTGTGGTTTTAATGAGGAACACAACAGACGTCTCCAGATGACACATAAACATGTTTGTACACACGACTTATAGAAATACACATCTGTCTCTATTTACACAGGAGGAAATAAATAGGAGGAACAGGAAGGGTTAACAGTGGTGCACTGAGGGAGGAACATCATGTGCAGGGTGGACCAGTGCTTCAAGTCACAGGTTCAAGTCCCGTATCCGTCGACGTGCCACTGAGCCAGCTGCTAAAAAGAACCTGTTAGTTAAAATGACTCGAGTCTTCGGAGAACAGAACCTGAGTCACCAGGAAATACGTTCATGGACAAAGTTAAACACACAGATACACACAGATTAAATAAAGGCACAAACATGTAGGAAAACAAATCGTTTAAACACTGAGGGTAAAATCAATTAGGTGATTGACTCATTTGCATATTGAAGGAATTTATTTGTACTGGTGGAAAAATAAATTCATAATGATATGTTTACTCATTTAAAATAATTGATCGGTCTCAGTGTTTGTGTGATCATGTTTTTACATCATCCACTGATTTATTTGACTCCTGGTGAAACAGGTTTGGTCCTCCGTACGTTTATCTGACAGGCTGCACTTTAAATCTTCACTGTTAAATACCAAATTATCAGAGATTTGTTTTATGAAACCAGAAGATCAGGCAACACTCACACAGTTTCTCTTAAAGGGACAGCGCAGATGTTCTAGAAGTGGGGTTACATGAGGGCTTTAACCAAAGTTAGTTTTTACCTCCAGGACAAATCTGTCGACACGCACCCAGTTTGGAGAAGCAGACTGGAGTCTGACACACACACCCTGAACTACCTACTGATCTACTGCTGTGGGCGGAGTCCAGCTTGGAGCTCAGTCGCTGCGCCCAGTGGTTGACAGATAGCTCCAGTGCTAACTGCTAAAACCACCACGCTTCTAGATCAAAGAATATTTTCTCCTCTGACTTTTTCCATCAGTCTCGTTTCCTTTCATAAAAAAACACCAGAAGTTTTGCAGCTGCAAAATCTGTGAGTTGTTTTAAGAAATGTGACTGAAGAGACGAGGTAAAGTTTGGCGGTTAGGACTCCACATAGACGAGCTTTAGTGAGAACAATCTCTGCTGTGACTGGAACACATGAAGCTTTTAGAGAAGATGACGACTTTAACTGCGAGACTGATCCTTGAGCGTCCACGCGACCCCCTAAAATCTATTTTCACTCAGAGCAACTGAAGAGGAAAATGCACAAAATTACATCCTGTGCTTCGAACAAATATTCTGACTGGAGATGGTTTGTGCTCGACGACTGCAGAAAGATATTTACAGAATTCTAGACATTTCTCGATGAGATGCCAGAGAGGACGCTGGGAAAAGATCTTTATATAAAAAGCCGCTGAAATCATGAGAGATATTTTTGTCTTTTGAACATTTGTTTTCTTAAAATCACAATAATTAGTATAAAGATATAATTATGTAACCGTGAGAATTTCTGACGTTTTCTTTCTTGATCTCCACATTTAAACATTTTATGTCCTGATCTTAAAATGTTTTTCACACATTTGCCGAATCAAAATATTTTACAGATGATTCTCTTTGATAATCACAGAATGAGCAGATCTCGTCCTCTGAAGCTGTTTAACAGTCGTCTGCTGCAGAATCAGTTACTTAAAGAGATAAAACGTGATGCTCGGACAGTATTGCGGCGCCGTTCATTCAGCTTAGGCTCTGAAACTTTTCTCTCAGGTTTTTTACGATGCTCTGCTGACTGCCTTCCGTCTTTGGCCCGCAGTTTGAGCTTGTTTTCTGGGACTCATCGTCCTGATCTTTGGCGTCGAGCTCTTGAGCCCTCCCTGCCTCCGTCTTGGCCTTCACATCCTCCCTCTGTTTATATTCATCAGACTCCTGATAGACGCGGCAACGGTCGATGACGGCCATGATGGAGATCTTCTCCCTGCTGGTCGGGGAACGGATCTGAATGTAGCTGTCGTCCCCTTCTTCTTCTTCTTTGGCTGTTTGAGCCAGCTCTGTCTCAGGCTCTGGAAGCTTCTCCATGACGATGATCTTGTGTTCGGGGTTGTCTGGGAGCGGCGCCTCGGCTGCAACGTAGTAACCATCGTAGTCGCCGTTGGCAAACTGATCCTGGAGCTTCTGCAGCTCAGTCATTTGTGCTCCGCTCAGCCGAGGGTCCAGAGAATTTGCTCTTTGAAGCCGCTTCCTGCGTTCCTCTCTGCTGGCATCCCGGCTGCCATGAGGCTTGTGTGAAGGAGCCTCGCCAGAAGCTCCGTCAGCGAGGAGCAAGCTGGAGGAGCAGCTGGAGTGCCTCCTCAGACCGTGGTCGGAGTATTTGGAGCGGAGTACTCGGACGTCGGGCCAGTTGAAGCCCTCAATGGTGGGCGGAGGACTGAGGGGGCTGAGGGGGCTGCGAGAGCGAGCCCGGCTCGAGGAACCGGCCATCAAGCTGCAGGTGAGGCCCGAGGTCGTAGTCTGGATCTGGTCCACAGGACTCAGCGGCTGAGACGTAGCCTGGTTGTGAGAGACTAGCGGCAGAGTCAGGTTGGGTTTACCTGCGAAACATAAAACAGCTCCGTTAAAGTGGAATCCAGACTTTTACTGTGCTACAGAAACAGGCCGACAGAGCCTACAGCGGGGTCTCTGCTTATTGTGATGTCATTTCCTGGAGTATCTGTAAATGCTTAGTGAACCTAAAACCTGTCCGACCTGAGCTGAAAGGTTCTGTGAGTCAACAAAACAGAACAATTCATAAAAGTATTTAAAATGTGTCTTTAAATAAACAAACATCTGACGTTTTTACAAAAAAACACATCTGAACTGTTTTTGAGATCATTTTTATGAGCAGAAGAACATGTGATGGGTTCATCGTTCATTCCACTGGCACCACCGTATGTTTTGCACCGCACGCAATGACGTCATCATGAGCGTAGAACATGGTGACATCAAAGACAGACTAATTGTTCTCGCTGTTTCAGTTTTTATTTTTCATTCAAACAACGATGTGCTGCAGGAGATCAGTTTTATAATCTGTTGGATCATGTGACCGCTCATGTTTCTGTCCCATCAGCCTGACAGAAAACTATCAATAAGAGCAGAACTGGAATCAACCAGAATGATCCTTAAAGTTATGAACGAGTGTTTGAATGATCTCGTCTCGTTAACATGTGGTTTCTACTTTTCTCACTCGTTTCATACGACGTCATTCATCAACATTAAAGACATTAGAACTTTAGCATGAACTTCGCGATGCGACGCCAGTTGCCGGTCTCTGTATCTGACCCTGAGGACAAACAGTAATCTGAGGGTAAAGTGACGTCACCGTACCTGCACCCTCCTTCTCCTCCACCACGCAGGGTAAGGTCTTCTTGCCCATCAGGAGGCCCTGACTTCTCTGTCGGACCACTGGTTTGGTGGTTTTGATTCGCTGGCTGTACTGACGGGCCAGATGGAGGACTTTGCTCTTCGTCTTGTCTTCGTCGCCCGGCTGGTTTGAATCCTCGCTGAGTTTTTCCCCCTCTGCCTCCGCCTTCAGCTGGGCGACCCGAGGAACCAGAGCCCTGAGGCCGACTGCTTCTTCCCCGAACACCTTCAGCGTGTCCTTCAGACTTCCTGTCCGATTGACAGCGGCAGCTTTGAGCTTGAGAGGCGAAGGACTTCTGGATTCCTCAGTGATGATGCTGAGGTCAGACGCTCCGCTCTCTCTGTCACAGCTCTTGTTTGGGCTCTTTGTCGTGCCGACGCTGGTCGCTCTGGAGATTCTTGGAGATTCTCGAGCTCGTTCACACCCTCTATCTTCGCTTTTGGATCTGGTGATCTGTCTCTCCATCGTCTGCCAGATTTTGATCATTTCAGATGAAGGTCTGAACTCCTCATCCTCAGATGGATTGTCCTGCAAGCTTTGAGATCTGGACCAGGGGCTTTCTTCTGAATCCTCTGGATCTGTGCTTCTCTGATCGGACTTGAAAGAGTCCAAAGAGTCACTGGAGACGATGTGACGCCAGGTATCTGCAGGTAAAGCTGAGTTTGACTCCAGACTGGAGGACGTGGTCGAGGTGGAGGGATTTGTATTTGGGATGTTGTTGAGCCGGCTGACGGAGCTCCTGACCAGCCCGGTTGGGATGTACGTCAGGCTCTCTCTGCGCTGGAGGCAGAAGGTGGCGTCCTGGTTTTCGGCGTTCTCATAGTAACTCTTGATTTTGCCAATGAGGAGCTGGTCCTGCTTTGACAGGGTGGAGTCTCTCCTCCTCCGAATGCCTCGCTCGCCGTCAAAGAGGCTGTCGTCCCGAGGAGACAGCAGGGTCAAATCCGTCATGCCCAAGGTCTCTGCAGGATCAGAGCAGATGCTGTTGAGCCGCTGTGTTCGGTCGGGGTGTTCGGAGTTGAGGCTGAGGCTGCTGCCGGTCCTGCTGGGGAGCCGTGGTGAAGCACAGCCGAGGGAGCGGGCGTCGTCCTGGCCCAGGCTGCCTCGTTTGACGCTGTTGGTGAAGTGCTGAGCGATGGCGCTGGCTTTGTCCAGGACAGAGGAGGGAAGGATGCTGGTGGCTTCACCCTCTTTGTCTCTTGCCTCTTTCATATCCTCCTCATCATCGGAAGATTCCCCGCTACTCAAGGTTTTTGAATCTGAATCAGGTGTGGCGGTGGAAGGTGGCTCTGTGGGCTCTGGATCTCTTTCAGGTTTCAGTTCTTCTGAACTCTGAGGAGATGCTGAGATCCTGGGAGGTGTAGCTGACAAACTGTCCGGATAAGAGGAGGGTTCGGGTTCAGGGTCTTCCGTTGGTCCAGTTTCTGACGTCTTCTCCTGCTGCTGCTTTTCTTTGCAGAGCTGGAAGGAAAGAAAATCAGGAAAAATAATTAGAGCTGGAACGTTTGTGAGATCCCTTTATTCAAATTCTTAGTGGTCATTTCCCATAATCCCACAGGCCACTGTGGGTTAAACATCACAGCTGGACAGAGGAGCGAGATGTGGATGAAACCAAACTCTGTTCTGCAGACTGTGCTCACAAAGTAACGTCTGTGTCACTGAAACTAAATGTTCTGCACATCTTCCTTGAACCTGAGTGCTGCAGTGGAGCTGAGCCCAAACTGAAGGAACCAGCTGCAACAATGGAAGAAACGCTGAATGAGAGACTGTACTGGGTTACTGCTGGACCTGAGGCTGGACAGGAAGTGATGTCACAACTATGAGATATCAGACCTGTGTTGTTATTCACCTGCTCACTTGCTGGTTCAGTTCCACCTGATTCGTCTTCTTCAGGAAGTCGACAGTTTTCTTTGTTGCAGCCGTTAGAGACGCTGCCGCCGTCCGCCTCCTTCAACAAACACAAGACGTCTAATTAACATTCACATCAGATCGTTAACAGCCGCACATTCTGAGTATAAATATTTTTATATCATGAGTAACAAACTGTATCACTCCGCTGTGTCCTCTGATTGTTAAAGGGTCACTTCACACAAAACTCAACACGTCCTGTTCTCCTACAGACGTGTCTGAATGATTCACAGAACTGAAAGTGAACAGCTGCTGACGTCTGATGTGATGTTTGGACGCTTTGAGGAGACGCGTGAAACGATGTGAAACACAAACATCAGAGATGACGATAAATAAAAGTAACTGGTCAAAATACTGAAGGGAACACTTGAACCTCACATCAGATGTTGATGAATGGCTGAAGTCTAAAGTCTTTACTGGTGTTTATTGTATAATTAGTTGAGTTAATAACAGTAAGTGGAAACATGGAGGTCTGTGTGACCCTCCAAGGATCTGCCTCCCCAGACCATCACTGACCCACCACCAAACCAGCCATGCTGGATGATGTCTCGGGCAGTATAACGTTCACCACGGCGTTCCAGATTCTTTCACGCCTGTCACATGTGCTCAGTGTGAACCTGCTCTCATCTGTGAAGAGAACGGGGCGCAGATGGTGGACCTGCCAGTCCTGGTGTTCTCTGGTGAATGATGGAGTTGCACAGTGCTGGACTGTGAACACGGGTCCCACTAGAGGACGTGGGGCCCTCATGCCACCCTCATGGAGTCTGTTTCTGACAGTGTGGTCAGAAACATGCACACCAGTAGCCTGCTGGAGGTCATGTTGTAGGGCTCTGGCAGTGCTCCGATCAACCTGGTATCAACCTGACTGGGCTGCAGGTACGGCCTCATGCTACCAGTCGTGCCAAGGACACTAGCAGAAGACCAAACTAGAGAAGAATCAGTCAGGAAGGATAAGGAGAGAGCAACTGTCTGTGGACACCACATGTAAAACCATTTCCTGTTTGTCTCTTTGATTTGACCCAAAGCAGCTGAAACTGATTCACAATCACTGGATTGAAGTTTGACTGTCTTCCTGTCAGACTGGGACCATTAAGTGTTCTCTTCAGTTTTTTGAGCAGTGAATTTTATGGTTCTATTGTGTGAACTGACCCTTTAATACAGACAGTGTAAACAACAACCATCAGTGCAGCAGCTCAGCACAGCTGGTTATCAGCTCCACCACACAGACCAGTGACACCACACACAGTCCAGTGACACCACACACAGACCAGTGACACCCCACACAGACCAGTGACACCACACACAGACCAGTGACACCACACACAGACCAGTGACACCACACACAGACCAGTGACACCACACATGCAATGACACAAACACCCAGAGGAGTCGGGGCGTTCGACCTCACAGCAACTCAAGATGCTGCAGAAGCTGCAGGTCACATGACGGCGAAGCAAAAACCATGTTACAAAAAAAAAAAAATGCTGTAAAGTCTTTGCATCAGTTGCTGAAAGCATTTTTTTTTAATTTGACAGAAAAACTTTAACATTTTAATAAATCCTCTGGTTCTCCTGTGGGCCTCACACAGGAAACACACCAACACATTTCCTCTTCTTCCTCTTTGTATCCAGGATCTGTTCTCACATTAGATTTATGGATTCATCGACCTCCTCTGAGGTCAGAGAAAGTTTTACCAGTGGTTGGGAACAATCGTAACGTCCTGACACACCAGGCCGATGGTCGGCTGTCAGTCAGTGTCGGGCCGTTGGAGAGTGTCTGCTTTATTTCAGCTGATTCATCATGTTGAATCTGTGACGTCAGAGCCCGTCATCAGTGAGTGACCTCCCTCTGACTGTCAGCTGAGATCAGCATCAGTGAGTAAAGGAGGAGCTAAAGTCCAGAGGGAGTGAGACCAAAACCAACTTGTTTCATCAGGTCAGATTATTTTTCTCTTTCGCAGAAACGTTTCCTGATGGTTTGTGTTATTGTTCACTGGCGCACGGTAAATATGCTCTGACTGTGATGTTCATGTGCTAACTGGCTAACTAGCATCAAGACACTCTTCCTGTTGATGAATACAGATGAGTGCTAGGGCTGTGCGATATGACGACATATATATCATGTGACAAATGTGACAGAGAAAAATGTCTATCGTTTTATATTTTGCTCTATTGTTTATATCGTTGTGACGCAAATTACACTTTTTATGGCAATATTTTTCGTCACTTGGAGTCTGTCCATCTTTTGCACGGATCTCTCTTGATAAATTACCCTTCTTGACTTTCTAATTCGTTAAGCTTTTACGGCACTTACAGTAACATATTGAGTTTTTATAACTGCAGCGCTGAGAAAGAGCAGAGATGCAGCGAGACGGCGACAATATTCAGACCAAAGCAACTTTTTATTCATTAGATTAAAATGACCTATATCATGATATGAGATATTGGTCATATCGCCAGCCCTAACGACCGCCGTCTGCTGCTGTGGAGAGTAATTAACTCTCAGCAGGAGCAGAACAGACATGCTGATTGGGCGGCAGCTGGAGTCTCTAGGGTGCGTTCAAGTCTTTGGCCGAGACACGGTGACGTGAGGCGACTCAACAGTTGGCCTTCGTCGTTGCGAGTTCTGTGAAGTTGGTTTGGTGTTTCTGAACCTTTACAAAGATCAGAGAAAACTCATTTAGATGATGTTTTACAGTGATTACAATGACGGGATTATTCATCATTTATTAACACGACTGAAGTCGGTCCGTTGATCTCAGTTACTGTGCGTCCCTCTGCTGGAATGTAACTAAGTACTTTTACTCAAGTACTGTACTGAAGAACAGGTCTGATGTACTTTAATGTCACTTGAGTTTTTTTATCTATATATGTGTATATATAGGCAGACTGGTTTATGTCGCGGATAACTGGTAATTTATATAATATACTAATGCAGGTTTATATTATGTAAGAGATATTTGATTTAAATGTGTTATTTTTGTGTGACAAAGTTAAATGGTAATAAAGATTGTATATTAAGAGTTTTTTTCAGACGTGTAAATCAAACTAACGTTACACTGACAGCTGCTCTCACATTGTTAATTTGACTTCACATGTTTGAGACAAATATCAGATTAAACCTTTTCTGTCTGAACTTCTGACACTTGAACCCTGATCGTACCTACAGACTCTGTGTGTGTCACCATCAGTGCAGCGTCTTGTTCGTTACTTTGCTGCAGTAAAAGGTAAAGTTTTGCTCACGCGATAAACGTTTTTGATCTTCCTCACACCTTCACTTTGAGTTTACAGGACATCAGTTTCAGTACAACAGATCTTCTTCTTACAGATTTTATTCTCGTCAGCTCTCTGCTTCACGTGTCAGAGTCTTTGCACACAGCACCACACCTGTCCTCACACTGTTTGGGGGGCGTTACCTGCTGTTAGTTGACTGATGATCAGGTTTAGAGGCGGAGCTGAGGCCTGATGTGTTGGAGAGGATTTATTAAGATGCTGAAGTGCACTCTGGGATGAATCCTGACGCCGGCGCTCCTTCACCAAACATGCAGCGTGTTAGTTCCACACATGAAGCTCATGCAGCAGACAGCTGAGAGCTCCGGAGCCGCAGTAAGTTGTCGCTGAGTGCCGTTATCCGTGACTTTAGTGTGTTACGGAGCTGGAGCTGGACGGGCGGAGGAAAGCTGGCGACCCGTCTGGTAGCAGAAAGCCTCACCG
The DNA here is from genome assembly GCA_035609425.1 of Epinephelus awoara. NCBI lineage: Eukaryota > Metazoa > Chordata > Actinopteri > Perciformes > Serranidae > Epinephelus > Epinephelus awoara. Next base: position 40,077,098 of record CM069305.1, on the reverse strand, counting down.
TCACCATGGTAACCCCTGCGGAGAGCAGAGCCTGCGCCCTGTAGTGCCAGCAGGAGATGGCAGCCAGCACCGAGCTGGCGAAGTCGTCTACCTGATCGTCCTCCAGCAGAATGTCGTCCTGCTCGCTGTCCTCCGCCAGCGTCTGATGAGACTGCTGAGGACTCAACGTCCCCTCCTCTTCCTCCTCTTCCTCACTGCAGATCAGTCGCTCCAGTGAGTCCTTCCTGCTGCTGAGCTCCTCCTCCTCCTCCTCCTCCTCCTCATCGTCAGCAGCGTGGTCAGCCTCAGACTCACCAAGGGCGGAGCCCGGCGTGCTGCTGCTGGTGGCGGGCTGCAGAGAGCGCCTCTCCCTCGGTAACACGCCGTCACTGTCTGAGTGCTGCGGGACGTCACACACTGCTGACTCATGTTTCTACAACTAAGCAGGTCCTGACTCAGCTGGCAAGCTGCACACACACACACACTGCGTCTATTCACACTTTTAATTAACGTGTCTGACATCCACGATCGTGGGCGGAGTCACCTGGAGCCGCCCACCTGAGCCTCAGAAACTTACAGGTGACATCACAGAGACTGCGTCTATATTTGATACAATCTGTGGTTAAGGTACCCAGGGTCTGAGGGGGCGTGTTGTTGGCGTGTTGTTGGCGTGCTGACTGCAGGAACGTCACCAGAGCTGCTGCCCGTCAACTTACAGTTCATTTCAGGACCAGAAGACATCTTCGGTGTTGTGTTTGAATTTGGCAGTAAATCCAACCAACCTCACAGCTGTTGGTTACCATGACAATCTGCTGTCAGGTCCAGAGCCTGGTGAGGACGTCGAGCGTGCAGACGACCTTCTCTTTGTTCTTCTCTTTGCTCTCAGACGATCTTACAGGTGGAGACGCAGGATGTGGAGGTCCTCAGCTGTTGTGGTGACGCAGCACGATGTGATTTAGCCAAGTAGAACCTGCTCATGGATCCACATCACGATCCTCGACCAACATTGCAATCAACCAATCACAGCCCTCTGATATCATCAGTTCGCTGCTCTTGTGCTTCTTCAGAGCAAAGCTTGTTTTTTTTTTTACATTGACGACCAACGCCTGAGCCTGCTGACAGGTGTACTCATTAACATAGCCAAGCTCTTTAGCGAGCTAACTGCTGACCCTGCAGCAGCTTACAGGGTTTTTGGAAGTTAGACGAGAGCAGCTGATGATGTCAGAGGGCTGTGATTGGTTGACTGCAGTGTTGGTCCTGGAAGGTGACGTGTGACGTGGATCCAGGAGGAGGTTCTAAATCACGTCGTGCTGGTTACACCTGGTCTGGGGTCGTGAGGTCGGTTGGATGAACCGCCAAATTCACAGAAACATCAGAGACGTCTTGTGGTCGTGAAATAAACAGAGTCACAGGTCGACAGCAGGTGGCGCTCCCGCAGTCAGCACGCTAACAACACGCTCCGTCTGTGTTTACTATGACCGTCCAACACACACACACACACACACGCACCTGTCAGGTGGATGACCTCACTGACACAGAGTTTAAAGAGAAATGGATCTATTGAGTTCATACAATCAGTCTGTGACCTTTGACCTGTGACACGTGGCAGCAGAGACACGAGTGTTTCTTACCTTTAAGATGACTGCGTGTGACCGACGGGAGAATCAGCAGCAGAAGAAGAAGAGCGGACGTGTTGATTGGTTAAACACAGAAAACACAGCAGCTCATTAACATAAATCTGTCTGTCACAGCGAGGTCGTCATGGTAACGAGTGAATCGAACACCTGTTGGTTTTACCTTTGCTGCTCTTCAGGATCTGTTTGGTTGGCTCTGAGAGAGAAAGAAAACAATCAGAGTGACCTCATGGAACAAACAGGAAGGACTTTGTAAACAGGAAGTACTTCATCTTGTTTGTGTTTGTTTACCAGACTGTCGTCGTCCCTGACGACCGTCTCGTGGCAACTCGTCGGACTGACAGGAAAAAGCTTTCTTCAGCCGCTCAGGACTGTAACGATACCTGGGAGAGTCTACAGGCGGAGACATCAACATCATTGTCATCTTCGTCAACAACAACAACATAAAGAAAACATGACAGCAACATAAAACATAAGATAACAAACAACAACAACAACAACAACATGACAAATAAACAATAAACAATATTAACATACAGATGGAGTCCATTTCCAAGATGGCCTCTTTAGCCTGAAAAAAACAAAACAACAAACATCAAACATTTGTAACACTGATACTGGTGTGTATACTGGTGTGTGTACTGGTGTTAGTGGTGTGTGACCTTCTGAGGGATGATGGCGTGATGGTTTTCCAGAATGATGCGTTTGATGTGATGAGCCCAGAGCTTCTTCTCCTCCACCGTCTTCGCCTGTAAACATCAACATAACAAAGAGTCAAGAGAAGATTCATCTTCTGATCTGAGTTACCAACAATACATGTGTATACACACACACACACACACACACACACACATATACACACACAGTGCATATATATATATACAAACACATGCACATGTACACGACACCTTTCCCCTCGCTGATTAAGAAAGTCTGAGAAAAATAACTACAATAAAAATGATGGGTTCAGGAAAAGAAGTGGTCATCAAGTGGTGCAGGTGAGCAGGAGGTGGAGGTGAAGTGGAGGTGTGGGTTTAAGTTTAGGTGGACTTCATGGACAGGTGGAGGATTCAGTGTAGGTCAGGTGTTGGTGTGGGTGGTCTCACCTGGACGGTGTGAGGCTGTTTGGGATGTTTGTAGTGAGTCACACTGAAGCTCAGAGAGTCTTTGGAGCTTTCAATCAGCATCAGGGTGGAACACTGAAACATCACAGAGACAGAAACATTCACCCTTCAGCCATGAAGATGTCATGATGATGTCATGTTCTGTGTTGTGTAATCAGCGACGTCATCACAGCGCTCCTCACAGAGATGTGCGTCTTGTAGACGTAGTGCTCTCCGCGGCGTTTGGTGATGAGCAGCATGCGGTCGAACAGGAAGAGCGTTCTCTCGTTTTTGGCTCGATGAACTTTGAAGGTTCCCTCCAGAACCAATTCTCCATACGTGGTCAGGTCCGGACCTTTCCAGTTCAACAGCAGGGACTGGACCTCCTGAAGAGAACACACGGGAACGTGTCACCGTCATACATGTAAACACACAGCGGACATGTCACAGTCATACATGTAAACACACAGCAGGCATGTCACCATCATACATGTAAACACACAGCAGACATGTCACCATCATACATGTAAACACACAGCAGACATGTCACCATCATACATGTAAACACACAGCAGACATGTCACCATCATACATGTAAACACACAGCAGACATGTCACCGTCATACATGTAAACACACAGCAGACATGTCACAGTCATACATGTAAACACACAGCAGACATGTCACCATCATACATGTAAACACACACCGGACATGTCACAGTCATACATGTAAACACACAGCGGACATGTCACCGTCATACATGTAAACACACAGCGGACATGTCACCATCATACATGTAAACACACAGCGGACATGTCACCATCATACATGTAAACACACAGCGGACATGTCACCATCATACATGTAAACACACAGCGGACATGTCACCGTCATACATGTAAACACACAGCGGACATGTCACAGTCATACATGTAAACACACAGCGGACATGTCACCGTCATACATGTAAACACACAGCAGACATGTCACCGTCATACATGTAAACACACAGCGGACATGTCACCATCATACATGTAAACACACAGCGGACATGTCACCGTCATACATGTAAACACACAGCGGACATGTCACCGTCATACATGTAAACACACAGCGGACATGTCACCGTCATACATGTAAACACACAGCGGACATGTCACCGTCATACATGTAAACACACAGCGGACATGTCACCGTCATACATGTAAACACACAGCGGACATGTCACCGTCATACATGTAAACACACAGCGGACATGTCACCATCATACATGTAAACACACAGCGGACATGTCACCATCATACATGTAAACACACAATGGACATGTCACAGTCATACATGTAAACACACAGTGGACATGTCACCATCATACATGTAAACACACAGCGGACATGTCACCATCATACATGTAAACACACAGTGGACACGTCACAGTCATACATGTAAACACACAGTGGACATGTCACAGTCATACATGTAAACACACAGTGGACATGTCACCATCATACATGTAAACACACAGCGGACATGTCACCATCATACATGTAAACACACAGTGGACACGTCACAGTCATACATGTAAACACACAGTGGACATGTCACCATCATACATGTAAACACACAGCGGACATGTCACCATCATACATGTAAACACACAGTGGACACGTCACAGTCATACATGTAAACACACAGTGGACATGTCACAGTCATACATGTAAACACACAGTGGACATGTCACCATCATACATGTAAACACACAGCGGACATGTCACCATCATACATGTAAACACACAGCGGACATGTCACCATCATACATGTAAACACACAGTGGACACGTCACAGTCATACATGTAAACACACGGGAACATACTTCCCTCTGACATCCTGCAGTACAGGTGGACTCAGGTAAAGTACATATTAAGCACTTCCTGTGAGAGGTACCACAGTACAGGTGGATTCACGTGTCTGACCTGCAGTCTGACGGCGTGCTCATGTTTCCTCTTCATGTCGTTGATGTACCACGCCACGCCGGTCATGGTGTAGATCGCCTCCTCCACCACCTCGTATCCCTCCTCCTCGGGGTCAAAGTGCTTTGCTATCTCCTGCACAGAGACACAATCATCATCCTTACATCATCTCCATCAGTGCACTTTGTACATTTGTTCTGTGCTGAATAAACAGATGAATAATAATATTTATTATTTATGAATCACATTTCTAAACAACAGAGTAAACTAAGTTGAGATTCTTAATTCAGTTTAACTTTACTGTCATCAAACTTGTGACCAACAAAAACACCAGGCGCCTGTGAGTCATATTTCAGTCAGCACACTGATCCATCCTCAACGAATAAAAGGTGTGTGGGTGATGATGTGATGTCACTCAGGTGTATGCTTGGTACCTGGAGCAGCAGGTGATACTTGAGGATCCTCTGAACAGGTTTGAGCAGGTACGAGCCGAGAGGCAGCGAGCGCTTCAACGATGCCTGACGCTCTCGAAAAAACTTGGCCAGAGATTTATTCCTCATGCACTCCGTCAGCGCCGCAACCGAACTGCAACAGGAAGCAACACAACGAGCTGTGAACAAGGACTCTGGTTTAATCAGGTGTGAACAGATAGAATCAGGTGTGAACAGGTGACATAAGGTGTGGACAGATAGAATCAGGTGTGAACAGGTGACAAAAGGTGTGGACAGATAGAATCAGGTGTGAACAGGTGACATCAGGTGTGAACAGGTGACATCAGGTGTGAACAGATAGAATCAGGTGTGAACAGGTGACATCAGGTGTGGACAGATAGAATCAGGTGTGAACAGGTGACATCAGGTGTGGACAGATAGAATCAGGTGTGAACAGGTGACATCAGATGTGAACAGGTGACATCAGGTGTGGACAGATAGATTCAGGTGTGAACAGGTGACATCAGGTGTGAACAGATAGAATCAGGTGTGAACAGGTGACATCAGGTGTGAACAGATAGATTCAGGTGTGAACAGGTGACATCAGGTGTGAACAGATAGAATCAGGTGTGAACAGATGACATAAGGTGTGAACAGATAGATTCAGCTGTGAACAGGTGACATAAGGTGTGAACAGGTGACATCAGGTGTGAACAGGTGACATCAGGTGTGAGCAGATAGAATCAGGTGAGAACAGATAGAATCAGGTGTGAACAGGTGACATCAGGTGTGAACAGATAGATTCAGGTGTGAACAGGTGACATCAGGTGTGAACAGATAGAATCAGGTGTGAACAGATAGAATCAGGTGTGAACAGGTGACATAAGGTGTAAACAGATAGATTCAGGTGTGAACAGGTGACATCAGGTGTGAACAGATAGAATCAGGTGTGAACAGGTGACATCAGGTGTGAACAGATAGAATCAGGTGTGAACAGGTGACATCAGGTGTGAACAGATAGAATCAGGTGAGAACAGATAGAATCAGGTGTGAACAGGTGACATCAGGTGTGAACAGATAGATTCAGGTGTGAACAGGTGACATCAGGTGTGAACAGATAGAATCAGGTGTGAACAGGTGACATAAGGTGTAAACAGATAGATTCAGGTGTGAACAGGTGACATCAGGTGTGAACAGATAGAATCAGGTGTGAACGGGTGACATCAGGCGTGAACAGATAGAATCAGGTGTGAACAGGTGACAACAGGTGTAAACAGATAGATTCAGGTGTGAACAGGTGACATCAGGTGTGAACAGATAGAATCAGGTGTGAACAGGTGACATAAGGTGTGAACAGATAGAATCAGGTGTGAACAGGTGACCTCAGATGTGAACAGGTGACATAAGGTGTGAACAGGTGACATAAGGTGTGAACAGTTAGAATCAGGTGTGAACGGGTGACATCAGGCGTGAACAGATAGAATCAGGTGTGAACAGGTGACAACAGGTGTAAACAGATAGATTCAGGTGTGAACAGGTGACATCAGGTGTGAACAGATAGAATCAGGTGTGAACAGGTGACATAAGGTGTGAACAGATAGAATCAGGTGTGAACAGGTGACCTCAGATGTGAACAGGTGACATAAGGTGTGAACAGGTGACATAAGGTGTGAACAGATAGAATTAGTTGTGAACAGGTGACCTCAGGTGTGAACAGGTGACATCAGGTGTGAACAGGTGACATCAGGTGTGAACAGGTGACATCAGGTGTGAACAGGTGACCTCAGATGTGAACAGGTGACATCAGGTGTGAACAGGTGACATCAGGTGTGAACAGGTGACCTCAGATGTGAACAGGTGACCTCAGATGTGAACAGGTGACATAAAGTGTGAACAGATAGAATCAGGCGTGAACAGGTGACCTCAGATGTGAACAGGTGACATAAGGTGTGAACAGATAGAATCAGGTGTGAACAGGTGACATCCGGTGTGAACCGGTGACATAAGGTGTGAACAGATAGAATTAGGTGTGAACAGGTGACCTCAGGTGTGAACAGGTGACATCAGGTGTGAACAGATAGAATCAGGTGTGAACAGGTGACATCAGGTGTGAACAGATAGAATCAGGTGTGAACAGGTGACATCAGGTGTGAACAGATAGAATCAGGTGTGAACAGGTGACCTCAGGTGTGAACAGGTGACATCAGGTGTGAACAGATAGAATCAAGTGTGAACAGATAGATACAGGTGTGAACAGGTGACATCAGGTGTGAACAGATTGATTCAGATGTGAACAGGTGACATCAAGTGTGAACAGATAGATTCAGGTATGAACAGGTGACATCAGGTGTGAACAGATTGATTCAGGTGTGAACAGGTGACCTCAGGTGTGAACAGGTGACATCAGGTGTGAACAGATAGAATCAAGTGTGAACAGATAGATTCAGGTGTGAACAGGTGACATCAGGTGTGAACAGGTGACATCAGGTGTGAACAGATAGAATCAAGTGTGAACAGATAGATACAGGTGTGAACAGGTGACATCAGGTGTGAACAGATTGATTCAGGTGTGAACAGGTGACATCAAGTGTGAAAAGATAGATTCAGGTGTGAACAGGTGACATCAGGTGTGAACAGATTGATTCAGGTGTGAACAGGTGACATCAGGTGTGAACAGGTGACATCAGGTGTAAACAGGTGACATCAGGTGTGAACAGATAGAATCAAGTGTGAACAGGTGACATCAAGTGTGAACAGATAGATTCAGGTGTGAACAGGTGACATCAGGTGTGAACAGATTGATTCAGGTGTGAACAGGTGACATCAGGTGTGAACAGATAGAATCAGGTGTGAACAGGTGACATCAGGTGTGAACAGATAGAATCAGGTGTGAACAGATAGAATCAGGTGTGAACAGGTGACATAAGGTGTGAACAGATAGAATCAGGTGTGAACAGGTGACCTCAGGTGTGAACAGGTGACATCAGGTGTGAACAGGTGACATCAGGTGTAAACAGGTGACATCAGGTGTGAACAGATAGAATCAAGTGTGAACAGATAGAATCAGGTGTGAACAGGTGACATCAGGTGTGAACAGAGTGATTCAGGTGTGAACAGGTGACATCAAGTGTGAACAGATAGATTCAGGTGTGAACAGGTGACATCAGGTGTGAACAGATTGATTCAGGTGTGAACAGGTGACATCAAGTGTGAACAGATAGATTCAGGTGTGAACAGGTGACATCAGGTGTGAACAGGTGACATCAGGTGTGAACAGATAGAATCAGGTGTGAACAGGTGACATCAGGTGTGAACAGGTGACATTTGGTGTGAACAGGTGACATCAGGTGTGAACAGATAGAATCAGGTGTGAACAGGTGACATAAGGTGTGAACAGATAGATTCAGGTGTGAACAGGTGACATCAGGTGTGAACAGGTGACATCAGGTGTGAACAGATAGATTCAGGTGTGAACAGGTGACATCAGGTGTGAACAGATTGATTCAGGTGTGAACAGGTGACATCAGGTGTGAACAGGTGACATCAGGTGTAAACAGGTGACATCAGGTGTGAACAGATAGATTCAGGTGTGAACAGGTGGCATCAGGTGTGAACAGATTGATTCAGGTGTGAACAGGTGACATCAAGTGTGAACAGATAGATTCAGGTGTGAACAGGTGACATCAGGTGTGAACAGATTGATTCAGGTGTGAACAGGTGACATCAGGTGTGAACAGGTGACATCAGGTGTGAACAGATAGAATCAGGTGTGAACAGGTGACATCAGGTGTGAACAGATAGAATCAGGTGTGAACAGATAGAATCAGGTGTGAACAGGTGACATAAGGTGTGAACAGATAGAATCAGGTGTGAACAGGTGACCTCAGGTGTGAACAGGTGACATCAGGTGTGAACAGGTGACATCAGGTGTAAACAGGTGACATCAGGTGTAAACAGGTGACATCAGGTGTGAACAGATAGAATCAAGTGTGAACAGATAGAATCAGGTGTGAACAGGTGACATCAGGCGTGAACAGAGTGATTCAGGTGTGAACAGGTGACATCAAGTGTGAACAGATAGATTCAGGTGTGAACAGGTGACATCAGGTGTGAACAGATTGATTCAGGTGTGAACAGATGAAATCAAGTGTGAACAGATAGATTCAGGTGTGAACAGGTGACATCCGGTGTGAACAGGTGACATCAGGTGTGAACAGATAGAATCAGGTGTGAACAGGTGACATCAGGTGTGAACAGATTGATTCAGGTGTGAACCGGTGACATAAGGTGTGAACAGATAGAATTAGGTGTGAACAGGTGACCTCAGGTGTGAACAGGTGACATCAGGTGTGAACAGATAGAATCAGGTGTGAACAGGTGACATCAGGTGTGAACAGATAGAATCAGGTGTGAACAGGTGACATCAGGTGTGAACAGATAGAATCAGGTGTGAACAGGTGACCTCAGGTGTGAACAGGTGACATCAGGTGTGAACAGATAGAATCAAGTGTGAACAGATAGATACAGGTGTGAACAGGTGACATCAGGTGTGAACAGATTGATTCAGATGTGAACAGGTGACATCAAGTGTGAACAGATAGATTCAGGTATGAACAGGTGACATCAGGTGTGAACAGATTGATTCAGGTGTGAACAGGTGACCTCAGGTGTGAACAGGTGACATCAGGTGTGAACAGATAGAATCAAGTGTGAACAGATAGATTCAGGTGTGAACAGGTGACATCAGGTGTGAACAGGTGACATCAGGTGTGAACAGATAGAATCAAGTGTGAACAGATAGATACAGGTGTGAACAGGTGACATCAGGTGTGAACAGATTGATTCAGGTGTGAACAGGTGACATCAAGTGTGAAAAGATAGATTCAGGTGTGAACAGGTGACATCAGGTGTGAACAGATTGATTCAGGTGTGAACAGGTGACATCAGGTGTGAACAGGTGACATCAGGTGTAAACAGGTGACATCAGGTGTGAACAGATAGAATCAAGTGTGAACAGGTGACATCAAGTGTGAACAGATAGATTCAGGTGTGAACAGGTGACATCAGGTGTGAACAGATTGATTCAGGTGTGAACAGGTGACATCAGGTGTGAACAGATAGAATCAGGTGTGAACAGGTGACATCAGGTGTGAACAGATAGAATCAGGTGTGAACAGATAGAATCAGGTGTGAACAGGTGACATAAGGTGTGAACAGATAGAATCAGGTGTGAACAGGTGACCTCAGGTGTGAACAGGTGACATCAGGTGTGAACAGGTGACATCAGGTGTAAACAGGTGACATCAGGTGTGAACAGATAGAATCAAGTGTGAACAGATAGAATCAGGTGTGAACAGGTGACATCAGGTGTGAACAGAGTGATTCAGGTGTGAACAGGTGACATCAAGTGTGAACAGATAGATTCAGGTGTGAACAGGTGACATCAGGTGTGAACAGATTGATTCAGGTGTGAACAGGTGACATCAAGTGTGAACAGATAGATTCAGGTGTGAACAGGTGACATCAGGTGTGAACAGGTGACATCAGGTGTGAACAGATAGAATCAGGTGTGAACAGGTGACATCAGGTGTGAACAGGTGACATTTGGTGTGAACAGGTGACATCAGGTGTGAACAGATAGAATCAGGTGTGAACAGGTGACATAAGGTGTGAACAGATAGATTCAGGTGTGAACAGGTGACATCAGGTGTGAACAGGTGACATCAGGTGTGAACAGATAGATTCAGGTGTGAACAGGTGACATCAGGTGTGAACAGATTGATTCAGGTGTGAACAGGTGACATCAGGTGTGAACAGGTGACATCAGGTGTAAACAGGTGACATCAGGTGTGAACAGATAGATTCAGGTGTGAACAGGTGGCATCAGGTGTGAACAGATTGATTCAGGTGTGAACAGGTGACATCAAGTGTGAACAGATAGATTCAGGTGTGAACAGGTGACATCAGGTGTGAACAGATTGATTCAGGTGTGAACAGGTGACATCAGGTGTGAACAGGTGACATCAGGTGTGAACAGATAGAATCAGGTGTGAACAGGTGACATCAGGTGTGAACAGATAGAATCAGGTGTGAACAGATAGAATCAGGTGTGAACAGGTGACATAAGGTGTGAACAGATAGAATCAGGTGTGAACAGGTGACCTCAGGTGTGAACAGGTGACATCAGGTGTGAACAGGTGACATCAGGTGTAAACAGGTGACATCAGGTGTAAACAGGTGACATCAGGTGTGAACAGATAGAATCAAGTGTGAACAGATAGAATCAGGTGTGAACAGGTGACATCAGGCGTGAACAGAGTGATTCAGGTGTGAACAGGTGACATCAAGTGTGAACAGATAGATTCAGGTGTGAACAGGTGACATCAGGTGTGAACAGATTGATTCAGGTGTGAACAGATGAAATCAAGTGTGAACAGATAGATTCAGGTGTGAACAGGTGACATCCGGTGTGAACAGGTGACATCAGGTGTGAACAGATAGAATCAGGTGTGAACAGGTGACATCAGGTGTGAACAGATTGATTCAGGTGTGAACCGGTGACATAAGGTGTGAACAGATAGAATTAGGTGTGAACAGGTGACCTCAGGTGTGAACAGGTGACATCAGGTGTGAACAGATAGAATCAGGTGTGAACAGGTGACATCAGGTGTGAACAGATAGAATCAGGTGTGAACAGGTGACATCAGGTGTGAACAGATAGAATCAGGTGTGAACAGGTGACCTCAGGTGTGAACAGGTGACATCAGGTGTGAACAGATAGAATCAAGTGTGAACAGATAGATACAGGTGTGAACAGGTGACATCAGGTGTGAACAGATTGATTCAGATGTGAACAGGTGACATCAAGTCTGAACAGATAGATTCAGGTATGAACAGGTGACATCAGGTGTGAACAGATTGATTCAGGTGTGAACAGGTGACCTCAGGTGTGAACAGGTGACATCAGGTGTGAACAGATAGAATCAAGTGTGAACAGATAGATTCAGGTGTGAACAGGTGACATCAGGTGTGAACAGGTGACATCAGGTGTGAACAGATAGAATCAAGTGTGAACAGATAGATACAGGTGTGAACAGGTGACATCAGGTGTGAACAGATTGATTCAGGTGTGAACAGGTGACATCAAGTGTGAAAAGATAGATTCAGGTGTGAACAGGTGACATCAGGTGTGAACAGATTGATTCAGGTGTGAACAGGTGACATCAGGTGTGAACAGGTGACATCAGGTGTAAACAGGTGACATCAGGTGTGAACAGATAGAATCAAGTGTGAACAGGTGACATCAAGTGTGAACAGATAGATTCAGGTGTGAACAGGTGACATCAGGTGTGAACAGATTGATTCAGGTGTGAACAGGTGACATCAGGTGTGAACAGATAGAATCAGGTGTGAACAGGTGACATCAGGTGTGAACAGATAGAATCAGGTGTGAACAGATAGAATCAGGTGTGAACAGGTGACATAAGGTGTGAACAGATAGAATCAGGTGTGAACAGGTGACCTCAGGTGTGAACAGGTGACATCAGGTGTGAACAGGTGACATCAGGTGTAAACAGGTGACATCAGGTGTGAACAGATAGAATCAAGTGTGAACAGATAGAATCAGGTGTGAACAGGTGACATCAGGTGTGAACAGAGTGATTCAGGTGTGAACAGGTGACATCAAGTGTGAACAGATAGATTCAGGTGTGAACAGGTGACATCAGGTGTGAACAGATTGATTCAGGTGTGAACAGGTGACATCAAGTGTGAACAGATAGATTCAGGTGTGAACAGGTGACATCAGGTGTGAACAGGTGACATCAGGTGTGAACAGATAGAATCAGGTGTGAACAGGTGACATCAGGTGTGAACAGGTGACATTTGGTGTGAACAGGTGACATCAGGTGTGAACAGATAGAATCAGGTGTGAACAGGTGACATAAGGTGTGAACAGATAGATTCAGGTGTGAACAGGTGACATCAGGTGTGAACAGGTGACATCAGGTGTGAACAGATAGATTCAGGTGTGAACAGGTGACATCAGGTGTGAACAGATTGATTCAGGTGTGAACAGGTGACATCAGGTGTGAACAGGTGACATCAGGTGTAAACAGGTGACATCAGGTGTGAACAGATAGATTCAGGTGTGAACAGGTGGCATCAGGTGTGAACAGATTGATTCAGGTGTGAACAGGTGACATCAGGTGTGAACAGGTGACATCAGGTGTGAACAGATAGAATCAGGTGTGAACAGGTGACATCAGGTGTGAACAGATAGAATCAGGTGTGAACAGATAGAATCAGGTGTGAACAGGTGACATAAGGTGTGAACAGATAGAATCAGGTGTGAACAGGTGACCTCAGGTGTGAACAGGTGACATCAGGTGTGAACAGGTGACATCAGGTGTAAACAGGTGACATCAGGTGTAAACAGGTGACATCAGGTGTGAACAGATAGAATCAAGTGTGAACAGATAGAATCAGGTGTGAACAGGTGACATCAGGCGTGAACAGAGTGATTCAGGTGTGAACAGGTGACATCAAGTGTGAACAGATAGATTCAGGTGTGAACAGGTGACATCAGGTGTGAACAGATTGATTCAGGTGTGAACAGATGAAATCAAGTGTGAACAGATAGATTCAGGTGTGAACAGGTGACATCCGGTGTGAACAGGTGACATCAGGTGTGAACAGATAGAATCAGGTGTGAACAGGTGACATCAGGTGTGAACAGAGTGATTCAGGTGTGAACAGGTGACATCAAGTGTGAACAGATAGATTCAGGTGTGAACAGGTGACATCAGGTGTGAACAGATTGATTCAGGTGTGAACAGATGACATCAAGTGTGAACAGATAGATTCAGGTGTGAACAGGTGACATCCGGTGTGAACAGGTGACATCAGGTGTGAACAGATAGAATCAGGTGTGAACAGGTGACATCAGGTGTGAACAGGTGACATCAGGTGTAAACAGGTGACATCAGGTGTGAACAGATAGAATCAGGTGTGAACAGATAGATTTAGGTGTAAACAGGTGACATCAGGTGTGAACGGATAGATTCAGGTGTGAACAGGTGACATCAGGTGTGAACAGATAGATTCAGGTGTGAACAGGTGACATCAGGTGTGAACAGATAGAATCAGGTGTGAACAGATAGATTCAGGTGTGAACAGGTGACATCAGGTGTGAACAGATAGATTCAGGTGTGAACAGGTGACATCAGGTGTGAACAGATAAAAACCGATAGAATCAGGTGTGAACAGGTGACATCAGGTGTGAACAGAGTGATTCAGGTGTGAACAGGTGACATCAAGTGTGAACAGATAGATTCAGGTGTGAACAGGTGACATCAGGTGTGAACAGATTGATTCAGGTGTGAACAGATGACATCAAGTGTGAACAGATAGATTCAGGTGTGAACAGGTGACATCCGGTGTGAACAGGTGACATCAGGTGTGAACAGATAGAATCCGGTGTGAACAGGTGACATCAGGTGGGAACAGCTGACATCAGGTGTGAACAGATAGATTCAGGTGTGAACAGGTGACATCAGGTGTGAACAGATAGAATCAGGTGTGAACAGGTGACATCAGGTGTGAGCAGATAGATTCAGGTGTGAACAGGTGACATCAGGTGTGAACAGATTGATTCAGGTGTGAACAGGTGACATCAGGTGTGAACAGATAGAATCAGGTGTGAACAGGTGACATCAGGTGTGAACAGATAGATTCAGGTGTGAACAGGTGACATCAGGTGTGAACAGATAGATTCAGGTGTGAACAGGTGACATCAGGTGTGAACAGATAGATTCAGGTGTGAACAGGTGACATCAGGTGTGAACAGATAGAATCAGGTGTGAACAGGTGACATCAGGTGTGAACAGGTAGCAAACAGCAGGACTCACTTTGGGTAGTTGGTGCAGTACTGTGTGTAGATCTCAAAGTACTCGCTCTGAAAGGAGACAGAGTGATGAACCATCAGCAGCTGTCAGTCAGGTGTTTTACCTGCTCTGACCAGCAGGGGGCAGAGTTCAGATTAAGATTTTACAAAGCAACGTCAAAAAACAAATACAAAATATAAATCCATTCAGCGATCAGCAAAACGTTCAGGCTGTAAGAAATAAAAGACGAACCTGCAGTCGTCAGCTGGAGCTCGTTTATCTGAATTTTAATGATCCGAACAAACAACTAAATCATTTCAAACAAATCCTACAAAAACCTCTCGGCTTCCATTCGCTCATAAACACAGACGCCATTTTCATCACTACAAATTTATTTTACTAAAACAACATCAAATTCACACCTGAAGTTTGATTTATAGAAAATTATTTACAGAAATATATCGACACCACGGCAGCAACATAAACTGATCAGTATCAGGTTACAATGTGAAAAACTTTTTGTCAGAACAAGAAGCTTTTCATATTTGTTTTTTTTTTTTGTTTTTCCTGGTGTGGCATCGACATGAAAAATAAAAACTTCCTCCACAAAGAGGAGAGATTATCTGAAAACAGAAGATGTTTTCTGTTGTTTGAATAAGAAACTTTAAACTTCTCTCAGGTTTTAAACCGACAACCTTCTGACTGATGGCGTTTCTCACCTTCATGACGAAGCACCTGGCGACGGCGACGGGGTCGTTGTCACAGAGGTCGAGAGCCTGAAGCAGCTCGCTGTGGACAGGAAACACCGTCAGTCACTGAGTCACTGAGACTCCAGGATGAAGTTAAACCTTAGTTTGATTAAAAACCCTTCAGTAACAGTTCTGGAGCTTTTGATCACCTCTCACTGTCTTCATCAGCTGTGTCACTAATTATATTTCATCATTATTAGAAACCATCACAGGGCTCACACATAACGTAGCACAAAAGTAATGAAATGTGTGTTTGGTAGATTATTTCTTTGCTTTCTTTGAAGTCTGAAGAAACAAGACATACTGGCAATTTAACAGTTTATTCATTTAACAAACAGGAGCCTCAGTAGTGTGAGGAGGAACCATACACGGCCACGACAGCCTGGCACCTCCTCCTCATGCTGGTCACCAGCCTAGCACCTCCTCCTGAGGTCAGGACTGCTGGCAGGCCAGTCCCTCCTCTCCACTCCCAAGGTCTGGAGGTAGTCTCTGATAAACCTTGCTCTGTGGGGGCGAGCGTTGTCATCCTGGAGGACAGAGTTCAGTCCACCCACTGCCTCCACCAAAAGATGTTACTCTGTCGGTGCAGCAATCAGTAAAGTATTCATTGCCACACTTTGACGCTACGATCCAACCTCTGCAGACAGAATCTGGACTCATCACTGAACTTAACGTTCCTCCACATGTTCAGGTTCCAGTGCACGTGTTGCCGACACCAGCACAAACGGGCCTGACGGTGAAGGGCAGTGGTGGCAGGCCGTCTGGCAGCCCTATGAGACCGGAGATTGGCTGCGTGCAGTCTGTTCCAGATTGTCTGGGCAGAGAGCCGTCGGCCATATCGTCCTGCAATCCTTGACTGCAGATCTGTAGCAGACTGCCTGCGGTTCCTGAGTGCTGACAAGATGAGGAAACAGTCGTCTTAGGGTGTCGTCTTCTTCGTACTTCCACTTCTCAGCCTGTCTCTGATCCCCGTTATATGGAACTTATAACCTTCAGTTTGCAGATGGTAGCAGGGCTCACTTTAAATAATGCTACAACTTGGTGTTGCGGAACACCAGCTTAACTCTAACCCTATCACACGGGCCCTATCCACATCAGTCAATGGTGGCATGCTGATTCTTAGAGCAGACACCAAGTGACCACTGTAGCAGGGCACGTGCTCACAGATGGAGGGGGTACCAGAAGCAACAGCAAAAAAAAAGCTGTTTGGCATTGGCAGAGAAGATTTGGCAAATTTTTCATGGGCACAACCCACACACTCAGCGCTGCTGCTCATCCCACAAATGCATGATCCTCACATATGTGGCACGTTTAAAAGGGAAATAAACAGGCTTTCCAACAGTGTAAGAAGCTTCGTTACAGCAAAGAAATAATCTACCAAACACACATTTCTTTTACCAACCAATCAACTCCTCTGTGACCTTATTTAGGTGTTTCAATTAAGTCATGTTGGGCCTCCATGTTTATGACGGGGCTCAGTAACGAGGCTCCTGCGTGCTGAGACATCGTATCATGTAACAGCGTGGAACATGGATCAGAAGCTCTGCGTTTACACGTACAGACACAGAGCGGTGACGTTATCGGATCTGAATACTGCAGGCATGAGACATGTTTGTCGAGTACAGAACACAGGACGGCTCTAAACATCTATTTTGACCTTCGTATTAATAAGTCAAGTTTATTCATGTAAACAGGTGAAGCTGTGAGAGTTTTTATCAACAGATAATGTTTGTTCCAAACTTTCCCAAAACATTTGGATAATCCCAAACCTTTTCCAGGCCTGGAAAAAAAGGGCTTTTTAATATTTCATAACTTTTTCCATGAGCGTGGGAATGCTGCTATTTACTCATGTTTCAGATGTGTGAATGTGACCATGGACGGATCAGTGAGGAGCAGCTGATGAAGATCATGTGACGTGATGAAAAGCTCCTGAGAGAACCTTTGAGTCTCAGAGTGTTGAACTGTAAAGACGCCAGAGAGAACTGCTCTCGACATCCTTATCATTAATCTTCACCTTCATCACTCTGACTCTTCATCACTTTCAAACACTGAACGACCCAAAGAAAACTCCAAATGTCAAGAAAAGATTCTCAGTGTGAATAAATCTGTTGTGACTTCTTAAATCTTCAGAATAAACCAAGAAAAATATTTCAATCTTTGATATGAACAGAAAGATGTCAGCTGATCTCCTCCTCCTCCTTCTGCTCCTCCTCCTGCTCCTGCTGCCCCTCCTCCTCCTCTCTGACAGGAGATGTAATGATGATACCTAACCAGCAGGCGGAGCTGTCACATTAGTTTGTACTCAGCTCTGACAGAAACACTTGAACTTCATAAATAATATCTGATAAAAATCACTGATGAACAGTTTATGTTCAGTTGTTATTATTGTTGTTGTTGTTGTTGTGAATATGAAGAATCTGTTCAATCATTATTATTGATCTGTAACTAATGTTTGCCATGACACTGATTTATAATGACACGCTGGACACATTGTACTGCAGCTCCTGTGGGCATTTAAAAAAAATAGAAAAATTACTTTCAGCCATTTTAAAAAAGAACTATGTCTCAGATATTTTACTGATATTTTTTGGTCATTTTAAAAATATTCTTTGAACATTTTGCAAATATTTTTGTCATTTCACTATTTTTCTTTCCAGACATTTATTCAAATTGTTCAGTGATTTCATTCATATTTTTCTGACACTTTACAAAAATCATTGTGACAATTCAAATAATATTTTCCCTGGAATCATCCACATTGTGATTTCAGCAGTTTGTTAATAACTCGTGCAGCTGTCAGATTTTAGGAAGTTTGTCCTGAATGAACAGAAACTGAGCAGCAGGTGGTGATGGTCACATGATCACATGTAACCACTGATCATGTGACCACATGTGTCCAGATCATCATCGACCACCGCAGAGCAGGCCACACGCCGCACACAACACGGCACACACACCACACCGCACACAGCACGCCACACACACCACACTGCACACAGCACGCCACACACAGCACGCCGCACACCGCATGCTGCAGTTGGGATGTCCTGCTCTGAAAAACAAACTCACCCCCCCACATGAAGCTCAGCCAGCTCTAACCCTGAGGAAACGTTACAGCAACATTCAGACAACACGTCCATGTGTGATTGCTGATGGCTCGTATTGATTATTGATTACTGTTATAATCTACTGTGTCACCTGTTGAACTCGTAGATGTCCTCGATGTTTCCAAACAGAGCACAGACCTGCTCTGGACGGATCGATAGATCACACTGATCGATTATGTGGGCCAGGTAGTCCTGAAGGGAGGAAGAGAGATTTAAAGTCAGTCAGAGTCAGAACAAAGGTCTGTCACTGTGAATAAAATTAAAAATAAAGTTTTCGTCTCTTCCTGCCACGTCTTGGTTTGTCCACCAGGGGGCAGACTGACATCACTGTAATCTGATTACTTTCTGTTTGGATCAATACTCAGAGCGATCACATCTCAATCAAATCAAATATTTTCAACTCAATTATTTTATGGTTTTAAAGATTTTTTATTTTTTATCATTTATCACTGATGTTTTTATTCTTTCTTATTTGAACACGGATTAATTATTAATTCTTTGTTTCACAACAGTTTACTAACATTCCAGCATTTTGTTCTTATTTCATATGAATTGTAATTTATGTTGTGAATTAAAAATATATAAGAAAAAAATAAAATGGAATAAAAAGAATTAAATCTAAGATTTAAGTTAGCTGCTAACTGCTAACAGCTGCTGTTCTTCTTTGAGTTAACTGCTAACTGCTGCTGTGCTTCTCACAAGTTCAGACCAGATTGTTTCTTCTCCACAGACAGAATATAACTGATCAATAAAATGGTTCTGAGGATTGTGACTCGCTGTAACTACGGGAGGTCGTCAAACATCCAGCCGTACGTGTGCACACTAAATATGAGGCTGACTGGTCCAGTAGTTTGTGAGATTAACTACTGACACACAGAAACACTTTGGATCACTGCTATAGATCGTGTAGAGACTGCTGAGGAGCAGCACTGTGAGTGAGTGAGTGAGTGAGTGAGTGAGTGAGTGAGTGAGTGAGTGAGTGAGTGATTGATTGATTGTATTATTATATGTTGACATATTACGTTCATACATTTAAACTTTAATGCTGAAGTTTTGTTTTTTCATTCAGTGTGTCTGATTTAAAACTGATGTGAACTCAGTGTTCCTCAGTGTCTGTCCATCTGTGTCTGTTGCTGTGTCCGTCTCTGTTTCTGTCCGTCTCTGTCTCTGTGCAGGACAAGTGTCCCTCAGTATGTCTCTGAGGACAGTTTGTACGGCAGCCTGCAGGGACAGGTTTATCTGTGATCCTCACTGTTACATAATCAGCTAATCCTTAACGTCTTAACCAGTTAATTATAGACAGTGTCTTTATTTAGACGGACGTCCTCAGGTGAGGACTTCAAACTGTTTCTGTGTCTTCACTGATTAAAAAACTCATGAAGACAAAATAATAATAATAATAAAAGTATCAGACGTAGAATCTATAGTTGATGACATCGTCTTTTTACAGCATCGTTCTGATTTTTTATTTAGATTGAAATCAATATTTCTGCCTGTGCCTGCCTGTCTGTCCCTGTCCATATCTGTCTCACTGTCTGTCCCTGTCTGCCTGTCTGTCTGTCTGTCCCTGTCCATATCTGTCTCACTGTCTGTCCCTGTCTGTCTGTCTGTCTGTCCCTGTCCCTGTCCATATCTGTCTCACTGTCTGTCTCACTGTCTGTCCCTGTCCATATCTGTCTCACTGTCTGTCCCTGTCTGCCTGTCTGTCTGTCTGTCCCTGTCCATATCTGTCTCACTGTCTGTCCCTGTCTGTCTGTCTGTCTGTCCCTGTCCCTGTCCATATCTGTCTCACTGTCTGTCTCACTGTCTGTCCCTGTCCATATCTGTCTCACTGTCTGTCCCTGTCTGTCTGTCTGTCCCTGTCCATATCTGTCTCACTGTCTGTCCCTGTCTGTCTGTCTGTCTCACTGTCCCTGTCCATATCTGTCTCACTGTCTGTCTCACTGTCTGTCCCTGTCTGTCTGTCTGTCTGTCTGTCCCTGTCCATATCTGTCTCACTGTCTGTCTGTCTGTCTGTCTGTCCCTGTCCCTGTCCATATCTGTCTCACAGTCTGTCTCACTGTCTGTCCCTGTCTGTCTGTCTGTCTGTCTGTCTGTCTGTCCCTGCCCCTGTCTGTCCCTGGTGGCGGACCCTGCCACTTCCCCTGCTGGACATTAATTGGTTTCTTCCACAGGAGTTGGTATTTTGACCTGTTTACTCTCCTGCAGCTGATTGGACAACTGCGTCCTCAGTGACTCACCTCTACGATCATGCGCAGGTCTCTGACGTACATCCTCTCCGTCTCGATGATCTCCATGACAACGCGGTCCAGGTAGGTCAGCTGAGGGTTCGGCGCCATGCTCCTGCTGATGAACGGTGACGCCTGGTGGCGGTGGCTAGACGCTCGACCTGGCGTGGACTCTTTGTTGTTGTTGTTGCTGTGTGTGAGGCCGGGGCTCCGCCCCTTCCTGTCAGGTTCTGGGCATGGGGATGACCCCCCCTCGCCCTCTGCAGCGCCCCCCGCAGGGCTCAGGTCCAGGTCTACGTCAGACGTTTGTGTGGACGGCGGTGGGGCGAGGTTGTCGTCTCTGGAGGACCCGGACCCCGAGGATAGTGTGGAGATCAGGCTCGCTGGGCGGCAGTCGGAGGATTCGGAGGGCGTGGCTGACGGAACGCGCTCATTGCTGCTGATGGAGGCAGTGGACAGGCGGGGGGACTCTGAGGACAGAGGGGTTGAATGACGGTCAGTCAGAGGACAGGTCTAAAAGAAGTGATGACACCGACCAATCAGAATACAGCTCAGATCAGCTGATCAGGATCAGGATCAGAATGACTGACTGTGATTACTGATCAGGTGAAACTGATTATTGATCAGGTGAAACTGGCTCAGTTGTTTGTTGCTCTTGATGGACTCACACAGTAAGAGATGTTACAGCCAAGAAAGAGAACAGACTGGACTACTGTCTGTACACAGGTGTGTCTGTTTCATATTAATTATTCATAGAAAATAAAAAGCACCAGAGACCTAAATAACTAAAATCACCACCCTGTGGTTGTATGACTCCGCCCACCAGTCCACCCTGTGACACCCAGTGTCTCTGACAGTCTCCATCATGTCAGTGAAAACATGGACGCTTCACACACAGAAGATCTATACAATCAGCACAGTCTCAAGATTAGAGTCACCAATTCAGTATCTGACCAAATTTGTTTATTTGTTTATTTCTAGGATCCCCATTAGCTGATGTCATGACATCAGCTATTCTTTCTGGGGTCCTCAATGCAATTTAAAAAAGACATAGTACATACTCACAATGTCTCCCCTTCTGTTCCTGAGATATGACGTTAAAATATGATGATGTCACAGTCAAGCTGACCTTTGACCTTTTGACCTTCATTATTTTATCCTGTTAGACGTTTGTGTCAAGTTTGGTCAGAATTAGTGAATGAATTCTTCAGTTATGGACAAAAACATGTTTGGTGAGGTCACACTGACCTTCTGATCAGTTTATTCTTCAGTCCAAGTGGATGTTTGTGCCAAATTCAAAGAAACTCCCCTGAGGCGTTCTTGACATATAAGGATGTGATGGACGACGTGAAAACATGAAGCCTCCTCCAGACTCCAGACTCCAGACACGCCCCCCCCCCCAGGAGTGAGAGGATGACTCATCCACGTCTCAAACATCTGAAGAGCTTCAGGTTATTTTTATCTGCTGCGGAATTTTAAGAATCCGTCACAACAGGTTTGTAAACTGTGAAGAAATCCACCAATCAGCTTCATGGATCAGTTCAATCACATCTGACAGGCTGGTCTGATCAGATCATTAACACTGATTGATTCATGATTCATGATTAGATTAGTTATTATTATTAGTGGAGCATGCTGTGATTCTCTGTGATGTCACATTCATGTGTTCACACGGCGGCCATGTTCAGCTCCGATGGGAGGAAACTGGAGAAACGACTCGAATATAAATCAGATCTCAGTGTGGCTTTAAACGTATGAATGACGTCTGTCAGATCAATATTCTCATCAGTAACTGAGCACTGATGCGACAAGTTTGTACAGTTCACTTCTGTTTGACATGAACTCACACAGTTCAGTTACTTTTGATTCGATGTTCATTTTCAGCAAATTGTTCTTAAAATATATTTTAATGTCCAACACAAAAATAAAGCAGCGGAAATAATAAATGTGTTTATTACAAAAAACATTCATACAGCAGATTTAAAAACAAGTGTTGGAACAAGAGTTTAAAAAAAGAGAAATTCAAAATATCTAGAAAACTTTTTTTAGTGCATCAAAATCAAACACTGGATGTGCTCATGTTATTGCTTATTATCGTGTTGTTATTGTGCTAAATATTAACACTACGGGCCTGTTTTTAACATCACTTGTTGTTGACCGGGTCGAGGTCAGCTGACTTCTTCCATTCAGATAAATATTGTGAACATGTCCCACGTGGTCATGTTTCAATACTATGGGTAATTATGAGACATGTCAGTTCAAGATACACACATTTGTTTGGTTTCGATCAAACAGTCTCAGAGTAACGGAAAGAAATGCATCAAGTGCTGCAACCGTCCCCGGTCTCCCCTATTACACATTAACATGATGCTAAATGTTAGCCTGATAGCATTTTACACCAGCACCATAAATGTTGTGCTAAAATAGAAAAGTTCTATCAAAACCATTTCATTTACAACAATATTGATCACTTTTAGGAACTGTTGTTTATACTGTTGGTACGACGATTACTTTAAATTTAAATTTTATCTGTATGTTAAAATTCTAGTATTGAAAATGTATTGTTAGTTTGTATTTTAACATTTCTGTGTCCTCTGGGTGGTTTTTATATAAACCTGTTCAGGTTTCTACCCTCATATGCATTTTAATATTTTTATTCACTTTTGTTTTTATCTGAAACTAATAAAATAAAATAAAAATAAAACATGCTCTATCATGCTAAAAGTGACGAGCTAGCATAAATGTATGAATGATTTTTATCTAAATATAGGTTTCCACATAGCGTGTTATCTTTTAATAAATGTTTGTGGTCAAGCGCTGCCACAGTTTCCCGCCCTCACTGCTCAAAATGGCCACCATGTGGTTTTTGGTCAGTGTTAGCAAACATACCGGCTAACCACTCCTCGGAGGGTTTCACTAAATATCTGAAGAGCAGAGACACTGACAGTCCACCTGAGACAGAGAAAAAACAACCACCAAACATTCAGACAAGAAAACTGAAAAATATATTCACATTTAACAACGACAAAATGTTTGACAGTGAAAGTTTAATGCTAACTGTGATGCTACTCAACAGCAGTGTTACACAGTCAGTCAGTCCAACACACTGTTAGCATGTCATGCTAACACACCACATGTATGCATGTTAGTATGCTAAAGGTAGGTTGCAAAATAACAGTAAGCTAATCAGTGTTAGCAACCTTGAACTAACCATTATCATTAGATACATATCAAATGTTAGCATGAAAACTTGTTAAATTGTTTAATGTTAGCATGCTAATGGTCAGAATCAACTGTTCTAAAACACAAGTAAAAAAAACAATTAAAAACAAAAATCTTCTCTTAGAAGTACAACATATTTTTGTTAATGGTCTATTATTATTTTTATTATGGCATCCGCCAGGAAATAAAGTCCTAAAACATGGAAATGAGTTAGCATTTTAGAGCTTCTTGTTCCCTCATCTCAAAGTCAGAGGGTTTTTAGTTTGATGTCTGCAATAAGGTCTGCGGTTCACACAAGCTCGATTTACACGTTTTGTTCTGCTGCATGAAATAAGTAAGCAAATACCCCACTGTGAAGAAGCTTCTACGTGTCTCTAACAAATGTCTAAATGAGACTACAGAACGCCATCACAGCGAACAAAACGTTACGGCCTGGCTGTGGTGGTGACGTTAAGTCATGTGACCGTGGTGTAGTTTGTTTACGGCCTGATTGTGGCGGTGACGTTAAGTCATGTGACCGTGGTGTAGTTTGTTTACAGCCTGGTTGTGGTGACGTTAAGTCATGTGACCGTGGTGTAGTTTGTTTACGGCTTGATTGTGGCGGTGACGTTAAGTCATGTGACCATGGTGTAGTTTGTTTACGGCCTAGTTGTGGCAGTGACGTTAAGTCATGTGACCATGGTGTAGTTTGTTTACGGCCTGGTTGTGGCAGTGACGTTAAGTCATGTGACCATGGTGTAGTTTGTTTACGGCCTGGTTGTGGCAGTGACGTTAAGTCGTGTGACCATGGTGTAGTTTGTTTACGACCTGGTTGTGGCGGTGACGTTAAGTCATGTGACCATGGTCTAGTTTGTTTATGGCCTGGCTGTGGCGGTGACGTTAAGTCGTGTGACCGTGGTGTAGTTTGTTTACGGCCTGGTTGTGGTGATGTTAAGTCATGTGACCGTGGTGTAGTTTGTTTACGGCCTGGTTGTGGTGATGTTAAGTCATGTGACCGTGGTGTAGTTTGTTTACGGCCTGGTTGTGGTGATGTTAAGTCATGTGACCGTGGTGTCGTTTGTTTACAGCCCAGTTGTAGCGGTGATGTTAAGTCGTGTGACCGTGGTGTAGTTTGTTTACGGCCTGGTTGTGGTGATGTTAAGTCGTGTGACCGTGGTGTGGTTTGTTTACGGCCTGATTGTGGCGGTGACGTTAAGTCATGTGACCGTGGTGTAATTTGTTAACGGCCTGGTTGTGGTGATGTTAAGTCATGTGACCGTGGTGTCGTTTGTTTACAGCCCGGTTGTAGCGGTGATGTTAAGTCGTGTGACCGTGGTGTAGTTTGTTTACGGCCTGGTTGTGGTGATGTTAAGTCATGTGACCGTGGTGTAGTTTGTTTACGGCCTGGTTGTGGTGGTGACGTTAAGTCATGTGACCGTGGTGTAATTTGTTAACGGCCTGGTTGTGGTGATGTTAAGTCATGTGACCGTGGTGTAGTTTGTTTACGGCCTAGTTGTGGTGGTGACGTTAAGTCGTGTGACCGTGGTGTAGTTTGTTTACGGCCTAGTTGTGGTGGTGACGTTAAGTCATGTGACCGTGGTGTAATTTGTTAACGGCCTGGCTGTGGTGATGTTAAGTCATGTGACCGTGGTGTCGTTTGTTTACAGCCCGGTCGTAGCGGTGATGTTAAGTCGTGTGACCGTGGTGTAGTTTGTTTACAGCCCGGTCGTAGCGGTGATGTTAAGTCGTGTGACCGTGGTGTAGTTTGTTTACAGCCCGGTCGTAGCGGTGATGTTAAGTCGTGTGACCGTGGTGTAGTTTGTTTACAGCATTACGTTAGCTTTTTACTTCTGCTGATTGAATTAATTCTTCAATAATCACAAAGTTCATTAGTGAAGATCATCTCACTGAACAAAACCTGAAGGATCAGAAACACATTTATTTTGTGTAACAATCAAAAACCAATGGAACAATCTGATTGGCTGTTTGTTGAGGGAACCAGGGCAACGCTAACTTCAGGGTCGGACTACAGAAACACATCATCCCTGCAGAACTGTATAAAGAATGACCAACTGCTGACGAGAAAACACCAACAGATTTAATGTTTGTAATCTACAGACAACAAAAACCTTTCAAGTCAGACTCCAACTCTAATTTAATTGATTACGTATATTGCAGATCAGATGTATTTTGCTGGTGTTTGCTAATTTAAAAACTGCACACACCAATAACTTGACACTGGTGACGTTTCAACAGTCTCACAGCATATTTTAAATCAGTAATAAAGCTGCATTTGTCACATAATGCTCAACATGTTTAAACATATTTTAAACAACAGCCAAAACAATGTTCCAAACTTTTCCAAAAAATCCTGCTAACTTCAAACAGTTCCTCTAATTAAATGACTTTTCCAGGAGTTTCCTGACCATGTGGACGCTGACTGACACGATGAATTCATCACTGGTGGCTTTAAGGCTGCTGATTTAGGCTTCACGACTCGTTACCAGTAACTGGAGATTTTCCCGTTCTACTGAGGTTGCCTGAACGCAGCATTAACACAGATTTATTCGTGTTGACAGGACGGCTGCTAAGTTTTTAATTATTAATGTCTTTGTGTCTGACTGAAGGTCAAACAGCAGGAAACTGAACTAAACACAAACTTCTTCAACTTGAAGTTTGACTTCAGTCAAACTTTCTGCAGTCGACAACATGAGACCGTCTGTCCCAGTGTTTGAATGAAAACAAATTCAAACTGCGCACACACACACACACACACGCACACGCACACGCACACACACACACACACACACACTCTCTCGCTCTGTCCGTTAGCTGTTTGGCTTCCTGCCAGTGTGAAGTCAGCGAGGCGTTCACTGACCCAGCAGGAAGGGGATTTATGGACTCCAGCCACTTAAACATGACACCATGAGAGTGTGTGGACCAGTCACAGCTCAGCGTTTACTTTCAAACACACACACGGCTGAACTTTGACCTCAGCAGCCGTCACACAGATTACAGCTCATTTTTTTGTCATCACACACTTAGACACACATCACGTTCATTCACACACACCAGAAACAGAGTTTATCTCACATTTACATGAGACAGCTGTGAGTTTTAAAGCATTTCCACCAAAATTTCCACCGTCCAAACTTTTCAGTTTTAGGCCGAGTTGATATAAAGCATGTGTACATATATATCTATGAAACAATCGTGTCATTAGTCAGCCTGTGCAGGAGTCCACCTCTCCACTGTTTGTTAAAAACAAACATGCTCACGACTGTCTCAGCATCACCAAATTCTTTTGCAGATAAAAACTAAAGAAACCTGCGGACATCAAGCCGTCAACACTCTGCAGAGACTCACCGAACCAGCGACGGACAAACACTGGTCTGAGCCGGCGCTCCTCCCCAACACTCCTGAAGGAGATCTTCACCTCCTCGTCTGAACATGAACACCTCACCACAGCCCCATCTCCTCCTCCTCCTCCTCCGGCCAGACTGCGCCACATGCTCCTCTGATACCCCATCAACTCAAATATGATCTGTCACTACAAACTTTACAGACTTCCTCTCAGACGTTACAGAACCATATGAAAACATTCAGTTTCCCTGCAGCATTGAAGACACCTGAAGGCTCCACAGAGTGAAGTCAGACACATGAACACACAGACTTTAACTTTACAGAGGGAGCGAGGGGAGATAACACAGGAGGAGGGACCACAGAGGGAGGAGGAGTTATGAAAGGAACGAAGGAAAGGAAGGAGGAAAGTAGCAGGAGGAAGAGGAGTTATTACAGGATGAAGAGTTTAAGGAGGGGAACGGTTACTGAAGATCATACAAAAAAATAAACAGCAGAAGAAGAAATCCCCCACTTCATGTACTATGCATTGTCACATGACTAAAGACATTTGGTCTTTGAATTGCATCCTTAGAACAGCCCTCAACATCTGGCATCTGAGGTCAAATTCAAACACCTGCTTCTGTTTTGTCACCAATTTGCATCCCTTGCTTTGCAAAGAAAATCAATGACACATTTTAATCTCTGCAGTTGATAATAACTGCTGTGCTTCTGGTGCTATGGGTGGGATTTGTCAGAGTTTCTCAGTAACAGATGCCTGTTTTTTGGGGAGTTTTTCCTGATCAGCTGTGAGGGTCCAAAGGACAGAGGGATGTCGTATGCTGTAAAGCCCTGTGAGGCAAATTGTGATTTGTGATATTGGGCTTTATAAATAAAATTCAAATTGAAATTTAAATTTAAATTGAAAAGAGCTCTGAAAACATTAACACTGGTCAAAGTAGTACTCAGATCATTTACTGCAGTAAAAGTACTGATACCACAGTGAAACAAAGCTGACAGAGAGTTTGATGTAAGCTGCCGAAGAGCTGTGACCTTTAACTGACTGACCTACAGGAAGCTTTGAACTCTGCACCAACAGACTGCAGCAGGACTGATGGTGAATCTGACTCAGCAGCAAGTACAGTTCAGAAAGATACATATAGAAGCTAGATCACAGTGTGATAATGAACTAACACATCACTGATGATCGAGACAGAAGATGTAAATACTAAGGGGAATCTTTGCTGATATTAAGCCAGCTCTGTGTCATCACAGTGTGTGCAAATTAACAGTGTTTTGCTCCCCCTTGTCTGACTAGCTGCTGGACCTCCAGGCGGGGAGCTCCTGTTTATCAGCACACAGTGACGACACAGAGCTGGTTTATAATATAAGTGAAGTTTGCCTGCTTCCCTTCACAGGATCCTGTAGAACAGGTCAGTCTTTATTCACTGTTACAATCATTAAAAACCAAAAGCAGAAGGTGTTTACATTCAGTAGGCTAAGATTAGGTTTTTTTTTTATTTAATTTTATATACTTTATTAATCCCTGAGGGGAAATTCAATTTTTTCACTCTGTTGTCATTTACACACAGGTCCGAACACACACCTGCACAAACAGGACCTATACATGCACTAAGTGGAGAGATGTCAGAGTCGGGCTGCCCATGATAGGTGCTCAAGGGCACCTCGGCAGTGCCCAGGAGGTGAACTGGCACCTCTCCACCTACCACAGGGTAACGTATATCCCCTTCCAACCTCTCCAGGTAAAGATTATGCACAAAACCAAAACTGAAGTATATGTGAAATGACTGAGTGAGAGTCTGTGGAGAACAGCTGTGTTGGTGTTGGACCATTGACCTACCTGGACAATTCTATGCTATGACTGGCCAGTCTTCGTCCAAGAGGCGGGACTTAATGAAACATAACTATACAAAGTGTTTGTTCAACTACAAAGCCTCCCGTTTCACTCTGTATCTCAACTTTATTATATTTACAGTCAAACTGTCCTCAATACATCACAGGACAGGTTTTATTTCAGACTCTGTTTATATGATCGTATATTTTAAAATGTTCTGATGATGATGATGATGAAGGTCTGACGTGCTGTGATGACAGAGTTTTCCACAGCCAACATTAAACACAGTGTGTGTGAGGCTGATGGTGCAGTGATCAGCTGTTCTCAGGGGGGGTTTGTTTGTTTGTGTCACTGAGCGTCTGGGAGGGGCGGAGCCAGAATGCAGCAGAATGTTCCCACTGTTCTGGAGACACAACAGAGTTCTTTAACCACGACGCCTCATCATGATGCAACACAACACAACTAACACAGTCATGTTGTGACTTCAGCTTCTGTCCGCCGGGATGGACAGAATATCAGAAACACCTGTGACACATGAACTGAGCACGAGTCCGACATGTTTCCTGTCGGCGCTCGTTAAAAGGAACCAGCGAGCTCTGATGGAGGTTCTGTCCTCAGGTCTCAGGAAATAAACTTCTCAGGTGTCGTTCTCAGCGCTGACCTCAGATCTGAAGTGACTCACGATTGGTCAGTTACAGACAGGAAGGAACATTTAGTACTCGTGCGTTCCTAAGGCGATGCATCACTTCCTGTCTGACTGATCTGTTATCAGGTGGAGTCACAGATTCATTCACCTCCTCTTCTCTGTGGGAGGATTATCAGATGGGAGTGTCAGAGTTCCTGCGTGCCTTAAATGCCTCGCCGTGGGAGGATTAACCCCTCGTTTACCAGCAGCTCTCTGACCTGCATTATCAACCTGCACGACTTCCTATAGAACACACACACACACACACACACATACACACTGAATCAAGCTGCTTCACTCAGAGTACATTTACTTAAATACAACTCTGAGGAACTTCACCTGAGTATTTCCACTTCCTGCAGCCTTCTCCTTCTGCTCCACCTCAGAGGGAAACACTGAAGCTTTTACTGATCTGCATTCACACAATAACTAACACTCAACATATCGATCGATAGATCAGTTGATCAATAGATACATTCATGGATTTATGATCAGAAGAAACAATCATCTTTAACATCGTCTCCTCAAACTACCAAAGAAGAAGAGTTTCAACCCTCCAGTGATTCAAGATGGAAACTACATCTAACGAGATTATTGAACCCCCATTCATTCATTCATTCATTCATTCATTCATTCATTCATTCATTTGTGTGTGTTTGTGTGTATGTGTGTGTGTGTGTGTGTGTGTATGTGTAATCTGTGATGATGAGGATTACTCAGATTAGGACATCCAGCCCTCAGAGAGAGAAAAGAACCAGAAGACATTACACATTACAACTGACCCCGCCCCCTCCTCAGATCTGACCAATCAGCTGCTCCGGACACCAAAACACCAGCTGCTGGACGTGTCAGTAAAGTTTAACGTCTGTGTGTGATGATGAAGCTATTTGTCATCGGCTCACTGACCAACGTCATGTTTGTACTCAGCACTCAGTGATCGTTTCCTCGGTCATCAATATGATCATTGATCAGACAGACAGGAGGACTGTGGTGTGATCTGATTGGCTGACTGCACTGAAACATCACCTGATACTGGAGGTGTGTTGAATGTGAGAATATGAGACCAGTATAACCAGTAAAAGATAACATAAACCACTGATCAGATTTCAAACCAGTGTGAACCTTTGGAATCCAATATACACCAGTATCAACCAGTATCAACCAGTATCAACCAGTATAAACCAGTATCAACCAGTATAAACCAGTATCAACCAGTATGAACTGTGTTGTTGCCGTGGTGATGATGATGTCAGCAGAGTGACAACACCTCTGTTATGTAACAGAGTTAAAGTCAATTAGTTTCCAGGGTGATAAAGAGTCTGGTCATGTGACAGGACGCAAAGACAAACAGGAAGTGGTGCTGATACACACACAGATTAATATCCAATCACCAACAGAGTACAGGTGGGCGGAGCTTCAGGTCCAGCTCCCTGATCTCTACACTACCCACGAGCATTAGGGGCCGTTGCTATGGTGACGCCTCCATGCAGAGCCATGACATTCAGAGCGTTTGGTGTCTGCACAGAGTGACGTCTACACCAACCAGACTCTTAACAATAAACACCAAATTTAACAGACACAGAGCGACGTCCACACCAACCAGACTCTTAACAATAAACACCAAATTTAACAGACACAGAGCGACGTCCACACCAACCAGACTCTTAACAATAAACACCAAATTTAACAGACACAGAGCGACGTCCACACCAACCAGACTCTTAACAATAAACACCAAATTTAACAGACAAAGTGACGTCTACACCAACCAGACTCTTAACAATAAACAACAAATTTAACAGACACAGAGCGACGTCCACACCAACCAGACTCTTAACAATAAACACCAAATTTAACAGACACAGAGCGACGTCCACACCAACCAGACTCTTAACAATAAACACCAAATTTAACAGACACAGAGCGACGTCCACACCAACCAGACTCTTAACAATAAACACCAAATTTAACAGACACAGAGCGACGTCCACACCAACCAGACTCTTAACAATAAACACCAAATTTAACAGACACAGAGCGACGTCCACACCAACCAGACTCTTAACAATAAACACCAAATTTAACAGACAAAGTGACGTCTACACCAACCAGACTCTTAACAATAAACAACAAATTTAACAGACACAGAGCGACGTCCACACCAACCAGACTCTTAACAATAAACACCAAATTTAACAGACACAGAGCGACGTCCACACCAACCAGACTCTTAACAATAAACACCAAATTTAACAGACACAGAGCGACGTCCACACCAACCAGACTCTTAACAATAAACACCAAATTTAACAGACACAGAGCGACGTCCACACCAACCAGACTCTAAACAATAAACATCAAATTTAACAGACACAGAGCGACGTCCACACCAACCAGACTCTTAACAATAAACACCAAATTTAACAGACACAGAGTGACGTCCACACCAACCAGACTCTTAACAATAAACATCAAATTTAACAAAGTGACGTCCACACCAACCAGACTCTAAACAATAAACACCAAATTTAACAAAGTGACGTCCACACCAACCAGACTCTAAACAATAAACACCAAATTTAACAAAGTGACGTCCACACCAACCAGACTCTAAACAATAAACAACAAATTTAACAGACAAAGTGACGTCCACACCAACCAGACTCTTAACAATAAACACCAAATTTAACAGACACAGAGCGACGTCCACACCAACCAGACTCTAAACAATAAAAACCAAATTTAACAAACAAAGTGACGTCCACACCAACCAGACTCTTAACAATAAACACCAAATTTAACAGACACAGAGTGACGTCCACACCAACCAGACTCTTAACAATAAACACCAAATTTAACAGACACAGAGCGACGTCCACATCAACCAGACTCTTAACAATAAACACCAAATTTAACAGACACAGAGCGACGTCCACACCAACCAGACTCTAAACAATAAACATCAAATTTAACAGACACAGAGCGACGTCCACACCAACCAGACTCTTAACAATAAACACCAAATTTAACAGACACAGAGTGACGTCCACACCAACCAGACTCTTAACAATAAACATCAAATTTAACAAAGTGACGTCCACACCAACCAGACTCTAAACAATAAACACCAAATTTAACAAAGTGACGTCCACACCAACCAGACTCTAAACAATAAACAACAAATTTAACAGACAAAGTGACGTCCACACCAACCAGACTCTTAACAATAAACACCAAATTTAACAGACACAGAGCGACGTCCACACCAACCAGACTCTAAACAATAAACACCAAATTTAACAAACAAAGTGACGTCCACACCAACCAGACTCTTAACAATAAACACCAAATTTAACAGACACAGAGCGGCGTCCACACCAACCAGACTCTGAACAATAAACACCAAATTTAACAGTGACGTCCACACCAACCAGACTCTTAACAATAAACACCAAATTTAACAGACAAAGTGACGTCCACATCAACCAGACTCTTAACAATAAACACCAAATTTAACAGACACAGAGCGACGTCCACACCAACCAGACTCTTAACAATAAACACCAAATTTAACAAACAAAGTGACGTCCACACCAACCAGACTCTTAACAATAAACACCAAATTTAACAGACACAGAGTGACGTCCACACCAACCAGACTCTTAACAATAAACACCAAATTTAACAGACACAGAGCGACGTCCACACCAACCAGACTCTTAACAATAAACACCAAATTTAACAAACAAAGTGACGTCCACACCAACCAGACTCTTAACAATAAACACCAAATTTAACAGACACAGAGTGACGTCCACACCAACCAGACTCTTAACAATAAACACCAAATTTAACAGACACAGAGCGACGTCCACACCAACCAGACTCTTAACAATAAACACCAAATTTAACAGACACAGAGCGACGTCCACACCAACCAGACTCTAAACAATAAACACCAAATTTAACAGACACAGAGCGACGTCCACACCAACCAGACTCTAAACAATAAACACCAAATTTAACAGGCACAGAGCGACGTCCACACCAACCAGACTCTAAACAATAAACACCAAATTTAACAGACAAAGTGACGTCCACACCAACCAGACTCTAAACAATAAACACCAAATTTAACAGACACAGAGCGACGTCCACACCAACCAGACTCTTAACAATAAACACCAAATTTAACAGACACAGAGTGACGTCCACACCAACCAGACTCTTAACACTAAACACCAAATTTAACAGACACATTTCCTCACTGTTACTCTTGGCGTCCATGTTTCTATCTCACTGCACTGAGCACTGTGATTGGTTGTTCTGCTGACAGGTTTAATTATTACAAACTAATTTCTGGTTCCTGAATGTTTTCGTGTTGCTTTGAAACACTGACAGAAACTCACACGTCTGTCACACGACAGATCAATAACAACAGATCAGCTGATCTCAGGTCTGATTCTTTCAGCTCTAAATAAAAACATGATATTTGTGTAGAAGCTGTAAAATCCCAGCCTACCTTAAACAGAGCGCAGCCAGTCTGCAGAGACAAAGAGACGAGTATCCGAGTGAAACCAGGACTCATCAGGTCTGAGTGTGTTCAGGTCTGTGACAGTCCACCTGCAGCACTGACAGGAGGGGGCGGGGCTTAATCCAATTAGCCTCAGTGTGATAAGCAGAAGGAACAGAGACGCCACCTGCTGGACTGAGCACTCCATGACCTCTGACAGGAAACTACGACCTGTCCACAACCTACAGACGCATGTCTGTGTTTGTAATAATGAAAGTGATGATCCAGCTGCAGATAAACGCTGTGTCACCTTTTACTGGTGGAGGTCTTTATTTTTAACACAAATAATAATAATAATAATTTATGTGTATCACATATGAATGCAAATATAAACATTATTAGAATTTATTGTTCCAATTTTTTTTCTTTCTTTTTCCAACTTTAAGAAGAATAGAAAGAAAAAAACACAGTAAGTGAATCAGAAATAAAATACTTAATGCAAAGTGGATTTTTTGGGAGGGTTAATCACAGTCTGTCAATAATTATCAACAACTTTGATCTAGATGCATTTTTTTTTTTTGTGCAGTGTCAGATTTTAAAGTGAATCCCTTTGTGTTACTTTACGCACATATTTGTGTATCACATATGAATTTAAATTTATTATGAATACATCATTTCTTTTTTTCTTTCTCCTTTTTTCCAACCTCAGTCTTGATCTTTGCTGCTGGCCTCTCACTCAATGCGTTGAAAAATGTTATCATATCAACCTTTTAGAGTTCTAATTTTTTTTATACTCAAAACAAGAAAATGTTTCTATAACTATTGTTGTTGTATGATAAATATTATACGGACAGTGAAAGCAACTCGAGATTTGTCTTATAGTCTCTGTTGTCACACAGATACTGCACTCAGGTACATTGATGTACTTATATTTTACTCAAGTTTTTGCATTTTATGCCACTTTATTTACCACAGTTATTTGGCCTGGTTTTAACCAACAGCACATGAAGGAGTCGACTGCAACATTAAAGTCCCACAAACACGTCAAGAAATAAAACCGAGACAATAATATAATAAAATAAAAATGATCCAGGACGTTGGGTGTGAAATGTTCTTTTAAAATTCTATATGACATTTTGTTTCTGTTACTCTGTCCTGTTACTGAGGTTTATGTTCATATGCAGTATTTTTTCTTTTTTTAAGTTGCTGTTTCTTTTATGTTGTCGTATTATTTTGTGTACGTTCATTTTTGTGTTCAACACCGTGAAATTGGACTTTTTTTAATGTGGAGGCTTCACTGTGTTTTCTGACTCTCAGTGCGCAGTAACAGCCGTGTGTCGTCGTCCTGGGACCAGACTGACATCTCACTGTGTGGGTTTATTCTTATTTCTCCGTCCCTGTGTGTAACTGTATGTGTTGTGTAATAAGATACTGGGTGCCTTCGTTTCTTTAAATAAAGAATCTTTTTTTTTCTTTAGTCATTCACGTGTCACCATCATGATCATCTATTGGGGTTGACACATCGGAGCTCTCCGTCCACACTGAGTCTGTTCAAACTGCTCGTCTGTGACGTGACATAAACAAACCACGTCGCTCTGAGCTGTGAGCTGCAGGTCAGACTGGAGACGTGACCACTGAACAGACGGGTGAGTTCTTTCTATCAGCTACTACAGGACGCTGATCTCCCTGCGTTCAGCTGACACCTCAGTCAGCTCTCTGTAGTTAAATACGAAGGTGTCGTAGAGATCACTCCTCATTTCAACTTCATGAATCAGCTGTTCCTCGTCCACTGCGCAGTCAAACTGAGCAACAGGAACAAATAGAAACACTGCGTCTGACAAAGTTCAGCTCCAAGCCTGGCGGTCAGTGAGAACACCTCCATCGTCAGCCTCAGATCCAAAATGTCATCACACAGGAGCAGTTTTGGTTTTTCTACAGACACTAACTCTGACATGTTTCCTCTTGTCACCCCAAAAAACACATCAACTTTATGGTAAACAAACAGAGCGCGTTGCGCTATGCCCCCCCCCCCTCCTCTACTGACATGTGACCGGCTCACAGCGAGTCACATGTCAGCGGCTCCATCAGTCTGTTTATAATCACGTTCATCATGCTGTCATATTGTCACGTATCCTCAAAGAACACTTTGTGTGATATCTTACGAATCTGCACAGATGACGTTTTGTCCTGAACGTACAGTTACGTAATTATCGTAAAGTCACAGAGGTTAGGTTTAGGAACAGAAACACGAACCATCCAATGACTCAAAGTTCACACAGATCTGAACACGTGACTCTGTCACTCCAACCTGCCTCCTGACTATACGTTCACACCAGAAGCTTCCAAAGAGGCAAAGTCTCTCGCAGACGCCCAAGAAACACGAGTGTCAAAAACATTTGTGGCAGCTTTAGTCACTCATCACATCAAAAGCCAACTGTTGCGTCGTCTAGGTGGCCTCACGTCGCCCTGTGTCAGTTGCATTTGAACACACTACACGGACTACATCCGACGGCCAAGTAGCACGTACGTTCTGCGCCCGCGTGAGAGAGAGCGGAGTGAGAGAGTGGTACATCCTGTCAGCTGAGGGGTTTCCTATCTGTGCAGCCGAGCACCGCAGCACCTCCACGGACTATTACATCCAGACGGTCCCGGTGTTTCCTCCGCAGGCTCCACTTCACTCAGCTGCCCGATAAACCCGCTGCTTCTTCCTACTTTAACCTGAATAACAAACCAGGGCTAGCTCGAAAGTGCCGACGTTGCGGGACTCATCGCAAAAACTAGGGCGACAGACGCTCACTGACGGCCCGACTTTGGTCGACGGCCGGCCGTCGGCTTGGCGTGTCAGGACCTCAACCGAACAGCGACATATTATGAAGGACTGAGTGGGCGTGAACGCAGGTAATAACCTTCTCGATATCCATTGTCGGAACAAGTGTGCTGTAGGAACCAAAGATACATGGTTGTTCTCTGGGACCTGCTTCATCAAAGCACGTCGACGCTCCAGGCGCTTTGGTCGCCCAAGTGGCCGGACTCTCATTGAAAATGAATGACTTCCTCCTTTCTGGACGCTCTGGTCACAGTTGGTGTGAACGTACAGGTACAGGTGCTCAGGCTGCTTCCTGTTTACTGCCATCAGCTCAGAGGTCACATGATCACAGCCTTTGAAATACGTGGGATATGAATGAAATCAGTCGCGTTTCTTTTCGTGGAAAAACATCTGAAACATTAGTGAGAACAGTCTGAATATTGATTATTACTGATGCAGTATGAGCTGGATTTAACGCCGTGACGCCGTCAGCTCAGGGTGATGATGTCACAACATGTCAACATGACACATGATGGTTCAGCCTGTTTGTATCAGATCAAACTGGTTTAATCTGGTTTGTCAAAGCGGACCGACAGAACCAGAGATGATAAATGGTTTTTTAACTGATGACTGATGTGATGACAGTGACACAGAGCTGAATGTGGACATCAGTGTTGACTCAGTGACATCATCATCCTCGTCTTCACCACAGGCAAATAATCCAAATATTGACCTACAGGTGTGTCAGTCCTGATGTAACCCCGGCTCTATGCAGCTCACAGTAAATGAGAACATGGACTGATCTCTGAGGAACGTTTCTGTTCCTGTTTCTGCTGAGTCACATCCAGAAACAGAGACATCAGGTCAGAGTTCACCATGACTCAGCGTTTCATCAGGTACCAACACCAGAGACAATCAGCTCATCAATAATCAATGCAAACTGTATTGATCACAGTCCTCAGGAGACACTGTCTGAAGATCAGAGCACGGCTGCAGAAATATTTACATCAACAGGAAAAGTGTAAACAGGAAATTGAGGTGGCGCCACTCTGAACCACAGACAGACGACGCGTCTTCACTTCCTCCTGACGGACAGGAATGAATCCACAGTTTCAGGTACGCTGACGTCGTTCTCTGGTGACGTCATGTGAAACTGTTCAGTTGGAGCTCAGACAGTTTGAGTAAAGCTGCGACTTCTCGTCGACCAATCGTCAGGAGACGAATTAAAAACTTGTCAAATGGTCATTTACATCAGAAACACTTTGTGTTTCCAGATTCTGATCCGACTTTTCTTTGTGGACGATGCTGAACTATGTTTTAGAGAGTCAGCCGAACAAATCAAGACATCACAGGAAGTGACCTCGTTCTGATCGATGATCAATGACACTGACAGGTCATGGACCAATGATGTCACAAACAGAGTCGCGGCTTCAAACGTGTTCAGATCAGCTGGTGATGGAGACTGTAACTCCTGCTGTGATTGGCTGAGACATGAGATACTCCAAACTGGACTCTGACAAATCACAGATGACGATGATGAATCACATGACCTGTGAGGCCGAGACCAGCGTCCACGAATAAATGTTAACAGACTGAACGAGACACTGACAGAGATCATCTGTTTCCTGTCTCACTACATCCCTCAGAGAGACAGACAGCTCAGAGACACACAGACACACACAGACACAGACAGAGACGCCTTTTGTCCTCTGTGGGACGTTTGTAGTGTTGTTGATGTGAGAGCTGGCGGTTCCCTCCACCACTGAGAGACAGAACACATTCACACAGAGGACGACAAGGAGCCATCTGTGACAGCTGAGCTGCAGACAGACACACAGACAGACAGACAGACAGACAGACACACACACACACACACACACACACACAAAGGAGTCTCTCACCTTCATCCATGGGGACGTCATAGGAGGAGCTGTGAGATCCCTCAGGCATCACACCGTCACCTAAACACACACACATACACACACACACAGAGGAGATATCAGAACCTGAAGGAGGTGCTGCCGGATGTTGTGATGTCATAACGAGTCGTTAATAATTCAAACATCATCAGAATTTTAATTTAAAGCTTCCAGCAGAATTTGAGTCTGTCAGTCTGACTGATGAAGACCTTCACCCTGAAGACCTTCGTTCAGGATGAAGGTCTTCAGGATGAAGGTCTTCAGGATGAAGCTGTAGAGACGTTATTGTTATCAAACATCAAATAAATGCAGAATCTGAAAAAACAAATGTTTCAAACTTTTGTTGAAAAAAGACTGAAACAGTTCATCAGCTAATTAATTAATCAAACAGTCGATCATTTCTTTCTAACGATTAATCGACGTATCGTCGCAGCTCCAGTTTTGTTTAATTATAATTAAAGAGGGGCCTGCGTTTGTTGATGCGTTTGTTGACGTGTTTGTTGACGTGTTTGTTGATGCGTTTGTTGACGCGTTTGTTGATGCGTTTGTTGATGCATTTGTTGATGTGTTTGTTGACATGTTTGTTGATGTGTTTGTTGACACGTTTGTTGATGCGTTTGTTGATGGGTTTGTTGATGGGTTTATTGACGTGTTTGTTGATGCGTTTGTTGACGCGTTTGTGGATGGTTTTGTTGATGCATTTGTTGATGTGTTTGTTGACATGTTTGTTGATGTGTTTGTTGACACATTTGTTGACACATTTGTTGACACGTTTGTTGATGGGTTTGTTGATGGGTTTGTTGATGCATTTGTTGATGCGTTTGTTGATGCGTTTGTTGATGCTTTTGTTGACGTGTTTGTTGACGCATTTGTTGACGCATTTGTTGATGCGTTTGTTGACGAGTTTGTTGACGTGTTTGTTGACGTGTTTGTTGATGCGTTTGTTGATGTGTTTGTTGATGGGTTTGTTGATGGGTTTGTTGACGGGTTTGTTGACGCGTTTGTTGAGGGGTTTGTTCAGTTTAAACTAAAGGAGTCCAACATGTTCCGCCAGCAGGAGGACGGTGTCCGTCCCCTCAATACAGGGCTACAGTTATTTCATCCTGTTGGACGTTTGTGTTAAATTCATTCATAATTAATGAATGAATTCTAGTGTTATGACCAAAAACAAAAAAAAACAAAAAATCTAATCAGTTCATTGTTGAGTCCAAGTGGACGTTTGTGCCAAATTTATTATTTTGTTTGTGCTAAATTACTTTTGTGCTAACTTTGTGCCATTTCTCACAAATTTGATTCATTACATTGGTGCCAATTTTATGTTTGTGCCATATTCGTGTCCTTTTTGCAGCAGCGTATAAACAAACAGATCTAGTTGTTTATACGCTGTTGTGTTTCCTCTGTCGGTCAGATCAGTGACTCGGCGTTCTTCGTCTGCGTTCTTCATTCTTCGTCTTCATCCTTCGTCTCGTCTCTGTGAATCTTTTTGTGATTAAAACCAAACGTCAGATTGACTCTGCAGCTCTGAGGCGTTCACTGCCCGCAGCTTTAAATGGTAAATTTGACCTTCCAGGGCTGAACTTTGGCGTCCATTTATCGCAGCTCTAATATGAACTCTCCTCACTGATGAAGATAAATATGTACAGCGGCGCAATGTGCTGACGGAGCAGCTGCAGTGTCTCTGAACGCACCGCTGCCTGATGACATTAAAGCACCTGCAGAGGATGAAGACGAGGACTTCCTGTCTCACACAGAGACGAACTTCCAGAGAAAGAGCTGCTGGTTTTATTCCTCTTTCTGTCGCCAGATCTGTGCCATTTGTGCCAAAGTTGAGTCACAGCTGAAGATCAGGTCTCATTCATCAGAGCTGGACTGACTGTGTTTGTTGCTCCTCAACATTTACAGTCAGGTAACAACACCTGAGTCAGCTGTCTGACCACGATGGGGGCAAAACACCCCCCCCCCCCCCCCCCCCCCCCCCCGACAGACCGGACCGACCGCCTCACAGAGTCAACAGGAAGTGACAACATTTCCCTCCCTCTGCAGCACAAACACACTGACACCTCATTTACATCCTGCTCACCTGATCTCCAGGTGTCAAACTGTGAGAAGTATCTGAACGTTAAAGTTCTCCAACGTGTGAAAGCAGCACAGTGTGATCAATACTCTCTGTTATCGATCGACTGATCAATCAGTCTGTCTGGACGCCAGTCGACAGTCCTGCTCTGGTTTCAGTGGTAACCACGGGTCTGTTCCTGTTGAAGGTGTGAACGCCCTGAGGCGGCGTGTCTGAGCATGCTCAGACCATCACAGCCCTGATCAGGTTAGAGATCTGACCTGGTTACCATGGAAACACATGTCTGAGCCACTTCCTCCTTTTTTATTAGTTTGATTGTTTGTGTAGATGAAGTTGATCTGATCATGTGGAGGCTGATGTTATTATGTTCCTGTTTTATGTTTGCTTTATTAACTGTCTCTCTCACGCACGCAGGCACGCACACACACACACACACACACACACACACACACGCTGCCCTGCAGCAGCCTCTGGGACCAATCTCCGTTTAGAAATGCTTAATTTAAGGTGATCTTGTTTCCGGCTGAGTTACACACATCTCCAAACACGTCCCAGTGTCTGTTGTGTACCAGCTGACTCCACTGTTGACTTCGGCTTTAAATATTTCACAGGCAGCTTTTGATCTGATCAAACCTGTGAGGAGTTCAGACTTGTTTCCCTGTCTGTCGGCGCTGCCTCGCTGCCGCTGTTGAGGCGTGTGTTGGTGTGAACGGCTGCGAAGCAAACCGGCAGAAGTTTCAAAAAACCAAAAACACACGCTTTCTTATGTAAAAAATTAAAACCGGATTGAAAATCGATTCCTTCTGATTCTATAAATCACTGTGTTGTTCTGTGGGAAGAAGCGATTTGATTCATACAAGCACGTGATCTTTAAATGTCTCTATTTCCTAACGGGGCTCTGCATCAGTCACCTCAGCTCCAGCTACATGCCATCAGAGCAGCGAGCTGACTTTGTTCAAGTGATCTGAAGTTTCGGACCCGACAGACTGAGACACACACACACACACACACACACACACACACACACACACACACACACACACACACACACACACATAGCGAGACACACACACACACACACACAGAGCGAGACACACACACACACAGTGAGATTCTGCAGCTCAAAGTGAAGCAGATGAAACACATACTTCCGTGTAGACTCATCTGGAAGAGTTTGAACCAAACAGGAAGATGAGGATGAAGATGAAGATGAAGATGAAGTCTGAACTCACCTCCGGGAACTTTAATGTGTCTCAGCTGCTGCCAGACTGTCTGTCCTCAGGTACATCCACTCTCTCTCTGTCTGTCTGTCTGGAGGACTGCTGCCACACTCAGACCCTCTGCGCATGCGCCTCATTTAAAAGCATGACTGTAGCTGAGGGCTGATGATCACTGTCACAGAGCTGCACGAAAAGATGAGATGAAACTTTATTGATGTCACACCGGAGACATGAACACGCGCTCTAAACCTGCACACATGTCTTCTGTCATAATCACCAAAGTGACGTCATTTGTCAGCCAGACACTGCAGGCACAGAGATGACGGTTTGACTTTCACATTTCCGGGAATAAAGATTTTCTCAAGGGACAAAAAACAGAATCA
This sequence comes from Epinephelus awoara, assembly GCA_035609425.1. Taxonomy (NCBI): domain Eukaryota; kingdom Metazoa; phylum Chordata; class Actinopteri; order Perciformes; family Serranidae; genus Epinephelus; species Epinephelus awoara. The sequence goes on along the minus strand of CM069305.1, from coordinate 40,034,019 downwards.
GAAAATTAAGAAAATTAAATTGGTTTTTTTTCTTTAAACTTTTTTTTTGTTCTTTTAAATATTTTTGATTATAATTGTTATAATCAGTGTCATGATCAGAGGTTATATTAAATGTTAATATATCTGTGCCGCCATCTGCTGGACACTGCCACACACTGCAACACACTGCCACACGCTGCAACACCCTGCAACACGCTGCCACACACTGCAACACGCTGCCACACCCTGCCACACACTGCCACACACTGCAACATGCTGCAACATGCTGCCACACCCTGCCACACACTGCAACACGCTGCCACACACTGCAACACGCTGCCACACACTGCAACACGCTGCCACACCCTGCCACACACTGCAACACGCTGCCACACACTGCAACACGCTGCAACACGCTGCCACACACTGCAACACGCTGCCACACCCTGCCACACACTGCAACACGCTGCAACACGCTGCCACACACTGCAACACGCTGCCACACCCTGCCACACACTGCCACACACTGCAACACGCTGCCACACCCTGCCACACACTGCAACACGCTGCCACACGCTGCAACACGCTGCCACACGCTGCAACACCCTGCAACACACTGCCACACACTGCAACACGCTGCCACACGCTGCAACACCCTGCAACACACTGCCACACGCTGCAACACGCTGCCACTTTCCTACCTTGGACGCCATATGTGGACGTGGAAAGTCCATGACCAAACGTGGACATGTGACGAGGTCACAGTGAGGATGATGATGGACGGGGACAACAGACACATGAGGACACAGAACTGTGTATTTAGACGTGTGTGTCCTATGACGAGGCGTCAGTATTTGACGAGATGAGAACATGTCAGGTCACCTCGCCTCCTTCACTGCCTCCCCTCTTCCTGTCTGACCTGGTCCTCAGCTCGGGGGACTTTGTCTCTGTCCACAACTGTCCAATTAGTCCTGACCTTCCTCCTTTTATTTCTCCTCAGTCTGTGTTATCTCCCCGGGCTGCGTCTGCCACACGCTGCAACACGCTGCCACACGCTGCAACACCCTGCAACACGCTGCCACACACTGCCACACGCTGCCACACGCTGCAACACGCTGCAACACACTGCCACACACTGCAACACGCTGCCACACGCTGCCACACACTGCAATACACCAACAAGAGGACGATTCAGGAAAATGTTTTAAGTATAAAAATAGTCAGCGCAGAAAAGTTTAAATAAATTTAATACGTCTAAATTATTAAAAGAAAATAGAACAGACCGATAATATTTTGTTAGCTTGAACGTTAAATAATCCAAATATTAGAATAAAGTCTTTAATTTTTAATTTTTTAATTTTTAAACTTTGAATTTTTGTTTGATTATATTCATTTGTTTGTGTTTCTCAAATTTAAAACTTGTAAATATTGAAGATGATTTGGACACAAACTAATGTGAGGACTGTGTGCTCCAATCATATATACTTCTACCACATCATCATCATCATCATTATCATTATTATTATTAGTTCAAAACTAATAATAACTTTTCATATATCATGCCGTATGTTCTAACCAGAGTGGGTTGTTCTCATAAGTTTATGTATCTTGTTAAAGGTTTCAGATGTTCACATTAAACCTCGTGTGTTGGACGAGCAGCTGATTCTCTGACCTTCTTCTGTGACCTCAGACGAGCACGACTCAGGATTCACTTCTGACACATTAACAACAAACTGCAGATACAAAGAGAGAAAAGTCTTCTGCGTGTTGTTTCCTGTCTGAGTCGCCATGACGCTCAGCATCAGCTGATTTAAACTAATGAATGAAAACATGTGTGAACTCTGAACACACTGAAGCTTCACTGGACGAGTCTGAACAAGTTTCAGCCTGTCGACAGCTAAACAACTCCACTGTGTGTGTGTGTGTGCGCGTGTGGTCAGAAACAAACAGGATTTCTCCAGTTTTTAATTTCTTCATGTCAACACGAGTCGAGCTCTTCACACGTCAGACGACTCTTCAAACCTTGGACTGAACCTGTTCCCGTCACGCCGACCTGTCGGTGACTCGCAGATAGTTTTTTAGTCTTTGATAGTTTTTTAAGATTTTTTTTTTTCTAATTTCTTGTGAACAAGTTTTCTGATCTGGTCTCAACCACTTTGTCTCATATTTTGTGACTCACGTTGTTTCTGGAGCGTCATGGTTCGTCCTGCAGCTTTCAGCCGCAGCTCATGGCCTTCCTCGGTCGTCACGGAGGCGGCCAGATGTCATCACAGGGTCAAGATGTTGGAGATGTTTCAGGAACGTGTCGCAGCTCGTGCTGAATGTTTGTGACTCATGCTGATGCTCAATCGCTCAGAGAGTTTGGTCAGTAAATAAACACGTGTAAATAAACACACTGATGTTTGTTGTTGTTGTTTGTGACTTTATTGACAGTGAATGTTAAAAAGATGAAAACATGGCGGCAGCAGATTAAAACGACCTGAGATTAGAACATCTTCATATTTACACACACACACACACACACACACACGACGCACCGTAAAAACACCCTCACACACAAAACAACACAACATCAACCTGCTCACGACGTCACACAGCTTCGGTGATCGTCACGGCGACAGGCCTGGTGATGTCATACAGGTTTGGTGGTGGGGTTGTAAACGGACGTTTCCTGGACTGACAGCGGCATGTGGGCGGGGCTTGTGGGGACGGGCCGGTGGGAGCGCTCCTTCCTGGACTTGAGGAAACAGTAGGCGAGAACGGCCAACAGAGCCAAGATGGCCACCGACAGACAGACAGCCAGCGCGATGTTTCCTGAGGAGGAGGAGACGGTGAGGTCACTTCCTGTCACACTAGAACTGTACTCCACAACTACATCTACAACTACATGATACTGATCAGAAACTACAAACTGTCAGCCATGTTTGTAGTTTCTGAGATGTAAATAAAGTGAGTCACCTGAGTCACTTTCCTCCTCTGTCTCATAGCGGTCAAACAACCCTTTGAAGAAGACGTTACGCTCTGCGGAGACACAGACAGGAAGTGACAGTGAAGAGTAAAACAGGAAGTGACAGTGAAGAGTAAAACAGTAAATAACATTTGGGGAAAAAAGAAATCAAAGTGTCTCAAATAAGCTTTTGTGAATCCTAAAATCCGTCACTGTAAATCTTTGCTGATGTGTGAAAACGTCACGCTGGACGGGACCACGTGTTACTGCTACATGCAACATAGCACTCAATGCTACCATGACGTCCTGCATGACATCATCATGTTGTCCCATCAGGAAACAAGAACCTGAAGGAGGCCCAGGAGGAAACAGGGAGGGGGCGCAGGAGGAAACAGGAAGTGGTTTTCAGAGAGCGACACGCAGGCAGCAGCGTCACGTCAATCAGCCGTCAGAGATTGAAATAAACGTCACACCTCCTCCAGCTCCCTCGTCACCAGCTGTTGTTTGTGTTTTGCTGATTGTTGTTTACACAGCTAACAGGGCTCATGTGTTCAACCAATCACTGCACTGTGCCGTGACAGAACCAGGGACGGGAACTGATGACATTTTACTGACACCAGAGATGTTATTGATTCTGCTTGTTGAACTGATTCGTTATTGATTCCTGATCAATTTTATGTTTGGAGAAGAAAAGTCGGCCTTCACACCCTCATTCGTTCTTGCTCACAGACCTGCTCTGGGCAGAACTTTTTTCTTGTGTGGCGTCCGAGAACTATTGTGTGATTGGTCAGAAATTTGAAGTGGGCGTGGTTAATGCGGAAAAGTGCATGTGATGTAGTATGCAGCAGTGGGAGGGGCCTATGAGGACCTGCCAGGAGTTCTGCACGAGTGTCTCGTGAAGTATGAACCGCCCTGGCCTTCTTGCATGTTCTCCTATGTTCAGGGCTTTGGCCTCGCTAACGGAGCAGCTGCTCAGGTGGAAGCAGAGGAGCTGCACAGATCCATCCAGCAGCTCCACCATCCACAGTCAGACACACACGGCTGATTATTTACTGCTGAGTTACAGCTCACAACTCGCACCAACCCAAACATCCTGGTGCAGACTATTTACTGGAGTTTACCGGCCTGGTGTTCATCGTGGATAAAGGTCATTGACAAAAATCTTTGTCATAGTTTTCGGATGAGGGAACCAGGGCGGCGCTGACCTCAGGGTCGGCCTGTTACAAGGCACTACAGTGTGTATTTGTGTGTGTTTTGTACCTGTCACTCCTTTGCACGTCTCTTTGCACTTCTCTTCTTCCTCAAAGTTGTTTTCGTTTCCGTCACAGCCGCCGTACGTGAAGCGGGAACACTTCCTGTCCAGAGGGTCGTAGTACCAGCGGCTGAAACTGGCCCGACATGGACCTGTGCGGGGGGGCTCCGCACACCTAGCTGAAGGTGGGGGGGGGCATTAATGTTAGCATGTAGCCTGTTAGCTTCTAATGCTAGTTGATACAGAGACTGAAGAACTGACCTTTCCTCAGGTTCACATCGATGTCCAACAGCTTGTGCAACGTCCTGTTCACTGAGGAGGAGGAGGAGGAGGAGGAAGATCAGTGCTGGTGGTTGTATGTTTACTTCCTGTATGTGTGACCTTGTGTGGACCAAAGATGTCCTTTATAAACACTGTGTACACACAGAGCGAAGCCTGAGGGAGTCGACACGTCACACGTTAAAGTTACGATCTATAAAAACAAACCTGCAAGAAACTCTGATCCGTACGTACAAATATTTTGACGCAGATGTTGAACTGAAGTCAGACTGTAGAAAATAAAATGTCAGAGAGACGTCTTTATTTTTATAATAACATCACCTCATGTCACACGATACACGATACAGATCCATGTCACCATGAACGCTGCAGCTGTGTCAGCACCTCGTACATCAGCCAGACATAACTTTTCCAGAAACATATTTCAGTTATAAAAATTAGAATTCACCTCAAATGTCACCTTGAACTCTGCTCACATTTACACCACTTATTTATTTGTTATTATTTATTTACACTGGTGGTCAGTGCAGCGGGGGAGCGCACATCAAACACACACTTTTAGGGCCGATGTCACAGTGACATCATGTGATCAGCTGGAGGTGCAGCTGCCTCTCCCCCACAGGGCTGTAGGCTCCACAGGAGTGTTAACATGTGTTTGTCTTGTTGTGTTATTGGAGCCAGAATAGAAGGAGTCATGGCTCAAAACCAGCCGCCACTGCCCGTCAACAAAAACAAAGACAACTATGGTTAAATGTGATCAGACCAAAGGACTGGACGGAGGCCATCATCAAAAATGCTCACATGTGCAGCGCACACTTCATATCAGGTTAGGGAAAAAGTATTTCCTGTTGTAGGGATGAATAAGGTTATGTGTATTAAGGGTTATCATGTCCACCTCATCAGAAACTGGGGAGGGATTAAGAGGAATATTGGATTTCTCTGCAACGCTAACTTTTTAGCACATTAGCTAACGTTAGCTTCCATAGCAAAACAAACAAGTGTGGTCCTCCTTTGTAAGATTGGCTTCCTGTGACATCATCCATCCACTGAGTGAGAGCATACGGGTCGGCCAGTCTGGTCCCGTTGCTCAGTGTTTACTTATTCAAGTAACACTGGCGGTCCCGGAGAGTGAGTGACCTGACATGGTGCGTTGGTAAATTCAGTCTGACGCTCTACACTAAAATGAGAGCCCTGTTGGTGGAAGAAACGCAGCGTTATATTTCTACATGAATGAACCAACGGTTAAGTTAATCACACATTCACTCCGCTCGGCGCTCTGCTGCTCCGTCTCCACAGACAGAGTGTCCAGAGTGCGCTCTGCCACTCTGAGAGTGCGCTGCTCTGGATAACCCAACGCTACATTCAGACAGCGCTCCACATTTATCAACGCTCCAGTTTGTGTCAGAGTCGCTCCCACACTCACAATGAGTGTTTCTGAACGCACCACTCACATCATCTTCCTCCATCGTTTAAAACAAGACAACACAACTTGTTAGCTAGAGCTAGCTAATGTCTGTGGACAACTGTTTGCCTCCAGCTAAGCCCCGCCCACCAACAGACATCACTGTTCACCAACAGGTAAAGGGTCTATCAATCAGAATATTTTTGGGTGCACGCCGTTTCCTGCTTTTGTCTGCGAGTACATTTTCAGTATGGATCCTACAGACTGTTTATAATTGAAACTCCTGGTCCTCATGTCGTCACGAATTCTGTGTGTGTGTGTGTGTGTGTGTGTGTGTGTGTGTTACGTTTGCTGCAGTGCCTCTCGTCCGCCCCGTCTCTGCAGTGCGTCACGTTGTCACACTCCAGACTTCGGTCCAGACAGCAACTGTTATCACAAATCAGCTGATCGCGGCGACACTCCTTTTCACACTCCACTGAACACACACACACACACACGCACACGCACACATGTTTATCTTGCATTTCCTCCACATGTTGCAGAGCTGATATGAAGAGGTGCATTATGGGACTGACCAGCAGCAGGTGGAGAGACTCTCCTCTCTGACGTCACTGAGACGGAAACAAACATCAGAAGGTTTCAGGACAAGTGTGTGTACTGTGAGGTGTGTACTGTGAAGTGTGTACTGTCAGGTGTGTAGTTACCTGTGACTCCTCTGCAGGCGGACAGACAATCCTCCTCAGACAGGAAGTTGTTGTTGTTTGCCTTACAGCCTCCGAACACAAACTTCTCACACTTTCCTGCGTCAGCGTCGTAATGCCAGCGAGGAAACGCAGCTCGACACGGGCCGACCTTCACCGGAGCCAGACAGTACACTGACACACACACACACACAGACAGACGGAGAGATGACATCACACTCAGCGTCAGCATCTCAACTGATGATGTCACAGATAAAGAGACAAACAGTCTGAACTGTGATGAAGGTCATGTGACGTGGCTAAAAAGCAGCTGATTGGTCGTTGAGTCGGTGGAAGAATGGAATCAATTATTCAAATAACAGTAGAAACAACACGTCATGACATCACCACGAGTCACAGTACAAAGGTGTCTTCAGCAGGAAGTACTCAGTTACAGTAAAGTAATCTGCAGGCTGAGGAGCTCCTCACTGTGTCAGTACGGTCATTTATTGTTCTGTTTGTTATTGATCAATCTGCTGATAATCGTCTGCATTCGTTGATTTCCTGTGATGTCATCATCATCATCATCACCATCATCATCATCATTTCCTCCAAAAGTTCAAATTATTGTGTTAAAAATTTACAAGAAAATAAAGTCTGAAAAAAACAGAAAAATACCTAAAATATGAGTTAATTTTTAAATCAGTGATCGCCTGAAGTTTCCTCCAATCAACTAATCAATTCCGTAGCTGACATCATCGATGACATCAGACAGTTAGAGCTGCGTTATATACAGTCAAACTTTAATATAACATTAATTATATTAAATAATAATTTTGCTGCTGTTAAATTAACGTTGTGCAGTAAAATAACATCACATTAAGTTTTTCTCCATCATCTCACGACAACATTTTTAAATCAATGACATCATTTAAAAACAATGACATCACTTAAAATCAAAGACATCATTTAAAAACAAATGACATCAATAAAAATCAATGACATAATTTAAAAACAAATTACATCATTTAAAATCAATGACATCATTTAAAATCAATGCCATAATTTAAAAATCAATGACATAATTTAAAAACAAATTACATCATTTAAAAACAAATGACATCCATTAAAATCAATGACATCATTTAAAAATCAATGACATCATTTAAAAACAAATATCAATTAAAATCAATAACATCATTTAAAAACAAATGACATCATTTAAAATCAATCACATCATTTAAAATCAGTGTTCAGTATTAAATAATTGATATACTCAGCAGGGATAAGCATGACGCATCGACCTCCATCTTCACCCTGTCAGCGTCACTTTCATTTTCCTCACTGAGGTTCTGACTAAACTGCTGACGGACACTTTTCTCCCACAATGCAACACACAGGAAGTTCAGGAGCTGCTGACAGATCAATGTTCAGAGTCTCTGACAGACACATGATGATGATCACAGCTGAACTGACGTCTCTCTGTGGACTGTTAGTACTCACACTGTCTGTGCACATTAACACACAGCACAGAGTGTGTGTTACCACGGTAACATGTAGTATTTACAGTGTGTCAGTACTGCAGATGTTCACATGTTGTTCAACAGTTTTATGACCTGAAACTGGAGCTGCGCCTGTTTAACTCATTCATGACCAGCTCCTTCCACAGCTCACCAATCAGCAATCAATACAGCAATACAGTGATACATCAATACATGAGCCGATCAATCACATGACGCATCTCAACTGTCATCTGCTGAAAGAAGTCGATACAAAAGTCAAGGTGACAAAATAATAGCCTCACAGAGCAGGTTCAGTTTCTGCAGACTCAGAGTGTGTGTGTGTGTGTGTGTGTGTGTGTGTGTGTGTGTGTGTGTGTGTGTGTGTGTGTGTGTGTGTGTGGCAGGTAATCCAGTCAGACCAGTTTGAGTCGAGGTGTGGATCATAAGTGTCGAACCACAAACACTGATTCACTTCGTTGAACATCAAGAGACTCCGTTAAACACTCAGAGTTTAACCGATCAATGATCTGTTAACCAATCAATAAACAGTTTAAATGATCAATAAACAGTTTAACTAACTGATCAATAAACAGTTTAACTGATCATAAAAGCTGTTTAACCGATCAATAAACAGTTTAACTGATCAATAAACGGTTTAACCAATCAATAATCCTTCATAAAACACTTCACCTTATCAATAACAAACAGGAAACTGTAAACAGTATAATTGATCAATAACCCAGTTAAGACTAACAGCAGAGTGGACTACATTTCCCATGAGCACTCACAGCTGGACAGCTCCTGGCTGAGGACGAGGACGGTGACGTTGGCAGCGTGTGATTGGTCGTTGGAGTCGGTGACAGTGAGCTGGAAGACGTATGAGCCGGGCTGATGGAAGGACACCTGCACCTGGTCAGGTAGGTCCGTCTTCTGCAGCTGTCATTCAAAAAGAACTTTATTTAAAACAGCTGGACGCACAGTGACACGTCTGTCTACTGCTGACTCACAAATTAAACTTTATTTAAATGTTCCTCCAATGACACACAGACACAAAGATACAGAGACACACAGACACAAAGATACAGAGACACACAGACACAAAGATACAGAGACACAGAGACACACAGACACAAAGATACACAGAGACACACAAAGACACATAGACACTCTGATAACAACATGAAGTCAGCTTTAAAGATGGAGGACGCGGTCACTAAACACAGACTTGTTTGGGGAGGTTTTTTTTTTTTAACTAAGCACTCTGAAGAATCACACATGCCGAATTTACCGGCAGCCTCACCTGCTCAGCCTCACCTGCTCATTCTCACCTGTTCAGCCTCACCTCCTCAGCCTCACCTGCTCAGCCTCACCTGTTCAGCCTCACCTCCTCAGCCTCACTTCCTCAGCCTCACTTCCTCAGCCTCACCTGCTCAGCCTCACCTGCTCAGCCTCACCTGTTCAGTCTCACCTGTTCAGTCTCACCTGCTCAGCCTCACCTGTTCAGTCTCACCTGCTCAGTCTCGCCTGCTCAGTCTCACCTGTTCAGTCTCACCTGTTCATACAGGACCAGGTTTTGTTTGTGTAAATAATTAAGCTAATGTCCCTGTGTTTGTGTCCCATTGATTACCTCCACCTGTAAAAGCCCCTCCCACTGTGACTCAGCAATGTTTACCTCTGTGCCAACGGAGCCGTTTCCACTCTTCACAGTCCAGTCATAGTCTGTGATGTGGGCGTTACCCAGCGCCAGGCTCTGAATGCCGTTGAGTAACACTGGCTCGCCAAGCTGAACAATGACATCACGGCCTGCAATGGCGATGGGCGGAGGCTGATCACCTGGAGACACAGTGATGTCACGGAGAGGTGATACACAGTATGTAATGTAATGTAATGTTTCACTGACGTTAGCATGTAGCTACATGTAGCAGTGTATGTAATGTAATGTTTCACTAACGTTAGCATGTAGCTACATGTAGCTGTGTATGTAATGTAATGTTTCACTGACGTTAGCATGTAGCTACATGTAGCTGTGTATGTAATGTAATGTTTCACTGACGTTAGCATGTAGCTACATGTAGCTGTGTATGTAATGTAATGTTTCACTGACGTTAGCATGTAGCTAAAATGATTCACAAATCACTGTGTTCACCATCATAAGTTTGACACTTCAGGTTTAGTTTTTCCTTAGCTAAGGGAATTACTGAAGGCTGTTGTACAGACTGGGTTCCCTGAGTCAAGGTAAATATGTGAAAGCATTTACTGCACTGACAGTTACTGCTTTTGGAGGGAAACTTCACCGCGGCATTCAGCAGACAGGTGAGGGCGTCTGACACCAGGTGAGTGACGTGGCACACAGTTGACTTATGAACATGAAATACCTGGTCAATAAATGATTGGATAGATCTCGCTGCAGAACAATTAATCATAGTTACGGAGCTGACAGGACGAAGCTTCTGAAAGTTGAGTGATCAAACTCCAGACGTTGAGACGAATCATAAACTGACAACACTCGGTCTCTCATCATGAAGGGTTCCATCATCGGATTCTCCTGGTCGCAGGTCACTTTCCTCAGGACGCCTTCCTCATTGATCGCCCTCCTCATAGATCACCATGAACTCAGACATGTTGTCGCTGAGACGCAGTCACAGGTACCTCATGTGTTTATCCTGACCCTGGTTACTGAGGTCGTCTGAGCAACGGTTTAACAAACTTTAAACATTTCCTTAAGTATAAGAACAAGATAAGGAGAAAAACCTTAAGAGAAGACTTTGGTCCTGATCTCATAGGAAGTTGATCTCACAGGAAGTTGATCTCACAGGAAGTGTTTCAGCAGCTGGAGGTGCCTTTATGTAACAGTTTTTAATGAGAATGAAACTTTTTGCTTGCTGTCTTTGCGTTGCTATGCGCCTTGTCTTTCTGCACTCTAGGCACCTGGCGTTTTTGCCGGCACATTTGAAAATGCCCCGTCATCATTTTTTCGTTATGTTTCCTATTGTCCAACTGGACCGCTATCATACTGCTATTATCTGTGAGTCACCTGTGACCTGTGTTACCTGACAGTGATCTGGCTCCAACCTGCGTTCATGTAGAAACAAGCTAAGCTAAGCTAAGCTAATGACAGTCTTTAGTTTGATGACGTTTGTAGTCCCAGGAGTTTTAAAGTGTCATTAACAGAGATCATGAAAACGTTCAATACTTCACTAATGCACCAGTATTGGTTATTGATATTCCCTGATATTGAGATAGATCAATAGCCTATTCCAATGACCCTCCTGTATTGATTATTGATGTGTTGGTTGACCCTGTCACTGATTTATTGATTAGTGATTGGCTCACCTGCCTCCTGCGGCCCCTGCAGGTGTTTCCGGTACACGGCCTCCCGGATGTAGCTCAGGTATCCCTTCTGGTTCACGAACCTGCACACGAAGCGGTTTCTGTGGACGCAGTTGAACAGGACGCAGGTGCGGTTTTCCGCCGCCGCTCCGGTGCCGCGCGGCTCCAGCAGCGCCAGGTTGCAGCTCGGCTCCTCGCAGCACTCGCTCGTGCACACCTCCTCTGAGCGCACATGCGCGGTGGACAGCAGAGCCGCTCCCTCATTCACCGCGTCCTCCGCGTCCAGCACGAAGCTCTGCCCGACGCGGAAAGAGCCGCTGCAGGCCGCGTCCTCCGCCGCTCCGGTGGGCCGCACGAGGGGGAGGAGGAGGAGGAGGAGGAGGGAGGAAGAGGAGGACGGAGGCATTCTCACCTGCAGTCAGTGTCAGTGTAGCAGGAGGCAAAGCGTTTGCCGTCTCCGGACGCGTCTCGCCGCTCCGCTCTCACTGTCACACAACCGGAAGTGGTTCGGTTGAGTCTGAATGAAACCGTGAGGTGATGAAAGAGTGAAGAGTTCGGGATGAAGTCTGAGAGCTCCGCTGCTCTGCTCTGATCCTCAGGTGTGTCTCACCTGCTCACAAACAGGAAGACTCTGCAAACACGCCTCTCACTGGACAGTTACACTGACGGCACGCTGACGTCACTCAGGTGTGGCGACACCCGTGTGAAAAGCTGTTTGCCTGCAGGGGTTTCTGTCAGGGAGAGATTCCTCAGGTGAGGGGGGAGGGGGGCAGGCAGGGATGGGCAGTATTTCTATTACTTGTATTACTTGTATTTAAAATACGTATTTAAATTAAATTTGAGTATTTTGTGATTTGTACATATCTATATATCTATATATATATCTATATCTATATAGGTCTATATAGATATAGATATATATAGACCCGACTCAACGCGAACATATAACTCTCTCCTGAGTCCGAGCTGGAGGGGTTCTCTGCTGTTCGGACGGACCGTAATGAAAACTCGGGGAAAGGCCGTGGAGGAGGTATCTGCATGTGCATCAGTGAAGCTTGGTGTAGTAACTTCTCCGTGAGGGAGACAGTATGCAGCACAGATGTCGAGCTGCTGTGCCTTTCTTTGAGACCCTTGGCAGCATTTTAGTATGTGCTGTTCATGTCCCTCCAAGTGGCAACGCTGTACGTGCAGCAGCTCAAATCGCAGACTCTGTCCAGCAGCAACTGAATCGTGCACTGGGTGATTTTAACAACTGTAAACTGGAGCTGACCCTCCCTGGTTACGAACAGTATATTGTCCCTACCTCTGTTAGAATATGAAATAAGGTAACAGTTTGAGATGTGCAATATATGTTGATGCTGTGGTCCATCCTCTTACTGTACCTGTATGGGAACATGTGGGAATGTGTAATATGCGTATTTATTGTATTTACTGCTGTGTGTATGAGCAGTATAGGTAGTATTGTATTTATTGTTGTGCATACGTGCAACTTTTGTTTATCTGTGTGTTTGTTGCGCAAATGTGCAAATTGCCTGTCTTCTTCTATAATTCATGAAAGCTCATGGAGTCCAAGACAAATTTCCCTTCGGGGACAATAAGCTATCCATCTATCGATCTATCTATCTATCTATATGTATATATATTCACACATATAGATAGATATGTGGGGGTTGGACTACATAAGCTTTGCTTCTTCCATCCCCTTTAGAAACTGTGTTGTTGTCGTTTGTTATCAGTGGTGTCCTGTGGACTTGTTATGTTGTATTATTTTGTTTGGTTCGAAATGAATGGATAAACTAAACTAAATTAGATATAGATATAGATATATACCATTGTTCATACTGAAATAAGCTGCTGATGTGTAGAAGTGTTTATGTTCATAGTTAATTTCATCATTTATTAATGAGCAAAATTACCATAAAAACACAACTTCACTGTTTTTATGTCACCTTATTTTTATATTTACATATATTATTTATATTTATTTGAACAATTATATTATTATTACTTTTATTATTAATAATAATAATAATTGGGAATCAAATCTGTAAAACTTGTTGTCACTTATATTTTGTCACTACCGATGAGTTTGAAATCCTCACACTGCTGCAGCTCACACTAATAAACACATATCTGCTCATTCATATCCTGATACAATTTTTTAAAAAATGAGACAATGAAACAATAAAATACAATACTTCTAATTATTATTATTGACAGATATTATTTCATTTAAAAAGGAAAAACAGTTGTCAAGGTGACAGAACAAAATCCTCACAGAGCAGTTTAGTGTCTGTGTGTGTGTTTGTGTGAGTGTGTGTGTGTGAGTACTGAGAGTACAGGACTTAGAACAATATCAACATTTACATGCGACTGTGTCTTCTTTTCACTGTCTCACCTCCACATTGTGTTCAGTTACAGCTGTTATTATTATCATTATCATTATTATTATTATTAGTAGTAGTAGTAGTATTGTTATTATTTTGTTGTGTGTGTGTGTGTGTGTGTGAGATGTATCAGAGGTGACCAGCAGAGAGCGCCGCGGTCTCGTTACAGTACACACACAGTATTTAACACAGTACAGGAGAGAACATTGATCTGGACTCTGCTGGGGCTGCAGGCTGGAACTCAGTGGACGGGGAGGTCGGAGGTCAAAGGTCAAAGCGGGAGGGGGAGGGGCTGTGACTGTCTCACAGAATTAAAACTCAGATGTCAGATTTTACAAAATACTTTTATTAGAGAACTGATGCCACGAGCCAAATTAACAAAAACTAGAATAAGAAAACAACATTCTGATAAAATGTGTTGCACCAAGGGCACTGAGCTGTCAGAGGTCAAAGGTCACATGTTTGAGCACCACCTGCAGTCTATCTGAGCACCACCTGATGTTTGAGTCCGTTCAGCTGCAACATCACAGGCTCAGTGTCACATCATTGTTATTCATAAACCCAGAGGAGGAGGAAGAGGAGGAGGAGGAGGAGGAGTGTATGAGGAGCTGGGCTGCAGGAGGAGCAGACAGAGCGCTGCAGTAACAGAAACAGAAGAAGAAGAAGATGCTCTGAACTCTGAGGTGAGAAACTTTCTCCTGTCACTGTCACTCTGACACTCTGACACTCTGTCACTCTGACACTGTCACTCTGACACTCTGTCACTCTGACACTTTGTCACTCTGTCACTCTCACACTGTCACTCTGACACTCTGTCACTCTGACACTTTGTCACTCTGACACTTTGTCACTCTGTGACTCTGACACTCTGACACTTTGTCACTCTGACACTTTGTCACTCTGTCACTCTGACACTGACACTTTGTCACTCTGACACTTTGACACTCTGACACTTTGTCACTGTCACTGACATTCTGTCACTCTGTCACTCTGTCACTCTGACACTTTGTCACTTTGACACTGTGTCACTCTGACATTCTGACACTTTGTCACTCTGACATTCTGACACTTTGTCACTCTGACACTTTGACACTGTCACTCTGACACTCTGTCACTCTGTCACTCTGACACTTTGTCACTCTGACACTTTGACACTCTGACACTTTGTCACTCTGACACTTTGACACTTTGACACTCTGACACTTTGTCACTCTGTCACTCTGACACTGACACAGTGTCACTCTGACACTCTGTCACTCTGACACTTTGTCACTCTGACACTTTGACACTTTGTCACTCTGTCACTCTGTCACTCTGACACTTTGTCACTGTCACTCTGACACTCTGACACTTTGTCACTGACACTTTGACACTCTGACACTTTGTCACTCTGACACTCTGTCACTCTAACACTTTGACACTGTCACTCTGACACTCTGTCACTCTAACACTTTGACACTCTGACACTTTGTCACTCTGACACTCTGTCACTCTGACACTGACACTCTGTCACTCTGACACTGACACTCTGTCACTCTGACACTTTGTCACTCTGACACTCTGTCACTCTGACACTGACACTCTGTCACTCTGTCACTCTGACACTGACACTCTGTCACTCTGTCACTCTGACACTCTGACACTTTGTCACTCTGTCACAGTCCAGCTGCACACCTTCATCTTTACCTCAGCAGCAGCAGCAGCACTGTGGTTAAAGTCCTGCAGTCACACTGTTACTGCTCCTGAGAACATTTATACAGTCTGATGTTGTGTCAGTACGTACGAGGGGTAACTCAGGTTCTGTCAGATGACTGGCTGATATTAATCCACTGATGTTAACATGACTCTGATCAGGCTGTACTTTACCTCAGTAACAAACAGAGTGTACAGAGTGTACAGTGTGTACAGTGTGTACAGTCCAGTGAAACACTCGTACTCTCAGTAAAACATTGTTTTTATATCTCTGTGATTTTAGAAGCCGAGCGATGAATCAGTCAGGAGCTGTGTCGTCTGTCGACCTCCCAGCAGACATGACCGCCCAGCTGAGCTCCCAGCATCCTCGAGTGATGTTTAGGACCCCTGGGGAGGAGGAAGAGGAGCAGGAGATAGAGCGGCCTCCTCCTCATCGTCTCGGTAGACTGACCATCAAATACGACCGCAGAGAGCTGCAGAGGAGGCTGGACATCGAGCAGTGGATGGAGACGGAGCTGCAGCTGCTGTTCAACTGTGACCAGGTGGGTCTGATGATGTCATGTGACCGGGTGGGTCTGATGATGTCATGTGACCGGGTGAGTCTGATGACAGTCTCACCTGCACAGCAGAGGTGAGCAGCAGTAACTAAGGTCCAGCTAACAATCCAATCAGCAGACGAAGACTTAAGTTTGTGTCCTGATGAGAAGTGGCTGACCTTCATCTTGCAGAGGTCAGAGGTCACTCCCACCTCCGCTCTCTGAACAATAGAGGACTACGTTACCCACAATGCTCCCTTTGTTCTAAATGGTCCAGAGTCACATGAGCAGCTGATCGCCCACCGTCACAACCATCCAGTCAGCAAACACACACTGATGCTCCGCCTTCCTCACTGAGTCACAACACAGCGTCCAGGTCAGAGCCTCAGTGATGAGGTCATGCAGGTGTCTGAGATCATCCACCCTCTTCACAGAGGACCTGCTGGTATTAAAGGGGGCGGAGCTCCTTCATCACCTCCTGCTGATGTTTCATAAGACGAAGCTGTGGGAGGTTAAACGACTGTAAAACTGTGAGAGGATTAAAACTGAAATAGGAAGCAGTCAGCAGCTCTGAGCACACACACACACACACACACAAACACACACACATTAATCCAGCTGACGGCAGTTATGACTGCAGGTGTTTGACCTCCTGATGTTTACTGAGAAACAGAATTAATTCATTTAAGGCGACCGCAGCGACCAGCCAAACTTGAATTCACTTCATCACTATAATATATCACTATCATATCATATATAATATCATATCACTATCACATATCATATCATATCACTATCACATATCATATCATATATCATATCATATCACTATCACATATCATATCATATATCATATCACTATCACATATTATATCATATATCATATCACTATCACATATCATATCATATCACTATCACATATCATATATCATATCATATCATATATCATATCATATTATATCATATCATATCACTATCACATATCATATCATATATCATATCATATCACTATCATATATCATATCATATTATATCATATCACTATCACATATCATATATCAGTATCATATATCATATCATATCACTATCATATATCATATCATATCACTATCATATATTATATCATATCATATCATACATCATCATCAAACTTGAATTCACTTCATCACTATAATATATCACTATCATATCACATATCATATCATATCACTATCACTATCACATATCATATCATATCACTATCACATATCATATCATATATCATATCACTATCACATATTATATCATATATCATATCACTATCACATATATCATATCACTATCACATATCATATATCAGTATCATATATCATATCATATCATATATCATATCATATTATATCATATCACTATCACTATCACATATCATATCATATATCATATCATATCACTATCATATATCATATCATATTATATCATATCACTATCACATATCATATCATATCACTATCATATATCATATCACTATCATATATAATATATCATATCATATCACTATCATATATTATATCATATCATACATCATATCACTATCATATATAATATATTATATCATATCACTATCATATATCATATCATATCATATCATATCATACATCATATCACTATCATATATCATATATTATATCATATCACTATCATATATTATATCATATCACTATCATATATTATATCATATCACTATCATATATTATATATCACTATCATATGTCATATATTATATCATATCACCATCATATATCATATCATATCATACATCATATCACTATCATATATCATATATTATATCATATCACTATCATATATTATATCATATCACTATCATATATCATATATTATATCATATCACTATCATATATCATATCATATAATACATCATATCACTATCATATATCATATCATATTATATCATATCACTATCACATATCATATCATATATCATATCATATCACTATCATATATTATATCATATCACTATCATATATCATATCATATCATACATCATATCACTATCATATATCATATCATATTATATCATATCACTATCACATATCATATCATATATCATATAATATCACTATCATATATCATATCACTATCATATATAATATATCATATCATATCACTATCATATATTATATCATATCATACATCATATCACTATCATATATAATATATTATATCATATCACTATCATATATCATATCATACATCATATCACTATCATATATCATATATTATATCATATCACTATCATATATTATATCATATCACTATCATATATTATATCATATCACTATCATATATCATATATTATATCATATCACCATCATATATCATATCATATCATACATCATATCACTATCATATATCATATATTATATCATATCACTATCATATATTATATCATATCACTATCATATATCATATATTATATCATATCACTATCATATATCATATCATATCATACATCATATCACTATCATATATCATATATTATATCATATCACTATCATATATTATATCATATCACTATCATATATCATATATTATATCATATCACTATCATATATCATATATTATATCATATCACCATCATATATCATATCATATAATACATCATATCACTATCATATATAATATCATAGAACAGAAAAGAATAGAACATTGTAATTAACATACATTTTGTAATCACAGTATTTCAGACTGTAGTAAATGTGTAACTTTCCTCTCTGACAGAAGTTCAGTCAAACAGAAACGCTGATTAAAGAATTGTGACCTCTGCAGAGTAACGTTCCTCAGCTGAATAACTTCAGTAATTTATTCACTGTAAACTTGTTTTGTCGTCACATTAAACTGCAGTATAGCTCCGTTAGCTGTTAGCTCTATTAGCTTGTTAGCTGTTTGCTCTATTAGCTCATTAGATGTTAGCTCTATTGGCTTGTTAGCTGTTAGCTCTGTTAGCTCATTAGCTGTTAGCTCTATTGGCTCGTTAGCTGTTAGCTCTATTAGCTTGTCAGCTGTTCGCTCTATTAGCTTGTTAGCTGTTTGCTCTATTAGCTTGTTAGCTGGTCGCTCTATTAGCTCATTAGCTGTTCGCTCTATTAGCTCATTAGATGTTTGCTCTATTGGCTTGTTAGCTGTTAGCTCTGTTGGCTCGTTAGCTGTTAGCTCTATTGGCTCGTCAGATGTTAGCTCTATTGGCTCATTAGCTGTTAGCTCTATTGGCTCGTTAGCCGTTAGCTCTATTGGGTCGTCAGATGTTAGCTCTATTGGCTCGTTAGCTGTTAGCTCTATTGGCTCGTTAGCTCTATTGGTTCGTTAGCTGTTAGCTCTATTGGCTCATTTGCTGTTAGCTCTATTGGCTCGTTAGCTATTGGCTCTATTGGCTTGTTAGCTCTATTGGCTCGTTAGCTGTTAGCTCTATTGGCTCGTCAGATGTTAGCTCTATTGGCTCGTCAGATGTTAGCTCTATTGGCTCGTTAGCTCTATTGGCTCGTTAGCTCTATTGGCTCGTTAGCTGTTAGCTCTATTGGCTCGTTAGCTCTATTGGTTCATTAGCTGTTAGCTCTATTGGCTCGTTAGCTCTATTGGCTCGTCAAATGTTAGCTCTATTGGCTCGTCAGATGTTAGCTCTATTGGCTCGTTAGCTCTATTGGCTCGTTAGCTGTTAGCTCTATTGGCTCGTCAGATGTTAGCTCTATTGGCTCGTTAGCTCTATTGGCTCGTTAGCTGTTAGCTCTATTGGCTCGTCAGATGTTAGCTCTATTGGCTCGTTAGCTGTTTGCTCTATTGCCTCGTTAGCTGTTAGGTAAACACACTGTTTAACTCTGTGGCCCTGAGCCGTCAGGCTGCGGTTAATGCTGATCACACTTCTTCATGACTCATCTGTGAAGTTAAACTGAACAGGTGTAGCTCAGTTTGATCTCAGGTGTGTCTGTGAACATGTTGAGGGATCAGACCTGTGACTAACAGGTCATCCTGTGTGCTGCAGGAGGAAGAGGAGGTCCCTGAGCTGCACATCGACATCGACGAGCTGCTGGACGTGAGTGACTCTGAGCAGAGATCCAGACTGAACGTGAGGATCAGATTATTTTCACGCTGAAGTTCATCTGTGGGCTGAAACACAGAAATATAACTGACGTTTTCTTACAGACGCTTCTTCAGCAGTGTGAGAAACCTACAGAGGTAACAGCTCATCATCTACCTCTTCAGATCTTTCCTCCATGTTCTCTCTGATCGGTTATAATAATCATTGAGATAATAAGGCCTCTATGTTTGTCAACAAATACATGAAGAATATTTAAATACTACAACTATTACTATAGTACTATTACAATTACTACAAATGTTCTCTGATATTTAATCCTTAACCTGACCATCAGAAACAGAACCAGTAACTGACCATCAGAAACAGGACCAGTAACTGACCATCAGAAACAGGACCAGTCACTGACCATCAGCAACAGGACCAGTCACTGACCATCAGAAACAGGACCAGTCAATGACCATCAGAAACAGGACCAGTAACTGACCATCAGAAACAGGACTAGTCACTGACCATCAGAAACAGGACCAGTCAATGACCATCAGAAACAGGGCCAGTATCTGACAGTCAGAAACAGGACCAGTCAATGGCCATCAGAAACAGGACCAGTCACTGACCATCAGAAACAGGACCAGTCAATGATCATCAGAAACAGAACCAGTAACTGACCATCAGAAACAGGACCAGTAACTGACCATCAGAAACAGGACCAGTAACTGACCCTCACAAACAGGACCAGTCAATGACCATCAGAAACAGAACCAGTAACTGACCATCAGAAACAGGACCAGTAACTGACCATCAGAAACAGGACCAGTCAATGACCGTCAGCAACAGGACCAGCCAATGACCATCAGAAACAGAACCAGTAACTGACCCTCAGAAACAGGACCAGTAACTGACCGGCAGCAACAGGACCAGTCAATGACCGTCAGCAACAGGACCAGTCAATGACCATCAGAAACAGGACCAGTCACTGACCATCAGAAACAGGACCAGTCAATGATCATCAGAAACAGAACCAGTAACTGACCATCAGAAACAGGACCAGTAACTGACCATCAGAAACAGGACCAGTAACTGACCCTCACAAACAGGACCAGTCAATGACCATCAGAAACAGAACCAGTAACTGACCATCAGAAACAGGACCAGTAACTGACCATCAGAAACAGGACCAGTCAATGACCGTCAGCAACAGGACCAGCCAATGACCATCAGAAACAGAACCAGTAACTGACCCTCAGAAACAGGACCAGTAACTGACCGGCAGCAACAGGACCAGTCAATGACCGTCAGCAACAGGACCAGTCAATGACCATCAGAAACAGGGCCAGTATCTGACAGTCAGAAACAGGACCAGTAACTGACCATCAGAAACAGGACCAGTCACTGACCATCAGAAACAGGACCAGTCAATGATCATCAGAAACAGAACCAGTAACTGACCATCAGAAACAGGACCAGTAACTGACCATCAGAAACAGGACCAGTAACTGACCATCAGAAACAGGACCAGTAACTGACCCTCACAAACAGGACCAGTCAATGACCATCAGAAACAGAACCAGTAACTGACCATCAGAAACAGGACCAGTAACTGACCATCAGAAACAGGACCAGTCAATGACCGTCAGCAACAGGACCAGCCAATGACCATCAGAAACAGAACCAGTAACTGACCCTCAGAAACAGGACCAGTAACTGACCGGCAGCAACAGGACCAGTCAATGACCGTCAGCAACAGGACCAGTCAATGACCATCAGAAACAGGGCCAGTATCTGACAGTCAGAAACAGGACCAGTCAATGGCCATCAGAAACAGGACCAGTAACTGACCATCAAAAACAGGACCAGTAACTGACCATCACAAACAGGACCAGTCAATGACCATCAGCAACAGGACCAGTCATTGACCATCAGAAACAGGACCAGTAACTGACCCTCACAAACAGGACCAGTAACTGACCAACACAAACAGGACCAGTCAATGACCGTCAGCAACAGGACCAGTCAATGACCATCAGAAACAGGACCAGTCAATGACCATCAGAAACAGGACCAGTAACTGACCCACACAAACAGGACCAGTCAATGACCATCAGCAACAGGACCAGTCATTGACCATCAGAAACAGGACCAGTAACTCACCCTCACAAACAGGACCAGTAACTGACCGTCAGAAACAGGACCAGTCAATGACCGTCAGCAACAGGACCAGTCAATGACCATCAGAAACAGAACCAGTAACTGACCCTCAGAAACAGGACCAGTAACTGACCGTCAGCAACAGGACCAGTCAATGACCGTCAGCAACAGGACCAGTCAATGACCATCAGAAACAGGACCAGTCAATGACCGTCAGCAACAGGACCAGTCAATGACCATCAGAAACAGGACCAGTAACTGACCCTCAGAAACAGGACCAGTAACTGACCATCAGAAACAGGACCAGTAACTGACCCTCAGAAACAGGACCAGTAACTGACCGTCAGCAACAGGACCAGTCAATGACCGTCAGCAACAGGACCAGTCAATGATCATCAGAAACAGGACCAGTCAATGACCATCAGAAACAGGACCAGTCACTGACCGTCAGCAACAGGACCAGTCAATGATCATCAGAAACAGGACCAGTCAATGACCATCAGAAACAGGACCAGTCAATGACCATCAGAAACAGAACCAGTAACTGACCATCAGAAACAGGACCAGTAACTGACCCTCAGAAACAGGACCAGTAACTGACCGTCAGCAACAGGACCAGTCAATGACCGTCAGCAACAGGACCAGTCAATGACCATCAGAAACAGGACCAGTAACTGACCATCAGCAACAGGACCAGTAACTGACCGTCAGCAACAGGACCAGTAACTGACCATCAGCAACAGGACCAGTAACTGACCATCAGAAACAGGACCAGTCACTGACCGTCAGCAACAGGACCAGTAACTGACCATCAGAAACAGGACCAGTAACTGACCATCAGCAACAGGACCAGTCACTGACCATCAGCAACAGGACCAGTAACTGACCATCAGAAACAGGACCAGTCACTGACCATCAGCAACAGGACCAGTCAATGACCATCAGCAACAGGACCAGTAACTGACCATTAGAAACAGGACCAGTCAATGACCGTCAGCAACAGGACCAGTCAATGACCATCAGAAACAGGACCAGTAACTGACCATCAGAAACAGGACCAGTAACTGACCATCAGAAACAGGACCAGTCACTGACCGTCAGCAACAGGACCAGTAACTGACCATCAGCAGCAGGACCAGTAACTGACCATCAGAAACAGGACCAGTAACTGACCGTCAGCAACAAGACCAGTAACTGACCATCAGAAACAGGACCAGTAACTGACCATCAGAAACAGGACCAGTCACTGACCATCAGCAACAGGACCAGTAACTGACCCTCACAAACAGGACCAGTCAATGACCATCAGAAACAGAACCAGTAACTGACCATCAGAAACAGGACCAGTAACTGACCATCAGAAACAGGACCAGTCAATGACCGTCAGCAACAGGACCAGCCAATGACCATCAGAAACAGAACCAGTAACTGACCCTCAGAAACAGGACCAGTAACTGACCGGCAGCAACAGGACCAGTCAATGACCGTCAGCAACAGGACCAGTCAATGACCATCAGAAACAGGACCAGTCACTGACCATCAGAAACAGGACCAGTCAATGATCATCAGAAACAGAACCAGTAACTGACCATCAGAAACAGGACCAGTAACTGACCATCAGAAACAGGACCAGTAACTGACCCTCACAAACAGGACCAGTCAATGACCATCAGAAACAGAACCAGTAACTGACCATCAGAAACAGGACCAGTAACTGACCATCAGAAACAGGACCAGTCAATGACCGTCAGCAACAGGACCAGCCAATGACCATCAGAAACAGAACCAGTAACTGACCCTCAGAAACAGGACCAGTAACTGACCGGCAGCAACAGGACCAGTCAATGACCGTCAGCAACAGGACCAGTCAATGACCATCAGAAACAGGGCCAGTATCTGACAGTCAGAAACAGGACCAGTAACTGACCATCAGAAACAGGACCAGTCACTGACCATCAGAAACAGGACCAGTCAATGATCATCAGAAACAGAACCAGTAACTGACCATCAGAAACAGGACCAGTAACTGACCATCAGAAACAGGACCAGTAACTGACCATCAGAAACAGGACCAGTAACTGACCCTCACAAACAGGACCAGTCAATGACCATCAGAAACAGAACCAGTAACTGACCATCAGAAACAGGACCAGTAACTGACCATCAGAAACAGGACCAGTCAATGACCGTCAGCAACAGGACCAGCCAATGACCATCAGAAACAGAACCAGTAACTGACCCTCAGAAACAGGACCAGTAACTGACCGGCAGCAACAGGACCAGTCAATGACCGTCAGCAACAGGACCAGTCAATGACCATCAGAAACAGGGCCAGTATCTGACAGTCAGAAACAGGACCAGTCAATGGCCATCAGAAACAGGACCAGTAACTGACCATCAAAAACAGGACCAGTAACTGACCATCACAAACAGGACCAGTCAATGACCATCAGCAACAGGACCAGTCATTGACCATCAGAAACAGGACCAGTAACTGACCCTCACAAACAGGACCAGTAACTGACCAACACAAACAGGACCAGTCAATGACCGTCAGCAACAGGACCAGTCAATGACCATCAGAAACAGGACCAGTCAATGACCATCAGAAACAGGACCAGTAACTGACCCACACAAACAGGACCAGTCAATGACCATCAGCAACAGGACCAGTCATTGACCATCAGAAACAGGACCAGTAACTCACCCTCACAAACAGGACCAGTAACTGACCGTCAGAAACAGGACCAGTCAATGACCGTCAGCAACAGGACCAGTCAATGACCATCAGAAACAGAACCAGTAACTGACCCTCAGAAACAGGACCAGTAACTGACCGTCAGCAACAGGACCAGTCAATGACCGTCAGCAACAGGACCAGTCAATGACCATCAGAAACAGGACCAGTCAATGACCGTCAGCAACAGGACCAGTCAATGACCATCAGAAACAGGACCAGTAACTGACCCTCAGAAACAGGACCAGTAACTGACCATCAGAAACAGGACCAGTAACTGACCCTCAGAAACAGGACCAGTAACTGACCGTCAGCAACAGGACCAGTCAATGACCGTCAGCAACAGGACCAGTCAATGATCATCAGAAACAGGACCAGTCAATGACCATCAGAAACAGGACCAGTCACTGACCGTCAGCAACAGGACCAGTCAATGATCATCAGAAACAGGACCAGTCAATGACCATCAGAAACAGGACCAGTCAATGACCATCAGAAACAGAACCAGTAACTGACCATCAGAAACAGGACCAGTAACTGACCCTCAGAAACAGGACCAGTAACTGACCGTCAGCAACAGGACCAGTCAATGACCGTCAGCAACAGGACCAGTCAATGACCATCAGAAACAGGACCAGTAACTGACCATCAGCAACAGGACCAGTAACTGACCGTCAGCAACAGGACCAGTAACTGACCATCAGCAACAGGACCAGTAACTGACCATCAGAAACAGGACCAGTCACTGACCGTCAGCAACAGGACCAGTAACTGACCATCAGAAACAGGACCAGTCACTGACCGTCAGCAACAGGACCAGTAACTGACCATCAGCAACAGGACCAGTAACTGACCATCAGAAACAGGACCAGTCAATGACCATCAGCAACAGGACCAGTAACTGACCATCAGAAACAGGACCAGTCAATGACCATCAGCAACAGGACCAGTAACTGACCATCAGAAACAGGACCAGTAACTGACCCTCACAAACAGAACCAGTAACTGACCATCAGCAACAGGACCAGTCATTGACCATCAGAAACAGAACCAGTAACTGACCATCAGAAACAGGACCAGTAACTGACCGTCAGCAACAGGACCAGTCAATGACCGTCAGCAACAGGACCAGTCAATGACCATCAGAAACAGGACCAGTAACTGGCCATCAGAAACAGGACCAGTAACTGACCATCAGCAACAGGACCAGTCACTGACCATCAGCAACAGGACCAGTAACTGACCATCAGAAACAGGACCAGTCACTGACCATCAGCAACAGGACCAGTCAATGACCATCAGCAACAGGACCAGTAACTGACCATTAGAAACAGGACCAGTCAATGACCGTCAGCAACAGGACCAGTCAATGACCATCAGAAACAGGACCAGTAACTGACCATCAGAAACAGGACCAGTAACTGACCATCAGAAACAGGACCAGTCACTGACCGTCAGCAACAGGACCAGTAACTGACCATCAGCAGCAGGACCAGTAACTGACCATCAGAAACAGGACCAGTAACTGACCGTCAGCAACAGGACCAGTAACTGACCATCAGAAACAGGACCAGTCACTGACCGTCAGCAACAGGACCAGTAACTGACCATCAGCAACAGGACCAGTAACTGACCATCAGAAACAGGACCAGTCACTGACCATCAGCAACAGGACCAGTAACTGACCATCAGAAACAGGACCAGTCAATGACCGTCAGCAACAGGACCAGTAACTGACCGTCAGCAACAGGACCAGTCAATGACCATCAGAAACAGGACCAGTAACTGACCATCAGAAACAGGACCAGTCAATGACCGTCAGCAACAGGACCAATAACTGACCCACACAAACAGGACCAGTCAATGACCATCAGCAACAGGACCAGTCATTGACCATCAGAAACAGGACCAGTAACTCACCCTCACAAACAGGACTAGTAACTGACCGTCAGAAACAGGACCAGTCAATGACCATCAGAAACAGGACCAGTCAATGACCATCAGCAACAGGACCAGCAACTGACCGTCAGCAACAGGACCAGTCAATGACCATCAGCAACAGGACCAGTCAATGACTGTCAGCAACAGGACCAGTAACTGACCGTCAGCAACAGGACCAGTCAATGACCGTCAGCAACAGGACCAGTCAATGACTGTCAGCAACAGGACCAGTCAATGACCATCAGAAACAGGACCAGTAACTGACCATCAGCAACAGGAACAGTCAATGACCATCAGCAACAGGACCAGTAACTTACCATCAGAAACAGGACCAATAACTGACCATCAGCAACAGGACCAGTCAATGACCGTCAGCAACAGGACCAATAACTGACCATCAGAAACAGGACCAGTAACTGACCATCAGAAACAGGACCAGTAACTGACCATCAGAAACAGGACCAGTCAATGACCATCAGAAACAGGACCAGTAACTGACCATCAGAAACAGGACCAGTCAATGACCATCAGAAACAGGACCAGTCAATGACCATCAGAAACAGGACCAGTAACTGACCATCAGCAACAGGACCAGTAACTGACCGTCAGAAACAGGACCAGTCAATGACCATCAGAAACAGGACCAGTAACTGACCATCAGAAACAGGACCAGTCAACGACTGTCAGCAACAGGACCAGTCAATGACCATCAGAAACAAGACCAGTAACTGACCATCAGAAACAGGACCAGTAACTGACCATCAGAAACAGGACCAGTCACTGACCATCAGCAACAGGACCATTAACTGACCGTCAGAAACAGGACCAGTCAATGACCATCAGAAACAGGACCAGTAACTGACCATCAGAAACAGGACCAGTCAATGACCGTCAGCAACAGGACCAGTCAATGACCATCAGAAACAGGACCAGTAACTGACCATCAGAAACAGGACCAGTCACTGACCATCAGCAACAGGACCAGTCAATGACTGTCAGCAACAGGACCAGTCAATGACCGTCAGCAACAGGACCAGTCACTGACCGTCAGCAACAGGACCAGTAACTGACCATCAGCAACAGGACCAGTAACTGACCATCAGCAACAGGACCAGTCAATGACCATCAGCAACAGGACCAGTAACTGACCATTAGAAACAGGACCAGTCAATGACCGTCAGCAACAGGACCAGTCAATGACCATCAGAAACAGGACCAGTAACTGACCATCAGAAACAGGACCAGTAACTGACCATCAGAAACAGGACCAGTCACTGACCGTCAGCAACAGGACCAGTAACTGACCATCAGCAGCAGGACCAGTAACTGACCATCAGAAACAGGACCAGTAACTGACCGTCAGCAACAGGACCAGTAACTGACCATCAGAAACAGGACCAGTCACTGACCGTCAGCAACAGGACCAGTAACTGACCATCAGCAACAGGACCAGTAACTGACCATCAGAAACAGGACCAGTCACTGACCATCAGCAACAGGACCAGTAACTGACCATCAGAAACAGGACCAGTCAATGACCGTCAGCAACAGGACCAGTAACTGACCGTCAGCAACAGGACCAGTCAATGACCATCAGAAACAGGACCAGTAACTGACCATCAGAAACAGGACCAGTCAATGACCGTCAGCAACAGGACCAATAACTGACCCACACAAACAGGACCAGTCAATGACCATCAGCAACAGGACCAGTCATTGACCATCAGAAACAGGACCAGTAACTCACCCTCACAAACAGGACTAGTAACTGACCGTCAGAAACAGGACCAGTCAATGACCATCAGAAACAGGACCAGTCAATGACCATCAGCAACAGGACCAGCAACTGACCGTCAGCAACAGGACCAGTCAATGACCATCAGCAACAGGACCAGTCAATGACTGTCAGCAACAGGACCAGTAACTGACCGTCAGCAACAGGACCAGTCAATGACCGTCAGCAACAGGACCAGTCAATGACTGTCAGCAACAGGACCAGTCAATGACCATCAGAAACAGGACCAGTAACTGACCATCAGCAACAGGAACAGTCAATGACCATCAGCAACAGGACCAGTAACTTACCATCAGAAACAGGACCAATAACTGACCATCAGCAACAGGACCAGTCAATGACCGTCAGCAACAGGACCAATAACTGACCATCAGAAACAGGACCAGTAACTGACCATCAGAAACAGGACCAGTAACTGACCATCAGAAACAGGACCAGTCAATGACCATCAGAAACAGGACCAGTAACTGACCATCAGAAACAGGACCAGTCAATGACCATCAGAAACAGGACCAGTCAATGACCATCAGAAACAGGACCAGTAACTGACCATCAGCAACAGGACCAGTAACTGACCGTCAGAAACAGGACCAGTCAATGACCATCAGAAACAGGACCAGTAACTGACCATCAGAAACAGGACCAGTCAACGACTGTCAGCAACAGGACCAGTCAATGACCATCAGAAACAAGACCAGTAACTGACCATCAGAAACAGGACCAGTAACTGACCATCAGAAACAGGACCAGTCACTGACCATCAGCAACAGGACCATTAACTGACCGTCAGAAACAGGACCAGTCAATGACCATCAGAAACAGGACCAGTAACTGACCATCAGAAACAGGACCAGTCAATGACCGTCAGCAACAGGACCAGTCAATGACCATCAGAAACAGGACCAGTAACTGACCATCAGAAACAGGACCAGTCACTGACCATCAGCAACAGGACCAGTCAATGACTGTCAGCAACAGGACCAGTCAATGACCGTCAGCAACAGGACCAGTCACTGACCGTCAGCAACAGGACCAGTAACTGACCATCAGCAACAGGACCAGTAACTGACCATCAGAAACAGGACCAGTCAATGACCATCAGCAACAGGACCAGTAACTGACCATCAGAAACAGGACCAGTAACTGACCCTCACAAACAGGACCAGTCAATGACCATCAGCAACAGGACCAGTCATTGACCATCAGCAACAGGACCAGTGGGGCATCGGTGGCTTAGTGGATAGAGCAGGCGCCCCATGTACAAGGCTGTTGCCGCAGCGCCCCAGGTTCGATTCCAGCCTGTGGCCCTTTGCTGCATGTCTCTCTCTCTCTCGCCATTTCACACTTGTCTGTCCTATCAATTAAAGGCTAAAATGCCCAAAAACATATTTTAAAAAGTCACTGAGACCAGTCACTGACCATCAGAAACCATTCAGACCAGTAAGGTCTGCACTGTGAACCATTGCTGTGTGTGTTTCTCTGCAGAACTTCATTAACGACCTGCTGATCCGGATCAGAGGCCTCCGCAGGATGAAGAAGTGACGTCCTCAACATGTAGCTCAGGGGCCACACTGGGACTTCATTCCTGGAACACCGGACTCTACTGGTTTAATGGTTCCATACCTGTGAGGTTAATGTTTGTACAGCGGCCATGTTGGATCTTCACCACTGATCTGATTCTCACTTTATCATCCTCACTACATTAATTACATTGATTGATAATAAGTTGATCACAGTAATCTGTCAGACTTATTACTTTTGATTAAAGCGAAAAAAATTAGAAAAAATTATTGTGATTTTAAATGTTTTCTGATACGTTAGGATAACGTGTACTGAAATATATTGCAATCTATCTTTTTTTCAACTGCAGATTTTTTTCCCCAAAGTTTTGTTTGGATATTGTGGTTGACACATATAAAAGTTTACATTTTGATTTAAATTTTGAGCCTCAAACACCTCAAACAAGTTTTTGCCTTTTCTTCATAAATTTAAGGTGGGAATGTTTTTTAATTTTGTCAAATTAAAGCCTTTATTCAGTTTTCATGAGAGGCTACATGTGGTAAATGTTGGGTGGGGCGTGTCCCTGTGTCTCTGCGCCTCTGCCTGAAGGAAAACTCATCATCATCAACAGTTTGTTCTGACAACATAAAGTTTTGTGTCTGTTCGTCTCACTTCAGTCATTTATTATTCTGAGAGGCTACAAAAGTTTGATTGGTATTTGCAGTATTGATAATTAATAAAACAAATCAAATCAGTATTTGGCGTCTGCGTATTGATAAAATATCACCACAGAAAATGTCATGATACGATGTTGTATTGATTATTTATATGTCGGTACTATGATTCGTATCACATGTAGTATTTGTATCTGACATGTTTAGTTTTCTTCCTGAACTTTACTGACAAATCAGAATTAAATACATAACAACAGTTATTATAGAAGTTATTAAATGAATTAAAATAATTAAAAAAAAACCCGAATGTGCTTCAGTCTGTTGTGCTCTTTGTTTACAGATATTTTAAAGGGACAAACAGAAGTTTGTTTTCAGCAGTTTGTGAAATATAAAGTGTGAATCTGTGAGTGTGTCTGATATGATGAGTTATACACGTGTCGTTATTTGTGTTTGTGTGTCTTATAAACACTGTCAGTGTGCAGTTCACCTTCCAACCAGGGGGGCGCTGTAACAAGAGTGATCCGGAGCGGAAATGACGTTTAAATCGCTGTTATGAACTGGTCCAATCAGAGCCGCCGCAGGAAGTTTAAACCCAGCTTTGACAGCGGGCTGATTTGAATTTAGTTTTGTATTTTGGGACATTTTCATCTTTAAGGTGAGAAAAAGAAACTCTTTGTTTATCAAAGCGCGCGACAGTGACGAGATGTTTTTATTTAACCATGTTTAAAGTGACGCTACGACACAGGCAGTGTCTCTGACAGCTTCACCAAACTCCGGTCAATTAACTGACATTTAGATATTAACGTGTTTGCTGGCAGTAACGTGCCCGTGATATGATAATGTTTGATGTGAATATGAAATAATATGAAGTGTTCTTCAGTTCGGCTCACATCACATGACTCTTTATATCGCCCAGTCTTCTGTCAGACTGTAAACGTGTCTGTTTGTTACGTCTGTGTGATTGAATGACGGGTTCAGAATTGATGCAGGCTCAAAATGAGGTTTGGTTTACAGTAGTTTCCCACAGACACATCTTGTTCTGTTGTTTCATGAACAACAACACTCAAACAGGGGCCTGTTTCACAAAACCAGGATAAGGGATTAAGCCGGGATATCTTGGTTATCCTGGATCAACTTATCCTTGATCCAGTTTCACAAAAGCAGGATAGGGGGAAGTGGGATATGTTTTGACATAAGTTACCATGGAGATTTATTCTGTGGAGCTAGCCTGCTCCAGACCAGGCTAAGTTCCAGGATCTATTTAATCTCATCCCTTATCTCAGTCAGCAGTCACCACAAACGGAAACCAATAGTTATTCCACTGCCCACTGCACATTGTTATCACATTCAACCAGACCCACTGTCATTATTTAAACATTTGTGAACATTAATTGCAATCATTTTAGATAAATGATGATTTTAGATTATTTTGCAATCATTAGATAATTTAAAGTTTTCCATAGACTATATATAAAATACACATCCCATATAAATATAAATACACATCAAAGAGTAACATGATGTTCCTTTATTGAATAAGGATAAATCAAAGCAAGTAAACCATGAGCTCCTTTCAAAACTGAAGTCACACAGTGACTCTACAAGACAGAAAGCACAGAATCAAAGTATATTATACAACACAAGAATAAATACACATTCAAAGGTCTGTATATGATACACCCTGCATGTCTGCACACTGGAAAAATAAATGCAGAACAAATCCATACGCAACAAATGAACAGACAAATGAATGGATGCAGTAGCCTCCCTGCAAGCTTGTATACACACAGTATACAGCACAAACATCATAAGAGGCCAAATCAATTCAAACTGAATAAAAAAAACACAAAGTCCTCTGCCAATGCAGGACATATGTAACTTAAATTTAAAGCATGCATGTTAACTAAAATAATTTAACACATATTGGTCCCTGACCAGCCGACCACTGTCGTCATCAGGGAAGATGGCAGGATTGTCCCAGTCCATGTGTGATGGCACTCTGGGGGCCCTCTCCTTCCTCAGGCAGGCCACATTGTGGAGGACAGCACAGGCCACAGCGATGTCACATGCCCTCAAAGGGCTGACCCTTAAGTGGTGAAGACAGTGAAAGCTTGCCTTCAGGAGGCCAAAGGTCATTTTGATCCTGGCCCTTGTCCTGGCATGGGCATGATTATAGGCCTGCTGTGCTTCCTGAGGGTCTGTGTATGGTGTGAGGAGAAAAGGCCCCCAGCAACACACCAGAGAATTCACCTGTCAATACAAAATCTCATCATCACAACCTCATAAATAGAGTGACATTCTTGACACAGCCATGCTGTAAAAAGTGGTTATGAATAGAGGTTGTGTGGCTCACCTTGTGATAGGTGCTGATAGATTCCAGAGAGCCGAAAGACTCAGGAGTCATGGACCGAGCCGGGCCACTTTGCCACAACATTGCTGATCAGATAGTCAGCACTGCAGACCATCTGAAATTATAAAATGAAGACTATTAAACCAATCAATGCACATCACAAGCAATGCACAGTGTTCATTAATCGACAATATCAAAAAGTCATGTTCACAAAATCCCCCTCATGGGCACCTGAGGGGGATTATATATAAAAATAGATATATGTATTCTCTTATGATCAATCAGCATACACACGCACGCACACAAATACACACACACAAAATTGCATACATACAATGAAACAGCAGAGGAGCGAGGAGCTAAGATAAGCTAAGAGGAACTTTATTTGGGAAATTCAATTAAGTCAGTGAGCTCATCTATTTATCAAAGAGTTATACAGTCTGATGGAGTTACATTTACACAGTTTCACTTACAATTTCAACTGATTCATAATCAGAGTACAACTACGTTTTCGGAGCTGTTAATTAACTATTTGGATTGTAATTGATGGTTTCAGCAGAGCAGTGAGTGTGTATTTGTGCACTACTTACACATTCAGGCGGTCTGCAATACTTTGCCATGCTTTCTCTCGTTGTTTTATAACTGTGGCAGTGTTGCCTTTCTTTTTGATTTGATCCTTTACCTCTTCATAAGCCTCCACGAGGATTTCTGCCTCCGACGGGGAAAAGTACGCCGCTCTTGTTGCCATGGTGAATCGGTGAATCTGTGATCTCTGGCGGGGTCTATTTGAGGAAGCCGCGTGCGCGCACTGATCCAGGATTGGTTTCACCTGGCTTGATGAATCCGTGTCTACTTATCCTGGCTTGGCGTTTGTGGAACAAATTAAGCCTGAACTCTGTTGTTTTGGATTGGTTGAGCCAGGCTTACTTACTTATCCTGGATGTCTGAATCCTACTTTTGTGAAACGGACCCCTGGTCTGATGACGTGTATACAACAGGTGACACAACACCTGGCTGAAGGTAAAACAGCTCAGATTTTTCTCAGAGGCAGATTTAAGGTTTATTAAAGCGGCTGAACATCAGGCTGCAGCCAACACACGATTGATCCGTTTATTTCATGTTTCAAACATGTAAAATAATGCAAACAATTATGTCTATGAAATGTCACATCACAACTTATCATCACCACATTACAGTCTGAATAGTTACTGTCTCAGTCAGGCCTTTACCTGAGCTTATTAAATGTGTTTTACTGGTTATTTTTTTACTTCAGTTTACTGGTTATTAAAAGCCTTTAACTGGTCATTAATATTCAAGGCATTTTACTGATTGTTTAATGTGTTTCACTGGTTATTGAAGAGATTTAACAGTGAACGTTACACTGACATTTAAGAGAAAAACCCCAAAGTGTTAATTAACAGAATAATGATTTATATTTATACCTGACATTGTTATTAACACAATATCTGTGATCAATTTTGTGCATTCTGAATTTACAATAATATTTATATCACAGAGTAAACTGTTTATAATTTTATTAACTATTTAACTCATTAGTTCTGTTATTAATGTTTTTAGATCAGTGGTTACTGATGACTGTAGACGATGACGTCACTCTAGCTGATGAATGATTGGTTGAAACTGACTGCTGTGTTCTGATTGGTCCATCAGATCCAGGTGCAGTCATGTCTGAGGGGCTGCTGATGCAGGTGGGACCGTCTGTCCTCACACAGTGAGTGTTTGACATACAGGACTCATTCTTATTTTGTAGTTTGTTCATATAACCAGCTGATTGTTTACAGGTTATTGTCTCTTATTTAGTGTCATTCTGTACAAGCTTTTCAAAGTACGGCAAGCTGCAGAGGACAAGACGGTCGATGTTATGTGTCTCATATTAAACAGAAAAAGTTTATTCATATTTAAACTCAGCTATTACTGTACCTCCTGCACGTGTTTCATTACTGACTGCAGGTCGGCCTATCAGAGCGAGCCGTCGGCACACCTGAACAGAGGGGGGGGGCTTCTGGGTGAGGGCGGGGTCAATCAGGTGAGCGCATACTGTAAAGAGCTGCTGATGAGAGGAGGAATAGAGTTCAGCTTCGAAGAGCTGAGAGCTGAAAGATTCAACCAACAACAAAAACAGCAGCTGGACGGTGGGTTCACTGACAGGCTCATTGACACGTTCACTGTCACGCTCAGTGACACGTTCACTGACACGTTCACATGTGTTTGTGTCTTTCAGAGAAGCTGCGGCAGCTGAAGGAGGTGAAGGAGCAGCTGAGTCAAGAGCTGGAGTTCAAGAAGAAACTTCTGCTGCTCAGGAGGAGTCAACAGGTGCACTGATCATACTAATACTGCTGATACTCCTCCTCCTCCTCCTGCTGTGTGCACCCACTTATTACCTGTAAATCTGGTCCTTGTTGACCTCCACTAGTTAAAGGTCTCACCTGGCTGCAGTGATGTACAGGTGTGTGTCTCTGCAGGTGGACCAGGAAGCCTCTCAGATCAGTGACTCTGCCGGACCTGCAGCTGCCTCCTCCTTCCAGATCTATGATAAGTCCCAGCCTGCTGCTGCACAGCCTGCTGGGTAACAAACACACAGCCCGCACACTCCTAATCATCACCTGATCACCTGATCATCACCTGATTATTAACTGATAATCAGGTGATAACGAACTCTTCATATGTTAATGTTTCACCCGCAAACAGAAACTCTGAAACGTCTGCAGACGAGCTGCAGGACGATGTTTTCCTCCGTCCTGACGAAAGAGGACTGTGTCTACGGATCCAGTATCCACGACCAGGTGAGTCTCTGGTCCAGGTGTGCCTCTGGTCCAGGTGAGTCCCTGGTCCAGGTGAGTCCCTGGTCCAGGTGAGCCTCTGGTCCAGGTGAGTCTCTGGTCCAGGTGAGCCTCTGGTCCAGGTGAGTCTCTGGTCCAGGTGAGTCCCTGGTCCAGGTGAGCCTCTGGTCCAGGTGAGCCTCTGGTCCAGGTGAGTCTCTGGTCCAGGTGAGTCCCTGGTCCAGGTGAGCCTCTGGTCCAGGTGAGCCTCTGGTCCAGGTGAGTCTCTGGTCCAGGTGAGCCTCTGGTCCAGGTGAGCCTCTGGTCCAGGTGAGCCTCTGGTCCAGGTGAGTCTCTGGTCCAGGTGAGTCCCTGGTCCAGGTGAGTCTCTGGTCCAGGTGAGCCTCTGGTCCAGGTGAGTCTCTGGTCCAGGTGAGTCCCTGGTCCAGGTGAGCCTCTGGTCCAGGTGAGTCTCTGGTCCAGGTGAGCCTCTGGTCCAGGTGAGTCTCTGGTCCAGGTGAGTCCCTGGTCCAGGTGAGTCCCTGGTCCAGGTGAGCCTCTGGTCCAGGTGAGTCCCTGGTCCAGGTGAGTCCCTGGTCCAGGTGAGCCTCTGGTCCAGGTGAGCCTCTGGTCCAGGTGAGTTTCTGGTCCAGGTGAGTTCCTGGTCCAGGTGAGTCCCTGCTGTTCTGTGGATCTGATGTGTGTGTTTTGTCTCTCAGGTGGAGTCGGTGCGTCTGAACTCTCTCAGGTTTGTTCCTTTAAGAACATCAACACGTCACATTGTGATGGATGGATGGATGATGGATGGATGATGGATGGATGGATGATGGATGGATGATGATGGATGGATGATGGATGGACTGATGATGGATGGATGATGGATGGATGATGATGGACGGATGATGATGGATGGATGATGGATGGATGGATGGATGATGGATGGATAGATGATGGATGATGATGGATGGATTATGATGGACAGATGATGGATGGATGGATGGATGGATGGATAATGGTTGTATGGTGGATGATGGTTGTATGATGGATAGATGATGGATGGATGGATGGATGATGATGGGCGGATGATGGATGATGGTTGTATGATGGATGGATGATGGTTGTATGATGGATGGATGTAGTCTCCTCAC
Organism: Epinephelus awoara; assembly: GCA_035609425.1. NCBI lineage: Eukaryota > Metazoa > Chordata > Actinopteri > Perciformes > Serranidae > Epinephelus > Epinephelus awoara. The sequence goes on along the minus strand of CM069305.1, from coordinate 39,996,873 downwards.
ATGTTGTGTTTGTCGTCCACAGACTGCAGCAGAGCTCGTCTCTCTGGGCTCTGACACAGCTGCAGGTGAGATTCAGTCTGTGAACTTTAACATCGTCTGTTCTGACCTTCACTCGGTGGCTGATGAAAACTACTTGAGTAAAAGTATCCCTACTCTGTTATTAGGGATGCACCGAATATTCGGTAACCAAATATATTCGGCTGAATATTGCAAAAAAACACACATTCGGTGGAATAAGTTAAAAGCAAGGCCGAATAATAGCGGCGTGTTTTGATAACGTAATCAAACAGCGTGCTGTGACTGGCAGAGTGAAATGTCGGCAGTGTGACAATCCGTCCGTCACCGCACTCGCGACTAAAAATAGTTTTGATCGAGCAAAACAGGCTTAAATCATTCAGCACGCTGTGTGAGTACAGATTTCAACCACCAGCAGAAACGATAGGCGAATCCCACCGGTTGAACGGGGGTCACAGACACAGACAGTAATGTATTCCTGTCAAATACATCGGCCATCGGCTTACTGGCGACGGAGTTGGCTCCAATAACATCCTCTTCTTGGCGTCATGACTGTCCAGTAGTACCTGAACAGCCGAGCCAGCCGAACACAGGTATGTGACGTGTCAGAGGGGAAACGAGCCGTTCACATTTCTGTCCAGACTGTTCTTTACTTATGAAGGGACTGTTCTTTACTTATGGAGGGACTGTTCTTTACTTATGGAGGGACTGTTCTTTACTTGTCAGGGGAGGAGGGTGGCTGCTTGATTTTTATTTCATTTATTTATTTTATTTTGATCCCCCTCATGTTAATCACTTATTGATGCTGTTTTTGAAGTATGAATAAGTCAATAAGTAATTTATTCCATTGAAATATCATTGATGTATTATAGAAAAGTGATTTATCTTTTTATAAATGCCAAAAGGCACATCTGCCTCATTTTCACTGTGGTATCCTGACACTACTCAGAACCGTGATACTTTCACTGGTATCGTACAGTGGGTCTCAATTTTGGTACTGTGACAACACTAATCTGGTGGGGGTTCATCTGTAAAAACTAATGAAAAACTAAACAACGATATTCGGTATTCAGTACTCGGTATTCGGCCAAGCATTTAATATTATTTGGCTTCGGCTTCGGCCCCAAATTTTCATTTCGGTGCATCCCTACCTGTTATGATACTGTCAGGTAGAAGTAAAACTAAACTAACCTTAAAATAACTACTTGACTGAGACAGGAGGCTGTAGATGTAGTTCATACCTCACACCACCAGAGGACAGTGTGGTGCAGGAGGCTGCTGAACTGACCGAGAGGTGGACATTAACTTTATCAGGACCCAACTGTAAACAGCAGAACTGTGTCAAGGAGAGGACAGAGAGGGGACAGGCAGAGGACAGAAAGGTGACAGGGAGAGAGAGAGAGAGAGAGAGGACAGGCAGAGGACAGAGAGAGGACAGGCAGAGGACAGAGAGGGGACAGGCAGAGGACAGAAAGGTGACAGGGATAGAGAGAGAGAGAGAGAGGACAGGCAGAGGACAGGCAGAGGACAGAGAGGGGACAGGCAGAGGACAGAAAGGTGACAGGGAGAGAGAGAGAGAGAGGTGACAGGCAGAGGACAGAGAGGGGACAGGGAGAGAGAGAGAGAGAGAGGACAGGCAGAGGACAGAGAGGTGACAGGGAGAGAGAGAGAGAGGACAGGCAGAGGACAGAGAGGGGACAGGCAGAGGACAGAAAGGTGACAGGGAGAGAGAGAGAGGTGACAGGCAGAGGACAGAGAGGTGACAGGGAGAGAGAGAGAGAGAGAGAGGACAGGCAGAGGACAGAGAGGGGACAGGCAGAGGACAGAGAGGTGACAGGGAGAGAGAGAGAGAGGACAGGCAGAGGACAGAGAGGGGACAGGCAGAGGACAGAAAGGTGACAGGGAGAGAGAGAGAGAGAGGACAGGCAGAGGACAGAGAGAGGAAAGGCAGAGGACAGAGAGGGGACAGGCAGAGGACAGAAAGGTGACAGGGAGAGAGAGAGAGAGGACAGGCAGAGGACAGAAAGGTGACAGGGAGAGAGAGAGAGAGGACAGGCAGAGGACAGAGAGGGGACAGGGAGAGAGAGAGAGAGAGAGAGAGAGGACAGGCAGAGGACAGAGAGGGGACAGGCAGAGGACAGAGAGGTGACAGGGAGAGAGAGAGAGAGGACAGGCAGAGGACAGAGAGAGGACAGGCAGAGGACAGAGAGGGGACAGGCAGAGGACAGAAAGGTGACAGGGAGAGAGAGAGAGAGAGGTGACAGGCAGAGGACAGAGAGGAGACAGGGAGAGAGAGAGAGAGGACAGGCAGAGGACAGAGAGGTGACAGGGAGAGAGAGAGAGAGGACAGGCAGAGGACAGAGAGGAGACAGGGAGAGAGAGAGAGAGGACAGGCAGAGGACAGAGAGGGGACAGGCAGAGGACAGAAAGGTGACAGGGAGAGAGAGAGAGGTGACAGGCAGAGGACAGAGAGGTGACAGGGAGAGAGAGAGAGAGAGAGAGGACAGGCAGAGGACAGAGAGGGGACAGGCAGAGGACAGAGAGGGGACAGGCAGAGGACAGAAAGGTGACAGGGAGAGAGAGAGAGAGGACAGGCAGAGGACAGAGAGAGGACAGGCAGAGGACAGAGAGGGGACAGGCAGAGGACAGAAAGGTGACAGGGAGAGAGAGAGAGAGGACAGGCAGAGGACAGAAAGGTGACAGGGAGAGAGAGAGAGGACAGGCAGAGGACAGAGAGGGGACAGGCAGAGGACAGAAAGGTGACAGGGAGAGAGAGAGAGAGAGGACAGGCAGAGGACAGAGAGGGGACAGGCAGAGGACAGAGAGGTGACAGGGAGAGAGAGAGAGAGGATAGGCAGAGGACAGAGAGGTGACAGGGAGAGAGAGAGAGAGGACAGGCAGAGGACAGAGAGAGGACAGGCAGAGGACAGAAAGGTGACAGGGAGAGAGAGAGAGAGAGAGGACAGGCAGAGGACAGAGAGAGGACAGGCAGAGGACAGAGAGGGGACAGGCAGAGGACAGAAAGGTGACAGGGAGAGAGAGAGAGGGGACAGGCAGAGGACAGAAAGGTGACAGGGAGAGAGAGAGAGAGGACAGGCAGAGGACAGAGAGGTGACAGGGAGAGAGAGAGAGAGGACAGGCAGAGGACAGAGAGGGGACAGGCAGAGGACAGAGAGGTGACAGGGAGAGAGAGAGAGAGGACAGGCAGAGGACAGAGAGGTGACAGGGAGAGAGAGAGAGAGAGAGAGGACAGGCAGAGGACAAAGAGGTGACAGGGGGAGAGAGAGAGAGAGAGAGGACAGGCAGAGGACAGAGAGGTGACCGGGAGAGAGAGAGAGAGGACAGGCAGAGGACAGAGAGGGGACAGGCAGAGGACAGAGAGGTGACCGGGAGAGAGAGAGAGAGGACAGGCAGAGGACAGAGAGGGGACAGGCAGAGGACAGAGAGGGGACAGGGAGAGAGAGAGAGAGGACAGGCAGAGGACAGAGAGAGGACAGGCAGAGGACAGAGAGATAACACCTGAGCCTAACAGGACTGTCGGCTCTGTCAGATCATCATGGGGGGACGACTGAAGACCTCCAGACCTCCTGTCCCCCCACCGTTTCCAAACCAGCGTCCAAAATCAGAGACAAGCTGAGTCCCATCCAGGAGACAAGTGTGGAGGCCAGCTCGCTGTCAGCTGGACTTTGTAGTCCACTGCAGGAGGACCAGGAGCAGCAGGAGGACCAGGAGCAGCAGGAGGACCAGGAGCAGCAGGAGGACCAGGAGCAGCAGGAGGACCAGGAGCAGCAGGCTTCATCACCAGGTGAGTAAACTGACTCCGCCCACACCTCTCCGTGAGTCACTGAGTTATGAATCTCATTAGAGTGGTTATAACAGTTGGTTGTGATGTCTCTGTGGCAGTGACGGGCGCTGAGGATCCATGTGACCCAGATGTGCGGCGACAGCTACTGGACCTCTGTGATGTCACTTCCTGTCCAGACTTCCACTCAGAGTCCCGCCCACTTCCTGCTGTGGAGGAGCACAGCTGTGTGACGCTGGGTAACGTTACATTCACATCACTCGGTCGATTATCATGTCCATCTGAACAGATCCTTCTACCAGCAGCTGTTATTATTGATTATTGATTATAGGTTATAGATTGTTGATTATTGATGGTGTGTTGTGTCCACCAGGGGGCGAGCTGTATCACATCTACTCCAGAGTTGTAGATGGAGGAAGTTTCTCCGTCTACAAAGGAGCGACAGAGGACGGATACGCTGTCCTCAAGGTGAAGCTGCACATTCATTCACATGTTGACTTTGGGGGGACACGTCCTCACAGCTGTGGGCGTCAAGGTCCTGGTCTCCATGGTGACAGGTGCTGTCTCTTGTGTTTACCTGCTGCAGGTGGACAGCTGCTCCGCTCCCTGGGACTTCCACCAGTTTCAGCGTCTGAAGGCGAACTCGCCCAGCGCAGACAGTCTTCCTCTGATCAGCTGTTTCCTGTTCCTGGACGGCTGTGTCACCGTCTACTGCAGCCCAGCGGGTCACATGTTCACTGTGAGTCACTTCCTGTTCAGGTCCTCAGGTCTGCATCCTGTCGTCCTGTTAGGAGACGACATCACAACAGATCACGGTCAAATAATTCTGAGGAGCCAAAGTCATGATTGTTATTATTATTTGATTAATTGTGCAGCTCCGCAGTGATGACGCAGTGAGGACACTGACACTGCGGGGACACAAACCTGACACCACGCTGACACTGCGGGGACACAAACCTGACACCACGCTGACACTGCGGGGACACAAACCTGACACCACGCTGACACTGCGGGGACACAAACCTGACACTGCGGGGACACAAAACTGACACCACGCTGACACTGCGGGGACACAAACCTGACACCACGCTGACACTGCGAAGACACAAACCTGACACTGCGGGGACACAAACCTGACACCACGCTGACACTGCGGGGACACAAACCTGACACCACGCTGACACTGCTGGGACACAAACCTGACACCACGCTGACACTGCGGGGACACAAACCTGACACCACGCTGACACTGCGAAGACACAAACCTGACACTGCGGGGACACAAACCTGACACCACGCTGACACTGCGAAGACACAAACCTGACACCACGCTGACACTGCGGGGACACAAATCTGACACCACGCTGACACTGCGGGGACACAAAACTGACACCACGCTGACACTGCGGGGACACAAACCTGACACCACGCTGACACTGCGGGGACACAAACCTGACACCACGCTGACACTGCGGGGACACAAACCTGACACTGCGGGGACACAAACCTGACACCACGCTGACACTGCGGGGACACAAAACTGACACTGCGGGGACACAAACCTGACACTGCGGGGACACAAACCTGACACCACGCTGACACTGCGGGGACACAAAGCTGACACTGCGGGGACACAAACCTGACACCACGCTGACACTGCGGGGACACAAACCTGACACCACGCTGACACTACGGGGATACAAACCTGACACTACGGGGACACAAACCTGACACCACGCTGACACTGCGGGGACACAAACCTGACACCACGCTGACACTACGGGGACACAAACCTGACACTACGGGGACACAAACCTGACACCACGCTGACACTGCGGGGACACAAACCTGACAACACGCTGACACTGCGAAGACACAAACCTGACACCACGCTGACACTGCGGAGACACAAACCTGACACCACGCTGACACTACGGGGACACAAACCTGACACCACGCTGACACTGCGGGGACACAAACCTGACACCACGCTGACACTGCGGGGACACAAACCTGACACCACGCTGACACTACGGGGACACAAACCTGACACCACGCTGACACTGCGGGGACACAAACCTGACACCACGCTGACACTACGGGGACACAAACCTGACACTACGGGGACACAAACCTGACACCACGCTGACACTGCGGGGACACAAACCTGACAACACGCTGACACTGCGGAGACACAAACCTGACACCACGCTGACACTGCGGAGACACAAACCTGACACCACGCTGACACTGCGGGGACACAAACCTGACACCATACTGACACTGCGGAGACTTTTTTCTTAAGGGTAATTTTGAAAAATGGTTTGGATGGTTTAGGCCTACCCTACCCCTTGGCCCTCAAGATGAAACAACGAGGTGCAAGGGTAGAAATCCTTCCCTAGGAATTGGGACACCACTCACTACGTCACCGCGTCTGTTATGTTCACGCAAACGTAACTATTTTAAACAGGAAGCTGCAAGCCATCTACATTTCCAACCGGCATCTGCAATGGAGTCTCCAGTTGAGTTCATCCTACCGATCGCGTTTGCCGCATTCATCATGCTTCGTTTGATGAACGACAGATGACAGGGGACTTCTGCTAGCTAACAGGTCAGATGACAGACGCCAATGTTCTCCCAGTTCTAATAACAAAAGTGTGTGTGTGTAGGAGCTGACAGAATGTGTTACCAGCGAGGCGTCGGTGGGTTATAAAGCTGTCGGTCTGCTGCAGCTGGTGTCACAGCTTCACTGCTGCAGGTTGCTGCACGGAGCGCTGCAGCCAAACATCCTCACCTGTTCTCACAGGTAGGTCGGGGGGGGGGGGGGGGGGTCATGACTGAGCCTCACAGTAAACACGAGTCACATGGACCCTGTTGTTTGTGTTTGATCCTTGTTGTTCCTTCAGAGGTTTCCTGATTCCTGACTGGGTGTTTCCGGTGGACTGGTCGTCCTCGGTGGACCTGGACCTCCAGCGCGTCATCACGTCCGTCCAGCAGGTCCCTTCAGCTCAGACTTACATCAGTCTGGGTCTGCTGCAGCCGAACGACACGCCACAGCTGGTACCCTCACAACACATCTGTCCACTCTACACAGACCCCGCCTCCTTCACTGGGATTGGTAGATACTAACCCCTCCCCTCTCTACCTGTCAGGTGGACCTGGTGGGCCTGGCTGAAACTGTCCACCTGCTTCTGACCAACAGCAAGATGGTCCCAGTGAAAGACGCCAACGGCTGGACAGCAGAGCGCTTCAGTGGAGACGAACCCTGGTAACGACTGTTAGACCTCATTTACCTGGTTTATTTCACACGTTAAACCTTACTTCTCACGTCAAACCTGGTTTATTTTATGTGTTAAACCTGGTTTAAGTTGGACATGTGAGTAATAAACCTTCCTCTCTGTGCAGCGACATGTTTTCCAGGATGTGGAGGAGGTTTTTCCGCTCACTGCTGAATGCCAGCGGTCGTTCACCGTCGTCCGTCCTGTCGGAGCTGACGGAGCAGCTGTTGACACTTTACCACTGAAACATCGAGTATTTATTCTGTTTGTCTTCACTTGTCTTTCTTTTCATATCGAAGTTAATAAAAACTTTGTCAGAGGATCTTCCTCTGTTTCTCCTACATCAGTGATGATGGGACAGAATTTAATGTGTCTGTAATGAAATGTTAAAATAATAAGGAATCAATAAAGGTGTTTTATATTAAAACTACAACTGGATGTCATGAAATGTAAATTGTAATACCTGAAAGGTGGGCGCTACACTTTACAACAACGCAGCTGCCTTTATTTTAGCAGTTAATCGCCGTATGAGCCCAGTGCAGAGCAGCACTTGTTTAGCTTGCTGTTGGGACACACACACACACACACACACACACATGCACGCACTGCTGGACTGTACCACAACAAGCCTACAGATGACATCACACAGGGGGTGTGGCTTCATTCTGTGCTCAGGACTACATCACTGTGTTGTACCTTCACTGCTGTGTGAATGTTCTGAACGTTGGTGTGAATCTCACTCAGACTGATCCTGTAACAGAGACGTTACCTTCGTCCTGTAAACTGAAGTGAACGCAGTCAGTGTGTTGAGTCACCGCCTTCCTGCGCCTGAGGGGACGGCGAGACATGCTGCAGCCTGCAGAGACACACAGAGAGAGAAACCTCCTCACCTGTCTTTGTTTTATGACCTGTGTTTTTACTGAGCTCTTCATGTGTGTGTTTGTGTGTGTGTTGTCTGTGTGGGTCTGATCAGTAATCAATAAGGCTCAGTGTGTGATCATCTCGGTAACTTCACACAAGTCACTGAAGGGTTAAAGTTGTAAAACATAAATGTAGTTTTGTCGGCTCAGTGAAGTGAAAACATCGACTCAGATTTTATAATCTTCTGATAGTTCATGTGTTCATAAAGCTGTCAGTCAAATTTATTATAACAATATTCACATTAACATCCTGCTGTGTTTCAATGTGACGGGTTAAATCAGTCACTGTCTCTTTAAGGTGAGGCTACAAACAGCACTCAGCAGATACATGATGTGAACGTGTTGCTGTGTTTGTTCCTCTCGCTGTGTGTCTGCAGGGTCAAACTGAGCTGCACTCGTGTCAATAAAGCTTGTTTGAATTTGAATCTGGAGAAAGAAGCAACAAACTGTCAGTCAAACTAAGCCCCGCCCCCTCCTTCATGCCTGGAACAAGGTGAGACAGGGATGAGGGAGGTGGGGGAGGGGGAGTGTGAGGAGGGGGAGGAGGAACAGCCGCAGAGGGAGAGCTGTGTGTCTGAGGATCGACAGCAGGAACCGGACACAGCCGACACACCTGGACTCACCTGGACTCTGCCGGCCAGGTGAGTGTGTCCACCTTCTCTTACACATAAACTTTAAAGTGTAACGGTTCAACACAGGTAACTGTGACCTGTGAGGTACCAACCAGGTTCTCTGTAGGACCAGATGGTTCCACGTAGACCTTCAGTGAGCTGAGAGGACCTGGCTGTTTGTCAGGACCGGGTGGGTCAGGGTCTCTGCTGTAAAGAACACAGAGCAGATATGGACGTTACATAACGGAGCATGTGTGTGATGCCTGAAGGTTCTCCACAGTATGACAGAACCAGGACATGACACAACAACAGACATGAAAGTCTCTGAACAGTCTGTTCTTCTTAAACAGGTTCTACAGAGAACCAGATCTTTTTCTTGAGCACTGTTCTGTTGTCTTTAGTTACTGATCAGAAACCCTGTCAACAGTTTACAGCAGCAGCGGGTCAAAGGGTTCTACACAGAACCATCTCACATCCGTCTCATTAATTAAACATCTGCTGTTCAGAGAAAAACGAGTTCTCTGTAGAACCAGAAAATAATTCTTTAGGCTCAAACTACAGCGGGACGGTCACATGTTACAATCTGTTCCCTTCAACCATAAACAAATACAGTGTTAGCATGTTAGCTTTAGCATTGGCAGTGTTAGTATGAGCTGTGGTAGCCTTTGAGGCTGAACCCAGAAAAGAGAGCAGCACCTGCTGGAAGTCAGAGTACTGATGAAACATTTGATTTCATGACTGAGATGCTTTTATTTCATAAATACTGTGTGTTAGCCTGTTAGCTTAGCATACAGTTGTTATCTTTAGGTTCATTCTTAGCCTATGATTAGCTGCTAGTTTAGGGATTGTTGTAAGCTTATGGTTAGTCACCAGGCATCATTGTTAGCTTATAGATAGACTGTTTTTTAGCTCGCTGTTAGTTTGTGAAACATTAGCTAATGCTAACTGAACTGTTGAAGCTAAAAAGCAGTTTTTTTCGTAACTTTGACCAGAAACAAAACTCCTGTAGTGAAAAGTGAAATATAATATTCATTATTTTCATCTTTAGGGCCGGCTGTTGAGAACCGGCTCCAAAATTCTGATTCAAGTGATAATGAAGACATTTAAATTTTGATTCAACTTATCGGTTCCTAAACAAACGCACAGTCTCTGTGGACCTGACGACCTGCTGCGCAAACCGTCAAGCAAAGATTTTAAAAATAAAAGGGTTTTTTTTAATGTAAACTGACATGTGACCTGTTCTGACTCCGCCCCCTCAAAGAATCAGGATCCAGAATTGTTGAGAACTGAAAATTGAAACAGTCAGACTTTTATATATAGATTATATATTTATAGATTATAGATAATATATTTATTTATATGTTGGTAAATGTAAATAAACCCTTTAAAAGAAAAGACGTGACGACAGGAAACACGTTTTAAATGGAGGTCAGAGAGCCGTGTTTTGGTTCCCTGAGGAACTGTTTTTGTTCAGAGTGTTCGAACGCAGCAGGTCACCTGTGCAGGTACACACCTGACCAACCGTGTGTGTGTGTGTGTGTGTGTGTGTGTGTGTGTGTGTGTGTGTCAGTAAGCTGATCTGTGTGAATGGAGGGTTTGGTGTGAGACTGTAACTGATCTGAGCACAGCAACATGTTTCCTTCTCTTCACTCTGACGTCTCTTGTTTGGTCTCGTTGCCCAGTCGAGCAACTAATTGAATGCTAATTTCACTTTTCACTTCACAACATGTTTCATCTGATCACAGATCAGCCTGACCGCTCATCAGTGAAGTGAAACACATGTTTGAGTTGTTTTAAACGTGACTTATATAAGACGTGTTCACAGTGTGTGCTCGGTGTGAACCTCTGACAGTCGGACTCTCAATGAGCCGAAACACAGCACAAACACTGAAAGAGACAAAATCATCTGTTTGTAGTTTCAGTCTCTTTGGTTCATTTCTCAAATCAGGATTAAAATCCTCAGAACGTCTTCAAACCTCGACATCATCTCGTGCACGTCATCAAACAACACATCATAAAAGCTTTGACACATTCACACAAACACTGACGTCCAATCACCTGAAGTTTCCTTCACGTCCAACACGTTCTCATCCCGACTCATTATATATCACCGCTCTGTCAGCTGACCTTTACGTCTAAATATGACGTGCCGGGTGTCTTCCTGCGTCATGGACGGCGTGTCAGTTTACGGCGTGCGTTGTGTCTTTTCAAAACACACTTCAGTTTCAAACAAATAGTTTCTGCTCAGTAGATGTGTGCCGTCTCTTTGTCTCTATGTTTCCTTCAGTTTGGGAACAGACGCACCAGAACGCTTGTTACTGATGTCATGTGATGTCATGTCATGTCATGTGACACACGTCACTGCTGTATCACGCTGTGAACCCTGATCAATAAATGACACACAACGTATTTGTCCCTGATTGTTAAAATGACATAAAAACTTTTATTCAACACAAATGCTTGACATCATTTTTTATGTTCAGTCAACAGTTTCTGAGTTTTGAGTTAATTTGAGCCAAATGTTTAAACATGATGTCACCTAATAAACAATAAACAACAATACTGTCATTGTGAACTTAACAGATATTTTTATAGATCACTGAAGTAAAAAAATGGTTGTTAAAATGTTAACGACATGTTTTTCTGTTCATATGAAAGAACTGATGAAAAAGTTCTGTTAAACCGTCACAAACTTCCTGTCAGACGACGGTCATGTGACACATTTATTTGATGTCACTGTGTTGTACTAAACTAATAGTTTGTACGTTGAGTGGGTGTGTTGGTGTTTACAGAGCAGGCCACACACACCAGCTCAGGATGCTGTTGTACATCAACTCCACTGACCTCTGGTTTCACACAGGAAACAAACACTCTGGAGTTGTTGGACGCGTCCGCCTCCTCACAGACACTTTGTCGCTCCTTGTACTGCGCTAACGTTACAAACTGCTGCTGGCTGGTGCGTTTCATAACGCTGCGTTTGTGGGTATCTGGTGTCTGGATCGCTCAGAGAGGGGCGGGATTTGACGAGTCGGGAATAAAGTGAGCTGTCGGCTCATCAGGCGACTGATGAATATTCATGAGGTCACTGCGTGTCATTAAATGAAATATGGTTCAACCAGTTTTTATAATCTGTCAAACATATTTTCTCAGAGCCTCTATTTATAAACGTTTCCAGGTGAATCTCAACTTTAATGATGGAGAACATGTGAAGCGTCAGATCGACCAATCAGCAACCAGCTCTCTGAAACAGCTGACACTTTTGTGCTGTCAAAGTGTTTTTATGTTTCCTGCATCACGGTGACATCATCTGTCCTCCAATGACACAGCGAGGGCGTAGCTGTGACTCTGATCTGTCACAGTCGATCTCCCACATGTGTAACTTTTCTGTGGAAACTGAGTCACACAGGAAGAAGTGCAGCCTGGTGCGTTTTCACTGACCGTCATCAAAACCTAAAGTACTTCCTGAGTACAGTCACACTGACACATGGAGACACAGTCCGACTGTCCTGACGGTGGACGTGTCGTCCTGACAGGTTCGCTGACAGAAATATTTCACTTTGAGATATAAACTGAGGATTCTGGGAAACGTGGTGGCGTCTGCAGGTAACACACTGTTTGTATGAATCACTTCCTGTTTTGGAAACATTGAGGATGATTTGAGGAATGAACCAATGTGACTGAGAGAAACTGTAGAGACTGTTTGACTCAGGAGCCTCCAGAGTTGCTTTACTCTGTGTTTGATAAACAGCTGAAGACGAGAACGACCAGCTGAGCAAAGAAACTTCAGAACAAACAGTTACTGCTGTGAAACTCTGTTTACTGTGAACAGCTGACGCCACGAGACAAAACGTCACAGATGACACATTTATTTCATATTTTATGTTTTGATTTCGTCTTTTGCAGTTTCAAAATAACAACAAAAGGCTCTGAAGCCAAAGTTTGGCCCCTGTATGGTCCGTGCTCCGCAGCGCCCCCTGTCTGTATCCAGCTCACAGTCTGTCTTCATGCTCTGCTCTTTGAGCTCTACCCACAGGTGTTTAATGATGTTTAGGCTGTGAGGGGCGTGGCCTAACCTTCAGCTGGGTTGTGATTCTAAGGCCGACTAAATATGAAGAGTGTATTTATATTTTGGCTCCTCAGATCATGAACTGTGTGTGAGTCAGCGGTGTGTGTGTGTGCGTGTGTGTGTGTGTCTGTGTGTGTGTGTGTGTGTGTGTGTGTGTGTGTGTGTGTGTGTGTGTGTGTGTCTGTGAGAGTGATTCACCGTGAGCTGGTTGTGTTTCAGGTGTTTCAGTCAGTCTGAGGAGCTGTCTGGTCATGTAGTGTGTCGGGTTGATTCCTCAGGTATGTCAGTCACACCCTGATAACACAAACACACTGACTGACCTCAGACTTCATCATCTGCTGTGACATAAATCTGAACCAAAGTAAAGATACAGTGAAACATGTACCTGAGCAGGTAGAGGACAGAGTACCTGAGCAGGTAGAGGACAGTGTACCTGAGCAGGTAGAGGACAGAGTACCTGAGCAGGTAGAGGACAGAGTACCTGAGCAGGTAGAGTACAGTGTACCTGAGCAGGTAGAGTACAGTGTACCTGAGCAGGTAGAGGACAGAGTACCTGAGCAGGTAGAGGACAGTGTACCTGAGCAGGTAGAGGACAGTGTACCTGAGCAGGTAGAGGACAGAGTGCCTGAGCAGGTAGAGTACAGAGTACCTGAGCAGGTAGAGGACAGTGTACCTGAGCAGGTAGAGGACAGAGTGCCTGAGCAGGTAGAGTACAGAGTACCTGAGCAGGTAGAGGACAGTGTACCTGAGCAGGTAGAGGACAGGTAGAGGACAGTGTACCTGAGCAGGTAGAGGACAGAGTACCTGAGCAGGTAGAGGACAGTTTACCTGAGCAGGTAGAGGACAGGTAGAGTACAGAGTACCTGAGCAGGTAGAGGACAGTGTACCTGAGCAGGTAGAGGACAGTGTACCTGAGCAGGTAGAGTACAGAGTGCCTGAGCAGGTAGAGGACAGAGTACCTGAGCAGGTAGAGGACAGTGTACCTGAGCAGGTAGAGGACAGAGTGCCTGAGCAGGTAGAGGACAGAGTACCTGAGCAGGTAGAGGACAGTGTACCTGAGCAGGTAGAGGACAGTGTACCTGAGCAGGTAGAGGACAGGTAGAGGACAGTGTACCTGAGCAGGTAGAGGACAGTGTACCTGAGCAGGTAAAGTACAGAGTGCCTGAGCAGGTAGAGGACAGTGTACCTGAGCAGGTAGAGGACAGTGTACCTGAGCAGGTAGAGGACAGTGTACCTGAGCAGGTAGAGTACAGTGTACCTGAGCAGGTAGAGGACAGAGTACCTGAGCAGGTAGAGGACAGTGTACCTGAGCAGGTAGAGTACAGTGTACCTGAGCAGGTAGAGGACAGAGTACCTGAGCAGGTAGAGGACAGAGTACCTGAGCAGGTAGAGTACAGTGTACCTGAGCAGGTAGAGGACAGAGTACCTGAGCAGGTAGAGGACAGTGTACCTGAGCAGGTAGAGGACAGTGTACCTGAGCAGGTAGAGGACAGAGTACCTGAGCAGGTAGAGGACAGTGTACCTGAGCAGGTAGAGTACAGAGTACCTGAGCAGGTAGAGGACAGAGTGCCTGAGCAGGTAGAGGACAGTGTACCTGAGCAGGTAGAGTACAGAGTACCTGAGCAGGTAGAGGACAGAGTGCCTGAGCAGGTAGAGGACAGTGTACCTGAGCAGGTAGAGTACAGTGTACCTGAGCAGGTAGAGGACAGAGTACCTGAGCAGGTAGAGTACAGAGTACCTGAGCAGGTAGAAGACAGTGTACCTGAGCAGGTAGAGTACAGTGTACCTGAGCAGGTAGAGGACAGAGTACCTGAGCAGGTAGAGGACAGTGTACCTGAGCAGGTAGAGGACAGTGTACCTGAGCATGTAGAGGACAGAGTACCTGAGCAGGTAGAGGACAGAGGTTATGAGAGCAGTGAGAGAGAACAAATAAACTGACTCTATAATGTTTGTACTGATTCAGCCGATCACTGTCGATCACAGACACGCTGTTCATATTAAAATATACATTAATAAATAATTCATAAATTCATTTTGATTTCATCATTAAATTTTAAATTGTGTTGGATGAAAATTAAATTCAGCTGCTTCTTATCAGCTGACTGACCGGATCAGATCCTCAAACATCCTCCACCACTCCCACTGAGCAAACACAGAGGAGGAGAGAACGACAAGTCTCTGCTCTGCTTCGTCTGTTTTCAGCCTGGACCAAACTCACCTGATCTGATCTGGACCTCAGCCGACTCACCTGAGGGGAAGACACACTGACTCACAGGTGAGACCAGCTGACGGTGTTACAGCTACAGGATCTTTAACTTCTCACTGAAATCAAATCAACATAAAAAAAAAACAACTTACATGTTAAAGTATAAAAACATAAAGACATTAAATAATTAATTTTTCTTTCAAATAAGGTTTAACTGATTGAAAGTGAATTTAAAATTTAAAAGCTCTTTATTTATCTATTTATTTATTTATTGCAGCTGGTTATAGGTTTAAAAATATATTTGCTTTCTAAATTTAAAAAAAGTCAAACTTAGACGAAACAAATCTAAAATCAGCTCACAGCTGCAGAAATGTAAACATGATGAATAATAACAGAGACGACAGGGTGGAGATCAATATTATTATTATTATGATTATTATCATGCTGTCACCTTCTGATTAATGTTCATTCATTTAATCACAAACAAATACATTAAATGTATAATAAGATAAAGTAAATCAAATTTCACCTCTTTCAGAAATATCTGGAACAAATATCTCATAATAAAAATCTACAAACAAACAGATGTTAAACTGATGAAATATTAATATGAAGAACTTGTTCATCTAAATGTTTCTGGCGTCGTTCTGCTCTCTGGAGGTCGACGATGATGTCATCAAGACTTAATCATCTTTAATTTGCTTCTTTTTGTTTTGTGACTTAAATGTTAATTAATTAATTAATGCTGAAATAAATAATAATATTAAACAGACCATAAAAAATTCATTTATTTCTGTGTCTGTATGTTAATGAGGTGGGAGGTCCTCCACTCAAAACTTCATTAAGACATTTATTTGTTTAAATCATCAACTTTTATCTGTTTATTTATTTATTTACTTTAACACTGATTTATTTCTGTATTCGTTGCTGTATTTTATCTCACCGAGTCCTATCCGCTCGTCTACATGTGGCGCTACATGTGACGGTACGCGCTGCTGTGTTTGTGCCTGCAGCTCTTATTCAAATGACCGTTGATGATGCAGACAGGTGAGTTCTCACCTGGGCTGTTTGGTTGGTTTATGACACAGAGGGAGGAGGAGGTCATGTGACCGTGCTCAGGTAAACCACCTGAACAGGAAGAGTTGTCAGTGCACCTACACGACAACCGTGTGTGTGTGTGTGTGTTTATCATTAATGTGTGTTTTCCCTGTGTGTGTGTTTGTGTGTGTGTTACATGTTTGTTTAGTGTGTGCAGGAGTTTAGTGTGTACCTTTGTGTGTATATGTGAACATCCATCATGGCTCAGTCCGATCAGCTGCAGCGTTCATCCAGTGCTGAGGGTGCTACTTCCTGTTGTCTCCCTCAGGTCTCACCGGCGCTCAGTTGCTGCGTTGCCGTGGCAATGTTCCACCGCAGGAAGAAGAGGCGCAGGCCACAGATCTCTGCGCCGCAGGACTTCCAGCACCGTGTCCACACTTCCTTCGATGTGGCCTCTGGACGCTACGTGGGTCTGCCGCCACAGTGGCAGAGCGTCATCGACACACTGAGGAGGCCACGCCCCCTGGTGGACCCCTCCAGGATCACTGAGGTCGAGCTCAAGAAGGTGAGATCACAAAAATATTAAAAGTCACATTATATGAAAAAGTTATGTTAGAATACAAATCAATCAATCAATCAATTTTATTTATAAAGCCCAATATCACAAATACAATTTGCCTCACAGGGCTTTACAGCATACGACATCCCTCTGTCCTTTAGACCCTCACAGCTGATCAGGAAAAACTCCCCAAAAAAACCCTTTAACGGGGAAAAAAAACGGTAGAAACCTCAGGAAGAGCAACTGAGGAGGGATCCCTCTTCCAGGACGGACAGACATGCAGTAGATGTCGCACAGAACAGATCAACATGATAAATTAACAGTAATCTGTATGACACAATGAGACAGAAAGAGAGAGAGAGAGAGAGAGACGGTAATGACAGTAGCTTACAACAACATTAATGAAAGTAATAATAATATTAATATAATCAATAATAATATATTAATATCTGATGGTATACATGTGTGACAATAATCATATGTGTAATAATAACAGTAGAAAAGTCACTTTAATATAAAAAGTAAACGCAATAATATAGAAGTCCCATCACAGTGCTGTAAAAAGTCACGTTAGAATGTTGAGTTTAATACTCGCGTAAGTATGATTGGAGTAAAAAGTCATTTTAACATTAAAAGTCACATTAGTATAAAAGTAAAAGTCACGCTAGCATAAAAGTAAAAAGTCACGCTAGCATAAAAGTCACATTAGTATAAAAGTAAAATGTCATGTAAACTTAAAAAGTTACGCTAGCATAAAAGTAAAAAGTCATGTTTGCATAAAAAGTTACGTTAGCATAAAAGAAAAAAGTCATTTTAGCATAAAAGTCACAGTATAAAAGTAAAAAGTCATGTTAGCATAAGAGTAAAAAGTCATGTTAGCATAAGAGTAAAAAGTCATGTTTGCATAAAAAGTCACATTAGTATAAAAGTAAAAAAGTCACGTTAGCATAAAATTAAAAAGTCACGTTAGCATAAAAGTATAAAGTCATGTTAGCATAAGAAGTCAAATAAGTTTGAAAAGAAAAAGTCATGTTGGCATAAAAAGTCACGTTAGTATACACTGTATTAAAGTCCTGCTGTTTAATAAGACTTGTTACTTTAATAGAAAACGTAATATTTGACGCAGTGTGAACACGTAAACGTATAAACTGTCAGTAAAGGATCTAATCAGAGTTATTGATCAGCCACAGACGATCATTTAAAGAGATTCGTCTCCTCACAGTGAAACTAAAAAGTAAAAAATTCTCCATCAGCTCGTTCAGATCCAGAACTCTGAGCATTAGCTCGTTAGCTCGTTATGACTCATCAAGTTTAATCACAAAAAAACAACTCAGTGTCTCGACTCTGTTTACTTCAGGACCCTCAGTAAATCTGAGTGACGCTGTGAACTGATCAGAATCTGTTAATATCAATAAAGACGTTTGAGGTCAGTCACAAACCGACTCTGTTAAAACTGTTTATTGTTCCAAACTATTCGTAGGCCCGACCTTCAAAATAAAAGCCTCAGGATTCTTAGTAAAGCTCATCAGTTGTTAAATATCAGGTGACAGTCACATGATGTATCAGAGTGATGTGTTCAAGAGCATCAGGAAACTTTGTTAAAGATAAAAACACATGAACAATAACTGCAGAACTTATTTAAGGTTATTAAATGTAATTAAATGTAATTAAAGGTTATTAAAGGTTATTAAAGTCTATCAGTGCAATAAGGACTTCGACCTCGGCTCAGTGTGTCTGTGCTGCTGCAGTTTTATTTTGTCAGCGAGAGGAAGCTCCTTCCTGATTGGTCTGTAGAGTGTGACCTCATCTCAGTGAGGTCAGTGAGGCAGCTCTGCTGCTGGTTGGTGAGGTCAAAGGTCAAACTGTCCAAACTCCGATGACAAAGTGAAACTAATCAGAGCTGATCAAATATAAACCATGACTGTTTCAGTGTGCTGGTCAGCTGTAAGAGAGACTCTGTGAACAGGAAGTGGACGCCATACTGTTTCCTGCTTAGTGAAATCAGAGATCACTTCCTGTCACTGTCCTCACATGTTTCAGACACGTGTTCTTGTGTCCAGTGTTACAGGAGCTGCTGACGCTGCGTTCACTGGGTCACTGTCAGTGTTTGTGTGAAGTTCAGCTGATGTTTCCATGCAGGTGCTGACAGGTGTGTGTCATGTGACCTCAGCGGTCATGTGACCTCAGCGGTCATGTGAACTCAGCCGTCATGTGACCTCAGCAGTCATGTGACCTCAGCCGTCATGTGACCTCAGCAGTCATGTGAACTCAGCGGTCATGTGACCTCAGCCGTCATGTGACCTCACAACTAACCCCGCAGAACGTTAGATTTGATGAAAGCAGTGATGAACTAAGAATAAACACATTTAACTTTTCAAACTGAATTTTAATGTTTTGAAGCTTAAATTAAATTAAATTTAGAATTTAGTCAAATTAATTAATTAATTTTAATTAAAGTTCAACAATTGAAAACTTTTCTGATGAAGCTCAAATTTAACTTAATTCTGACATTTTACGTAAAATTTTGTGAACTCATCGTCTGTGTTTTGTTCTGTTGAATAAATCTGAGCTGACAATTAACTCTTTATTGTTACTCTACATTTTTACCTACTTTTATTTTATTTATTTATTTATTCAGAATTTAATTCATATCTTACCTTATTTTACTTTATTTTATCGCATACTATATTGTTGTAAGTTAATTTCAAATTATTTTTATTTTATTTAATTTTAATTATTTTCTCTATTATTTTATGAAACTTTGCCTCATTTTACTTTATTCTACATTATTGTTGTTATTATTTGACTTTATGTTTATATGACCATATTTCATTTTATGTTACTTTTGTGCTGTCGGCTCCTCTGAGTGAAGAATATAAATATATTTATTAATATTTGTTGTTTCTCTACAGACGATTGTTCGCGGGAGTTTTATCGGTCATGGCGACTACATCTCACACGTGATCTCTGAGATGAGCCGTCTGTCCGTCACCAGCTCCAACTCTCTGCGCCGCAGCAGCCCGTCGGCACGGAAACGCGCCCAGTCGCTGGGCCGACTGGGAGAAGTGGAGGAGGACGAGTCGTACCAGTACGAGGAGCTCAACGGCGGGAAGACGGATGGGAGCTCCACCTACTGGCAGGACAGGATCCGACAGGTGCGCAGCGAAAGCGGCAGCCCCAAACTGAACGGAACTCTGCAAAGAGCCAAGTCCACCTGCGAGGTGGCCACGCCCCGCACACCTGTTACGCCTCAGAAGACAGGTGTGACCACGGGTTCTACAGGCGTGACCACGGGTTCTACAGGCGTGACCACGGGTTCTACAGGCGTGACCACAGGTTCTACAGGCGTGACTGGTTCCCCAGGAGGACAGTACGCCCGCAGTGAGGGGGCGGGGCTTAGACAGAGGCCCACTTCCTGTCACTACAACCTGCCGACTGCAGGGACCAACAGCAGAGCTCACCTGAGACTGAAACCAGCAGCCAATCACCTGCCCGACCTGCTGTCCTCGTCCAGAGAAACTCCAAGAAGGCCTTACTCCTCCTACGACCTCAAGGTGAGAATGAATTCTCTTTCCTGTCGAGAGTTCGATGTTTTTTGGCCGAAACGATTCTTGTGTGTCTAAATATGAAGCTACAGCCTGTTAGCTTAGCTTAGCTTAGCTTAGCTTAGCATAAAGACTGGCAGCAGGTGGAAACAGCTAGCCTGGAGTCGAGGAACAGTCCGTCACATGACCCCCCGCCCCCCTGCCACTACTGATCGACTCCTGATAACTTAACGTGACGTCTTCTGTCTCCGCCCCCACAGGTGCCCTCCCCCTCCTCCCCCCTCCTGCCCCCACCCAACAGCACCAGCAGCCCCATCATCACAGGTCGACCTCACCGCCCGCTCCGCCCCTCCTCCAGCTTCAGTATCGGACATTCTCCAAGAACACCGACCCCGCTGACTCAGCCCCGCCCCTCCCCCGCAGGCTCCCCGGCACACACCCCCAGCCGCCCCTCCCCCTCCCCCTCCTCCACCCAGCAGACGGTACCTAACGGAGGTGGGAAGGTGACTCATGAGCAGTTCAAGGCGGCGCTGCAGATGGTGGTGGACCCGGGCGACCCGAGAATGACTCTGGAGAACTTTGTGAAGATCGGCGAGGGGTCAACGGGCGTGGTCTGCATTGCCCGGGAGAAACACAGCGGGCGCCAGGTGGCCGTGAAGATGATGGACCTGAGGAAGCAACAGCGCCGCGAGCTGCTCTTCAACGAGGTGCCGAAACACTGATAGAAAATACTACAGTAAAATAAAATACAATAAAGAAAAAATAAAAAAATATAGAAAATATTAAATAAAAAATTTTGAAAAAAGTTGAATAATGTTAAACACAAATAAAATAAAATAATATGAATTAAAATGAAATAATATAAAATAAAAAGATTTAGAGAATAATAGATTAAATTAAAATAAAGTAAAAAAAAATGTAAATGAAATAATTCTGAAAATATCTAAACAGAATAACGCAAAATAAAAAATAAATAAATAAACTGGAAACAATATAATGTAGAAAATAATAAAACAAAATAATAAAATGTTAATAAAATGTAACAAAGTCAAATAAATTGAAATCAAATAAGTGAAAAAAGGCAAAATTAAATAATGTAGAAATAATAAATAAAATAAAAAATGTAAAATGAAGTAATATAAAGTAAAATAATATAGTTTACAAAAATATCTGTATCAGACTCTGTCTGTTACCTGGTGCAGTGTGACATCATCAGCAGCCTCACCTGTCCCCGTGTGTCCCCCAGGTGGTCATCATGAGGGACTACAGGCACCAGAACGTGGTGGAGATGCACCGCAGCGCTCTGGTGGAGGAGGAACTCTGGGTAATCATGGAGTACCTGCAGGGCGGCGCTCTCACCCACATCGTCAGCGAGACCAGGTGAGCAGGAAGTCTCAGAGTACCTTTACCTTCCTGAGGAAGTACTCGGATACTTCAGTGGAAGTAACTGAAGCTGTCAGATAAATGTGGTGCATGAAAGAGTTCAGAGTTTCTTTCTGAGGCCAAGTACAGGTGTAACTATGGTAAACGTGCGCGTGTGTGTGCGTGTGTGTGCGCGTGTGTGTGTGTGTGTGTGTGTGTGTGTGTGTCAGGCTGAACGAGGAGCAGACAGCAACGGTGTGTGAAGGCGTCCTGCAGGCGCTGTCGTACCTTCACTCTCAGGGAGTCATTCACAGAGACATTAAGAGCGACTCCATCCTGCTGACACTGGACGGAAGGGTAACACACACACACACACACACACACATACAATGGAATCGAACTCAAAAATAAATGTAAATCACATACACATATATGAGCATACGCAGATCACAGGTGTGGTCTCAGGAAAAATATAGTAATGCACAGACACAAAATATAGATAGAGTAAAAAACAAATCAATAAAGAGTTTAATAATGTTGAATAAAAGTAAAAATAAAATAATATAAATTCAATTAAAATTAAAACAAATGACGTAATGTAGAATTTAACAAAATAAAATGATTTTGATAAAGAGAAAGTAAAATAAAAGTAAGTAAATACAACAGGTTCCAGTGGTGTGACTGGTTCCATGTTGGAGACAACATCTTCTTCTTCTTCTTCTTTTCCTGCAGATCAAACTGTCAGACTTTGGTTTCTGCGCTCAGATCAGTAAAGACGTCCCAAAGAGGAAGTCTCTGGTCGGGACGCCGTACTGGATGGCTCCTGAAGTCATCGCCAAAAGACCGTATGGGACCGAGGTACCAACGAGAACACATTAAAGAACCTGGTCTGATGCCTGTGTGTGTGTGTGTGTGTGTGTGTCCAGGTGTTCTCTGACAGCTTCCTGTTTCCTCCAGGTGGACATCTGGTCTCTGGGCATCATGGTGGTGGAGATGGTGGACGGAGAGCCGCCATATTTCAGCGACACGCCCATCACAGCCATGAAGAAGCTGAGAGACGAAGCAGCACCGGGCGTGAAGAACATCCACAGGGTCAGACACACACACACACACACACACACACACACACACACGCCTTTATCACACAGTGAGGTCACTGACACAGAACCAGCACTGTGAGGACAGCCTCTCTCTTCAAGTGATGTTTCACTTTAAATTGACAGAGACAAAGTTTTGACACATCAGTGAGTGTGAGACAGTTAATGATAGTTTTAAAGATTAAACATTAACTGGACCCACGGTCTGGACCCACGGTCTGGACCTGCACTGTGGGGACGTCTCTTCTACACATTGTATTGATCATGAATAATTAGTGAACGTAGGTTTGATTTAGTTTTTGGGAGACTGAAGAAATGGATTTGCTCATAAACCACAGACATGCTAACATGCTAACAGGCTAACGGTGAGCAGATCCACCTGGCAGTAGCTGATGATGTCACTTTCTGTGTCTCAGGTGTCTCCGGTGTTGAAGGACTTTCTGAGCTGCATGCTGACTCGTGACACGAAGCAGCGTTCCAGTGCTGCCGACCTGCTGAAGCACCCGTTCCTGCTGCAGGCTGGCTCACCGCGCTGCCTGGTGCCGCTGGTGGAGCAGCACCGCAAACGCATGTCGCTCTGCTGAACACCTGAGAACACGCCTGAGACCTGAGACCTCTGGGTGATCCGATCACTCATGGACGCAAAGCCGATGCAGCTCGTCAACAGACGACCACACACGGTGATTCCTAACGCTACTAAAGGATCTAGCTTAAAATCACATGACGCTCACTGATGAAACTTGACCTCTCACCTGAGGAGCCGATCTCCAGACTTGTGGCTCGCCAGGAAATTTATTTGTTACCATTGTCTTTGAAATGACTGTGGGTCGTTTAACTCACCATTTTCCTCGACCTCAACAACTTGTCTCTCCTCGTCCACTCTCTGACACGTAGAGACGGAGCTGAGGACAAACGTCCAGCTGCCACGAGGAGCTGCAGTCTCACGGGTGGCGAGGCTGGAAGTAGGACAGTGGCGTGAAGAGTCGCAGTGCAGCTCGTCCATTAATGCCGCCGCATGTCCAGCTGCTGCCGCTGGTGCTACGATACAAACTGGGCGGTGTCGTCAACAGCTTCAGTGATATAAAGAGCGAGAGAGTCCGTACAGGGCGGACGGGCGGAGAGGGGGGCGGCTCAAACAGCCCGCCGCTGGTTCTCATGTGAATTTTAAGCCAAACCATGATGTTTTGATCGAAACCTGACCACAGACACTACGTTTATTTTGACACTCTACATTTTGTTTATTTTGAGACGACACAGTGTTTATTGACACGCTGTCTCGAAACCTTTGAATCGGACACAGACGGGTACCGAGTGCCTCATATGTAGACGTGTACGACCATTGGCTGAGCGGCGGTGTTTGACAAGTCGTGATGAGGCCGTGTTGGGATTGTACGTATAAAATAATGAGGCAGCTGTGTCGTTTGGCAGCAGTGTGTCAACCTCAGCATTACTGTCACGTCTCAGAGTGTCTCAGTAGCCGAGTGGTTTCAGCGCACGCCTCGTTACAGAGTCATCGTAGATTTGACTCCAGACTTAACACCTTTGTTACGATTCATCCCACTCTCTCTCCTCATTTCCTGTCCACTCTGTCACTGGTCAAAAAGAAATTAATTAGCATACATCTGGAGCGAGCGCTTGTGATCGAACCGCACCTCCCTACATAAACACGTAACATTTCAGTCACCTTCAGGAGACGACTGCTGCAGGAATGTAAGCTCCCTGTTGGGACAGCTGCCGAGAGTCCGTCCACACACAGTGACAGGGCTAACTGTTAGCATCACACAGCTAACTGTTGGCATAGCACGGCTAACTGTTTGCATCACACCGCTAACTGTTAGCATAGCACGGCTAACTGTTAGCATCACAGAGCTAACTGTTAGCATCATATAGCTAACTGTTAGCATCATACAGCTAACTGTTTGCATCACATAGCTAACTGTTAGCATCACACAACTAACTGTTAGCATCGCACGGCTAACTGTTAGCATCACACAGCTAACTGTGATAAATGTTTTAGCAGCAGCGAAGTAATAAAACACGTTAGCAACAAGAGTTCAGGTCGTACTGTTACATTTTCAATGTCACGTCTCCTACGACTGCAGAGCATCAGCACACCGTCCTGTTCTTACGACCGGCACAGACGGGTCTTTCAGCTCCGGTGTTTTAATTTGCGCATGTCAGTGACTGTTCGACTTTCTAATGTTAATCTGTGAATTATTTTCTCCTGAATCTGGTACATTTACGACTTGATACTTAAAATCTAAATGTTTTTCAGACGGTCCTGATCCAGCTTCACAGCACAGAGACAGGAAACCATGAAAATTCACTTTTACCGAAACAGAACATTTCAGTCACACATTAGAGTTAAAATAATTAAAATAAAGCAAAGTATTTTCTGGAGTTTTGAATCTTTAAAGGGAAAATTATTTATTTATTTTTTATTTTATATGAGGTATTTACCCACAGTCAGTGTGTAGAGGGAGTCATTTAACGGTGCGGACACACCAAACCCACATCAAAGAACTAGCGGCGACGAAAGCCAACTGTTGCGTCGTCTACGTCGCCTCACGTCGCCCTGTGTCAGTTGCATTTGAACACACTACACGGACTACATCCGACGGCCAAGTAGCACGTACGTTCTGCGCCTCCGTGAGAGAGAGCGGAGTGAGAGAGTGGTACATCCTGTCAGCCGAGGGGTTTCCTATCTGTGCAGCCGAGCACCGCAGCACCTCCACGGACTATTACATCCAGACGGTCCCGGTGTTTCCTCCGCAGGCTCCACTTCACTCAGCTGCCCGATAAACCCGCTGCTTCTTCCCACTTTAACCTGAATAACAAACCAGGGCTCGGTGCTCCGGTTGGATCCAAACGGAGAGCCGGGGCTAGCTCAGAGACTAGCGGAGGCTAACTGGCTGTGCTTCCCTCCGCTCATGCTGCTCCGCTAGCCGCTCCCAGCTAGCTCCGGTTTGTTATTCAGGTTAAAGTGAAAAGAAGCAGCGGGTCTGTGGGGCAGTTTTACTACAGGCAGAAATAAATAAATAAAACTTGAACAGCCAATCAGAGTGATCTCTCTTACCAACAAGCTCCACCGCAGATTCAACTTGCTCAATCGGCCGAAACCCCCCCAGACACTGAAGTTCCGACGGTGCGGGACACACCGCAAAAACTAGGCCGACAGACGCTCACTGACAGCCCGACTTTGGTCGACGGCCGACCGTCGGCTTGGTGTGTCAGGGCCTATAGATCAGTGATGTCCTGCTGTGGGTGGAGTCAGCAGCAAAATTGATTTTACACACCTAAAAAATCAATATCAGTTTAATATTGATAATATTTTCAACTTTAAACTGAGGCTGTTATATCTCTCTGGTCACAGCCAGACTCCAGTGATAAAACCACTGATTTAACATGAGTGAACTCAGGAGCTGCGGGTCGACTGCTGCCTCCATCAGTCAGTGTGTTTGTGTCACTGTGTGACTTTGGTATTTTAAAAGGTTAATTCAGATTCACCAGTGACTGATGGAGGCAGCAGTCGACCCGCAGCTCCTGAGTTCACTTATGTTAAATCACTGGTTTTCTCACTGGGGTCTGGCTGTGACCAGAGCAGAGATGTAACAGCTCCAGTTTCGCATCAGAGATGTCAAAATAATATAAATATATGATTTTTCAGGTAAAATACATCTTGTTGCTGACTCCGCCCACATCATGACATCACTGAGCGTCAGACTCCAGCCTGCCTCGCCACACTGACTGTGGAGAAATAGTTCATACAACTTCTCTTTAAAACATCTGGATGTTCCCCTTCAGACCACAACACTTGACTGCTGTTGAGACACAGATCCTGTTTGCATGTTATGGATAATAATTAGAAGTGAGTTTATTTTAAAAACTTGCACAGTTTTACGCAGAATGTCAGTTTGCACATGTTTGTTCAAATGTTTTATTTTAATACAGATGTTAATAAAGTTGATACTATTTTCAAAAAGTGTTCTTTCTCTTTTTATCAGACTTTATATTTAACGCAAAGTTTTAGAAGAAAACAACATAAAACATTTTAAACTTATTACAAAGAGTCTAAACATCATTCTGATGAATTACTTCAACCACACCACCGCACCACTGCACCACCGCACCACTGCACCACCGCACCACTGCACCACCGCACCACCACACCATCGCACCACTGCACCACCGCACCACTACACCACCGCACCACTGCACCACCACACCACCGCACCACTGCACCCCTCCCTAAAATTTTCATTGCAAAAAACAACAATAAACAAACAACAAATGAAATGCAGATAAACATGCGTCACAAGTTCAGGATGCAACAAAGATCTCAACACACAAACACACACACACACACACACACACGTTACAGCTGATGTTACAGGATCACACATCACAGGAGTGTGTGTGTGTGTTTGTGTGTGTGTGTGTGTGTGTGTGTGTGTGTGTGTGTGAACAGAGACTGAACAGAAGCGACTCTTCATCATCATCTTCATCAGCTTTAAAACTTAAAGCTGATGTTCAGCTGCTGGTTTTCAACATGAAGAAGAATAAACAAGAGATTTTTCTCCTTTAAACTGAGATCAGTCTGTTTCTCTGAACATGAACTTGATTATTAAAAGAAAGGAGGTGAAACATTTGAACCTGAGCTCATTTTCAAAGACGACTGAAAATATAAAATGATCAACACATCATATGATCAGCAGCTTTATGGTCACAGTGACGCTCGTCTGTGTCTCTGAAACTAAATCTGACTTTGTTGAATCAGTGTCACCAAAATCATCCTGAATTATGGCGCCCAATTTTCCACACTCGGGGACACAGCAGTCGGCTCTGACTCTGAGCCCGACGGGTTCGAAGGGTTAAAATGTTTCTGTTATCTTCCTCACGTTGAACTGAGACTGAGATTAAAACTCTGATCCCAGTGTGTCTGGTTTCTATTTACAGGCTGAGAGCTGATGAGTCCAGACTGTCTCAGATAAAGAGACAGAAACACTTCAGCCAGTCAGGACACACTACACAGACTACACACACACACACACACACACACACACACACACACACACACACACACACACACACACACACACACACACACAGCCTGGTTTCTGAACATTTTATTCCTAAAACATATTTTTTGTTTAATCAAATCAAACTTTATTCATTCAGCTCCTCTCACACCTTCACGCAGCCCAAAGTGCTTCACACAGCTGCAGTAAAACAGCACAGAAGAAGTGGCAAGTCAACAGACAGACATTACAACAATAAACCAGAAAATGTTTCAAATAAATAACATTAAAAAAAAGTGGGAAATGCCAAAGATGAGACTAAAAACTGAGGCAGTAAATGACGAGGCACCGTGAAGTAAATCAGGTGCAGTCATGATGTCTCGTCTGTCTCCTGTACAAACTGATCTACCTGTGGGAACAGATTAAACTGAACCTCGTTGTGTTTTAAACCAACGTCTACTTTTTAAACAAACGTTGAGCTACAGCAGGTGAATGATGATGATACTGAAGAGGAACTGGCCGAGTGGAAGCTTCAGTGCTGTGAGGACTCTAGGAGAAGCTGAGTCTAAATGGAGAGGTGTCAGGAGTCCATATCAGCCGGCTGATAAACTGTGAAACTCTCCTTTTCCTAAAATGGACTCTAACAGCCAAAGGTCCTGAGTCTGCCCTCGCTCCGTGTCTTCTCATCCGAGGACAAATTTAGTGTCATCCTCTGTTTTTTTCTTTCAGCGGTCGTCTCCTAATTTGGTCCTCAGGGAGTCTTTATAAACGTCCGCCTGCTGAGACGAGTCTGCAGCCTCCACACCAAAGATTCTTTCCTCTCAGACTGATCTCACTGCCGTGAACCTCCACCCTCCACCATGGGTGACCCTCTGATGGCCGAGTTCGGGAAGGCTGCTCCCTTCCTGAGGAAGTCAGAGAAGGAGCGTCTGGAGGCGCAGACCAGAGCTTTTGACATCAAGACCGAATGCTTTGTGGTGGACGACAAGGTAGAATACATGAAGGGACAAATCCAGAGCAAAGATGGAGCGATGGTGACTGTCAAGAAGGAGGATGGAACAACGGTGACTGTAAAAGAGTCTGACGTCCATCCCCAGAACCCGCCAAAATTTGATAAAATTGAAGACATGGCGATGTTCACTTTCCTCCATGAGCCCGCCGTGCTGTTTAACCTCAAAGAGCGTTACGCCGCCTGGATGATCTACACCTACTCCGGGCTCTTCTGTGTCACCGTCAACCCCTACAAGTGGCTTCCTGTTTACGACGCAGAGGTGGTGGCAGCTTACAGGGGGAAGAAAAGATCCGAGG
This sequence comes from Epinephelus awoara, assembly GCA_035609425.1. Taxonomy (NCBI): domain Eukaryota; kingdom Metazoa; phylum Chordata; class Actinopteri; order Perciformes; family Serranidae; genus Epinephelus; species Epinephelus awoara. The sequence continues at coordinate 39,968,048 of CM069305.1, read as the reverse complement.
CCCCCCCTCACATCTTCTCCATCTCTGATAACGCCTACCAGTACATGCTGACTGACAGAGAGAACCAGTCTGTCCTCATCACCGGAGAATCCGGCGCTGGGAAGACCGTGAACACCAAGAGGGTCATCCAGTACTTTGCCAGCATCGCTGCCGTCGGTGGAGGCAAAAAAGACACCAGCAAGGGGACGCTGGAGGATCAAATCATCCAGGCGAACCCCGCGTTGGAGGCCTTCGGCAACGCCAAAACACTGAGAAATGACAACTCGTCTCGTTTTGGAAAATTCATCCGAATTCACTTCGGTACGAGCGGCAAACTGTCGTCTGCTGACATCGAGACGTACCTGCTAGAGAAGTCACGTGTCACCTTTCAGCTCAAGGCTGAGAGGAACTATCACATCTTCTACCAGATCCTGTCCAATCAGAAGCCAGAGCTGCTGGACATGCTGCTGATCACCAACAACCCCTACGACTACTCCTACATCTCCCAGGGAGAGGTAACAGTCGCCTCCATTAACGACTCGGAGGAGCTGATGGCCACCGACAGCGCCTTCGACGTGCTGGGCTTCACTGCAGATGAGAAGATGGGCGTCTACAAACTGACCGGCGCCATCATGCACTACGGCAACATGAAGTTCAAACAGAAGCAGCGTGAAGAGCAGGCGGAGCCGGACGGGACAGAGGCTGCTGATAAATCGGCTTACCTAATGGGGCTGAACTCTGCTGACCTCATCAAAGGACTGTGTCACCCCAGAGTCAAGGTAGGAAATGAATACGTCACCAAAGGTCAAAGTGTGGATCAGGTGCACTATGCCCTCGGTGCTCTGGCCAAGTCAGTGTACGAGAAGATGTTCAACTGGATGGTGGTGAGAATCAACCAGTCCCTGGACACCAAACAGCACCGTCAGTACTTCATAGGAGTGCTGGACATCGCTGGATTTGAGATCTTTGATTTCAACACTTTTGAACAGCTGTGCATCAACTACACCAACGAGAAACTGCAACAGTTCTTCAACCATCACATGTTCGTTCTGGAGCAAGAAGAGTACAAGAAAGAAGGTATTGATTGGGAGTTCATTGACTTTGGGATGGATTTACAGGCTTGTATCGACCTCATTGAGAAGCCTTTGGGGATCCTGTCGATTCTGGAGGAGGAATGCATGTTTCCCAAAGCCAGCGACCAGACCTTCAAGTCCAAGCTCTACGATAATCACCTGGGCAAGAACAAGATGTTTGAGAAGCCAAGGGCTGCGAAGGGGAAAGCAGAGGCTCATTTTGCCCTGGTTCACTATGCCGGCACAGTGGACTACAACATCGGCAACTGGTTGGTCAAAAACAAAGACCCCCTGAATGAAACTGTGGTCGGCCTTTTCCAGAAATCATCTCTGAAGCTTCTCAGTCTGCTGTTTTCTACCTACACAGGAGCTGATGGTGGTGACAAAGCAGGCAGCAAAGGAGCCAAGAAGAAAGGTTCCTCATTCCAGACTGTGTCTGCACTTCACAGGGAAAACCTCAACAAGCTGATGACCAACCTGAAGACCACACATCCTCACTTTGTCCGCTGTCTGATTCCTAATGAGAGGAAAACTCCAGGGGTCATGGACAACTGCCTTGTGATGCACCAGCTGCGCTGTAACGGAGTCTTGGAAGGCATCCGAATCTGCAGGAAAGGTTTCCCAAACAGGGTCCTCTATGGAGACTTCAAGCAGCGGTACAGGATTCTGAACGCCTCAGCCATCCCTGAAGGTCAGTTCATTGACTGCAAGAAGAGTGCTGAGAAGTTGCTGGGGTCACTGGACATCGATCACACTCAGTACAAGTTCGGCCACACCAAAGTCTTCTTTAAAGCCGGTCTGCTGGGAACACTGGAGGAGATGAGGGACGAGCAACTCTCTCGAATCATCACCAGGATCCAGGCTAACGCCCGGGCAATCCTCATGAGGGCAGAGTTTGCTAAGCTTGTGGAACGCAGAGATGCCCTGATGGTGATCCAGTGGAACCTTCGCTCTTTTCTAGGTGTAAAGAACTGGCCCTGGATGAAGCTTTTCTTCAAGATCAAACCTCTGCTGAAGAGTGCCGAGTCTGAGAAGGAGATGGCAAACATGAAGGATGAATTCAACAAGCTGAAAGAAGCCCTGGAGAAATCAGAAAGTAGACGGAAGGAAATAGAGGAGAAAATAGTGACTCTTCTCCAAGAGAAGAACGATCTGACTCTGCAGATTCAGTCTGAACAGGACACACTGACAGACGCCGAAGAACGCTGCGAACAGCTCATAAAGAGCAAGATTCAACTAGAAGCCAAGCTGAAAGAGATGACAGAAAGATTGGAGGATGAAGAGGAGCTGAATGCAGATCTCACAGCTAAGAAACGGAAGCTTGAAGATGAATGCTCCGAGCTGAAGAAAGATATCGATGATCTGGAGCTGACTCTGGCCAAGGTTGAGAAAGAGAAACATGCCACAGAGAATAAGGTTAAAAACCTAACAGAGGAGATGGCGTCCCAGGATGAAAATATCATGAAGCTGACCAAAGAGAAGAGGGCGCTACAGGAGGCTCACCAGCAGGCACTGGATGACCTTCAGAGTGAAGAAGACAAAGTCAACAGTTTGACCAAAGCCAAAGGTAAACTGGAGCAGCAGGTGGACGATCTGGAGGGTTCATTGGAGCAAGAGAAGAAAGTCAGAATGGACCTGGAGCGCTCAAAGAGGAAGTTCGAAGGAGACCTGAAACTGACTCAGGAGAGTTTAATGGACGTAGAAAATGACAAACAGCAGCTGGAGGAAAAACTGAAGAAAAAGGATTTTGAGATTGCCCAAATAAATTCGAGACTAGAAGACGAGCAGGTTGCTTCAGTTCAGCTCCAGAAGAAGCTGAAAGAAAACCAGGCCAGAATCGAGGAGCTGGAAGAGGAGCTGGATGCAGAGCGTGCAGCCCGGGCCAAAGTTGAGAAGCAGCGCTCTGATCTTTCCCGTGAGCTGGAGGACATCAGCGAGCGCCTAGAGGAGGCAGGTGGAGCGACATCAGCACAGGTGGAGCTGAATAAAAAGAGAGATGCTGAATTTCAGAAGCTGCGTAGGGAGCTGGAGGAATCTACGCTTCAACACGAGGCCACTGCTGCCTCCCTGAGGAAGAAACATGCCGACAGCGTCGCCGAACTTGGCGAACAGATTGATAACCTGCAGCGTGTGAAGCAGAAGCTGGAGAAGGAAAAGAGCGAGCTGAAGCTGGAGCTGGACGACTTGTGTTCCAACATGGAGAGTGTGGTGAAGGTCAAGTCAAACATTGAGAAGATGTGTCGTACGATGGAAGACAACATGAATGAGTATAAGAGTAAATATGAAGAATCTCAGCGCACCATCAATGACCTGACTACCCAGAGGGCCAAGCTGCTCACTGAGAATGGTGAGTTTGGACGTCAGCTGGAGGAGAAGGAGAGTCTGATATCACAGCTGACCAGAGGGAAGAATTCGTACAACCAGCAGGTAGAAGATCTCCGCAGACAGCTGGAAGAGGAAGTCAAGGCCAAGAATGCCCTCGCCCACGCTGTACAATCTGCTCGTCACGACTGTGATCTGCTCCGAGAGCAGTTTGAGGAGGAGCAGGAGGCCAAGGCTGAGCTGCAGAGAGCTCTGTCCAAATCTAACACTGAGGTCTCAGCATGGAGGACAAAGTATGAAACCGATGGAATCCAGAGAACAGAGGAACTGGAAGAAGCAAAGAAGAAGCTGGTGCAGAGACTGCAGGAGGCCGAGGAGGCCATCGAGGCTGTGAATGCGAAGTGTTCATCCCTTGAGAAGACCAAGCACCGCCTCCAAAATGAGATTGAAGACCTGATGCTGGACCTTGAGAGATCCAATGCAGCATCTGCAGCTCTGGACAAAAAGCAAAGGGCCTTTGACAAAGTCATGGCAGAGTGGAAGCAGAAGTTTGAGGAGTCACAGTGCGAGCTGGAGGCTTCTCAGAAGGAAGCTCGGTCTCAGAGCACTGAACTCTTCAAACTGAGGAACGCCTATGAAGAGTCACTGGATCACCTTGAGACGATGAAGAGAGAGAACAAGAATCTCCAAGAGGAGATTTCTGACCTCACCGACCAGCTGGGCGAGGGCGGCAGGAGTGCTCATGAACTGGAGAAGATGCGGAAGCAGCTCGAGCAGGAAAAGGCAGAGCTGCAGTCGGCACTTGAGGAGGCAGAAGGTTCTCTGGAGCATGAAGAGAGCAAGATCCTCCGCGCCCAGCTGGAGTTCAACCAAGTGAAGGCCGACATGGAGCGCAAGCTGGCTGAGAAAGACGAGGAAATGGAGCAGGCAAAGAGGAACTACCAACGGATGCTGGAGTCGCTTCAGTCCTCTCTGGAATCTGAAACCAGGAGCCGCAATGAGGCCCTGAGAGTCAAGAAAAAGATGGAAGGTGACCTGAACGAGATGGAGATCCAGCTCAGCCAAGCCAACAGGCAGGCAGCCGACGCCCAGAAACAGCTCAAGAGCCTCCAGGCCATCCTGAAGGACTCTCAGCTGCAGCTGGATGATGCACAGCATGGCAATGATGACCTGAGAGAAAATATCGCTCTGCTGGAACGCCGAAATAACCTGATCCAGGCCGAGCTGGAGGAACTGAGGTCCGCCCTCGAGCAGACGGAAAGAAGTCGTAAACTGGCAGAACAGGAGCTTACTGATGCTACAGAGCGCATGCAACTCCTGCACTCCCAGAACACCAGCCTGATCAACCAGAAGAAGAAGCACGAAGCAGACCTCGTCCACCTGCAGACTGAGATGGAGGAGGCCATACAGGAGAACCGCAACGCTGAGGAGAAGGCTAAGAAAGCCATCACAGACGCAGCCATGATGGCAGAGGAGCTGAAGAAGGAGCAGGACACCAGCGCCCATCTGGAGCGCATGAAGAAGAACATGGAGCAGACCATCAAAGACCTGCAGCACCGTCTGGATGAGGCCGAGCAGATCGCCATGAAGGGAGGCAAGAAGCAGGTCCAGAAACTGGAGGCTCGCATCAAAGAGCTGGAGAACGAGCTGGAGGCAGAGCAGAGGAGGGGAGCGGAGTCCATCAAGGGGGTTCGCAAGTATGAACGCCGCATCAAGGAGCTCACCTACCAGACTGAGGAAGACCGCAAGAACATGGCTCGTCTCCAGGACCTGGTGGACAAGCTGCAGCTGAAGGTCAAGTCCTACAAATGTGCTGCCGAAGAGGCCGAGGAGGCAGCAAACACCAACATGGCCAAACTCCGCAAGCTGCAGCATGAACTGGAGGAGGCTGAGGAGAGGGCCGACATCGCAGAGTCACAGGTGAACAAGCTGAGAGCGAAGACCAGGGACGGGTCCTCCAAGAAGGGCCTGGACGAGTGAGCAGAGAGTCACCAGCTCAGGTGAGTGGAACTGAACATTCGCTCTGACAAGAGAAGGTCGTGAAACCCAGTTTACTGACAAAACGACAAAATGAAAAACAGTTAGACTGAAACCAAAGGCGGAGTTATAGCTGTGCGTCAGCTCCGGGCAGAGCCTAAACTGTTGTGAGCATTTATACTTGTGCGGCGGTGTGTCTGTGTTACTCAGCACTGACACCTTCAAAACACTAGTTGGCGGCGGTTTCATACTTTGTCCTCCATGCTGAGACCTCAGTGTTAGATTTGGACAGAGCTCTCTGCAGCTCAGCCTTGGCCTCCTGCTCCTCCTCAAACTGCTCTCGGAGCACATTAAACACACGTTAACACACATTAAACACACATTAAACACACGTTAAACACACGTTAACACACATTAAACACATGTTAAACACACATTAAACACACGTTAAACACACATTAAACACACATTAAACACACGTTAAACACACGTTAACACACATTAAACACACGTTAAACACACATTAAACACACGTTAAACACACATTAAACACACGTTAAACACACGTTAAACACACATTAAACACACATTAAACACACGTTAAACACACATTAAACACACATTAAACACACGTTAAACACACATTAAACACACGTTAAACACACATTAAACACACATTAAACACACATTAAACACACATTAAACACACGTTAACACGCTCACACTCACAGTTAAACACACATTAAACACACATTAAACACACGTTAAACACACTTTAAACACACATTAAACACACATTAAACACACGTTAACACGCTCACACTCACAGTTAAACACACATTAAACACACGTTAAACACACATTAAACACACATTAAACACACGTTATCACGCTCACACTTACAGTTAAACACACATTAAACACACGTTAAACACACGTTAAACACACATTAAACACACATTAAACACACGTTAACACGCTCACACTCACAGTTAAACAGACATTAAACACACATTAAACACACGTTAAACACACGTTAACACGCTCACACACACGTTAAACACACATTAAACACACATTAAACACATGTTAAACATACATTAAACACACATTAAACACACGTTAACACGCTCACACTCACAGTTAAACACACATTAAACACACATTAAACACACGTTAAACACACATTAAACACACATTAAACACACGTTAAACACACATTAAACACACATTAAACACACGTTAACATGCTCACACTCACAGTTAAACACACATTAAACACACGTTAAACACACATTAAACACACGTTAAACACACATTAAACACATGTTAAACACACATTAAACACACATTAAACACACGTGAAACACACATTAAACACACGTTAAACACACATTAAACACACATTAAACACATGTTAAACACACATTAAACACACATTAAACACACGTTAACACGCTCACACTCACAGTTAAACACACATTAAACACACGTTAAACACACATTAAACACACATTAAACACACGTTAAACACACATTAAACACACATTAAACACACGTTAAACACACATTAAACACACGTTAACACGCTCACACTCACAGTTAAACACACATTAAACACACATTAAACACACGTTAAACACACATTAAACACACATTAAACACACGTTAACACGCTCACACTCACAGTTAAACACACATTAAACACACGTTAAACACACATTAAACACACGTTAAACACACATTAAACACACGTTAAACACACGTTAAACACACATTAAACACACATTAAACACACATTAAACACACGTTAACACGCTCACACTCACAGTTAAACACACATTAAACACACATTAAACACACGTTAAACACACATTAAACACACGTTAAACACACATTAAACACACGTTAAACACACATTAAACACACGTTAAACACACATTAAACACACGTTAAACACACGTTAAACACACATTAAACACACATTAAACACACATTAAACACACGTTAACACGCTCACACTCACAGTTAAACACACATTAAACACACATTAAACACACGTTAAACACACATTAAACACACGTTAAACACACGTTAAACACACATTAAACACACATTAAACACACGTTAAACACACATTAAACACACGTTAAACACACATTAAACACACGTTAAATACACATTAAACACACATTAAACACACGTTAACACGCTCACACTCACAGTTAAACACACATTAAACACACGTTAAACACACATTAAACACATGTTAAACACACATTAAACACACATTAAACACACGTTAACACGCTCACACTCACAGTTAAACACACATTAAACACACGTTAAACACACATTAAACACACGTTAAACACACATTAAACACACATTAAACACACATTAAACACACGTTAACAGGCTCACACTCAGTTAAACACACATTAAACACACATTAAACACACATTAAACACACATTAAACACACGTTAAACACACATTAAACACACTTAAACACACGTTAAACACACATTAAACACACGTTAAACACACATTAAACACACATTAAACACACATTAAACACACGTTAACAGGCTCACACTCACAGTTAAACACACATTAAACACACGTTAAACACACATTAAACACACGTTAAACACACGTTAAACACACATTAAACACACATTAAACACACGTTAACACACTCACAGTTAAACACACATTAAACACACGTTAAACACACATTAAACACACATTAAACACACATTAAACACACATTAAACACACATTAAACACACGTTAACACGCTCACACTCACAGTTAAACACACATTAAACACACGTTAAACACACATTAAACACACGTTAAACACACATTAAACACACATTAAACACACATTAAACACACGTTAACACGCTCACACTCACAGTTAAACACACATTAAACACACGTAAACACACATTAAACACACGTTAAACACACATTAAACACACATTAAACACACGTTAAACACACATTAAACACACGTTAACATGCTCACACTCACAGTTAAACACACGTTAAACACACGTTAACACGCTCACACACACGTTAAACACACATTAAACACACATTAAACACACGTTAAACACACATTAAACACACATTAAACACACGTTAAACACACGTTAACACGCTCACACTCACAGTTAAACAGCTGACACTGATTTGAACATGTTGAATCTAAACACTTGTTTGATTAACTATGATTATTTTTTTTATAAATGCAGCTCTAAGTTAAGTGTTTGTATTTGATGAGTCATGTGATCTGTCGTCATTTGTTAACAGTTGGTGAATGTGTTTTGACTGACAGGTGTTCCTGTTGATGGAGGGACGTCTGTGATCACAGTGGAACCAGAAGACAACACAAACGGTTCTTCTCTCAGTGTCACTGTGAATTATTATTTATCATTAGTTGTTTGAATTTGGAGACAACACGTGTTAGATTAACTCTGATTAGCCTGCATCACGATGCCAGTTGGTGACAACGTAAACATAATTTAAAGAAATTAGAAAAAATTGTTTGGGTTAAATGTTCAGATACGTTACCTTAAAGCAACATCATGTACCATGATGGTCAAAATAAAAAAAATAAAAAAACATGGTTTATTGTTTAAATTGTAATAAAATATAAAATTAAACTTGTGAAATATTCAAAAACATTTAAGTTTAAGATTCATGCCTTTTGAAGATGATCAGTTTAGGAACATTCCCCTCAGACGACATTGTTTCACTGCGGAGGACTGAATGAGTCAAAGAGCACACTTCAGTTTAAGGTGTGTGGACGGGGGCGGGGAAAGATCTCGACTCGAAGACATCCGTTTTTATTTTCTCCTGCAGAGACAATTAGGCTCATTAGTGACTCCTGTTTCTGCTCCTCTGCGCCCCCTGCAGGACAAACAGCTGTGATCACACTTTCTCCTTCAGGTCCAAACACATCAGTTTGACATTAGAGTTCAGGAGCTGTTAAAATGTTCCGGATTCAACACTCAGTTCAAATTAGAGCAACAAATGTCCTCACGACCAAAACTACATTCAAAGGTAAAACACTGACACCTGCTGGGTGAAGTATAAAAGTGCAGAGACAGAAAATGATTATATGAAACCTGCAGAAACAAAATGACACGTTAATGACCTCTGTTGACCTTTCATCCCTTCTGCTCCGGTTTTAAAAACTGCATATGTCACAGTGGTCACATGACACATGGCAGCTCGCAAATGGTGGTAAAACGCTGAGTGAAAAATGTCTATAAAACTAATATGAATGATCAAAACGACACAAATCAACATTTTTAATGTGACTTACCGACAGCAGCGTGACGGTCGGACAGGAGGAGCTACGGAAACCCAGGAGGTTCAGGAGAGGCGATGTGCAGCAGGTTCATTTTCAAAGGAAACATTAAAAATTACAGTAAATAAATAGTTCAGCAACAGAAATGAACTAACTGTGTTTAACTCAGTGACATCACCAAACTTCACGTCAACATTTATCATATTTAATTATTATAACTCTTTAAAACACGCCGGTGAGTCCAATGATTAGTTTAACATTCACAGTCTGTGCTCAGCGTCCTGCTGAGTGTCTGCTGACACACTGCACGTCAGATATGTGTGTGTTCATGTGTCACCTGTGAATATGACACATTTTCACAAATACAAAAAAGTAAAATCAAAAGGTGATTTTGCATATTCATGAAAGATCTGCAGAAACACAAACATGTTACAAAAATTTAAAGAAATAACCGTGAATAAATTTAATTGATTTTCAAATAAATGAAAAACATTTGCAAATTTTAAACAGATATTTGTGATTAATCCAGTTTTTATTTGTGATTCTTGCAGATTTGCATTTTGCTCTGTCTTTAAAAAAAAAAAAAAAAAAAAAAAGTTGTTTGTATATTTGCAGAATATTTTTGAGTGTACAGATCTGTTTTGTGTTTGTGGCAGGTGATGTTTATATTCACAGATGACACACAGATGTCTGTCTGAACACACAAATCGGTCTCTGTTTATTCCTCACAACTGAATTCTGATTCATTCTTAATGACATCAGCTGGAAACGATAATTTTACCTCCTTCCTCTGTGAAGAGTCACATTAATGTCACGTTCAGTCTGTGAATGGAATAAAAGTGTGTGTAGAATAAGAACACACAGTCACACACTCACTGTTCAGTCAACTTTATCACCGCTGACATTTTTAAACTTCTCTGAGTTCATCTGTGGAGATAAAAATCAAATTATGATCATAAATAAAGGTACAGAGCTGCATTTTAACGGTAAAAAAATAATAAAAGTTGATGTTATGGTGAACGTTAACTTGTTGTCTACCATATTGAAAAATATCATTATTTTCCAAGAAATTTTTTACACAAACTTCATTAAAAAAAAGTTTCAGTTATCGTAATAAAATATTTGTTCAACAAGTAACGTCTGTTTTCCTTCCTTTGAGTGGCTCTGCAGCGCCACCTGCTGCTCACCTTCTTGTTCCTGCTGTGTCAGATCTGCCTCCATAGCTCTCATCTCTTGTGACAATATGCTTTTTGCCGGACAGTTAATAAACAGGAAAAACAACCTTTTCAGACCCTCTAGTGACGGAGCCATGTGAGGAAGACTCTGAAGAAGTGACTCAGCATATAAACACAGCTGTTGGGTTTCTCTGTTTTATTCTGTCTCGTGACGAGCCGTCAGTCACGCTGACACATTATATCTTTATACTGATGACATCACTCCATTAAATCACTAAACTAACCTGATGCTCTGTTTCTGTAAAAGAAATAGGTTTAATGTGAGTTCATATAAAATACCTTCTGTCCATGATGATGGGCCCTGACACTCTGGCCCCTGACACTCTGGGCCCCTGACACTCTGGGCCCCTGACACTCTGGGCCCTGACACTCTGGGCCCCTGACACTCTGGGCCCTGACACTCTGGGCCCTGACACTCTGGCCCCCTGACACTCTGGGCCCCTGACACTCTGGCCCCTGACACTCTGGGCCCTGACACTCTGGGCCCTGACACTCTGGGCCCCTGACACTCTGGGCCCTGACACTCTGGGCCCCTGACACTGAGCCCGGGCCCTGACACTCTGGGCCCCTGACACTCTGGGCCCCTGACACTCTGGGCCCTGACACTCTGGGCCCCTGACACTGAGCCCGGGCCCTGACACTCTGGGCCCCTGACACTGAGCCCGGGCCCTGACACTCTGGGCCCCTGACACTCTGGGCCCTGACACTCTGGGCCCTGACACTCTGGGCCCCTGACACTGAGCCCGGGCCCTGACACTCTGGGCCCCTGACACTCTGGGCCCCTGACACTGAGCCCGGGCCCTGACACTCTGGGCCCCTGACACTGAGCCCGGGCCCTGACACTCTGGGCCCCTGACACTCTGGGCCCTGACACTCTGGGCCCCTGACACTCTGGGCCCCTGACACTGAGCCCGGGCCCTGACACTCTGGGCCCTGACACTCTGGGCCCCTGACACTCTGGGCCCCTGACACTCTGGGCTCTGACACTCTGGGCCCCTGACACTCTGGGCCCCTGACACTCTGGGCCCTGACACTCTGGGCCCCTGACACTCTGGGCTCTGACACTCTGGGCCCCTGACACTCTGGGCTCTGACACTCTGGGCCCCTGACACTCTGGGCCCCTGACACTCTGGGCCCCTGACACTCTGGGCCCCTGACACTCTGGGCCCCTGACACTCTGGGCCCTGACACTCTGGGCCCCTGACACTCTGGGCCCCTGACACTCTGGGCCCTGACACTCTGGGCTAAATCCTGAGCTCACATAGCTTCACATTTAACATCATTTCATTTTAGCACAGCTGGTTCACAGCTTCCTGAGCCTGTCAAAATAAAAGCAGCATTAAACAACAACAAACAAACAAACAATCTGCCACAAACAAAAACTATTTGACTCACACTCACTTTAAATATAAAACAAACTGGACTCTGAATTTTAACACTGAGACCAAACGCTGGAGTTCCATGTGTAAACAGCAGGCTTTTATTGTGAAGGGCCTCCGGTGGCGCTCTGACGTCAGAGTATAAACACGAGGAGGAGTCCAGCTGTGGGTCCAGATGAGGATGAGGAGGAGACCGGGAGGCAGAAGGATCGCTGCCGGGCTGCAGACGCTCCTGTGCGGCTCACACTGACCTCACATACCGCCTCCTCCTCCAGCACCCGGGCCTGACCCGGACCCGGACCCGGTCCCCTGCATCATGCGGGACCCGCGGGGCTGGACCCCGGCGGAGGGGCGGGGCAGACCGGCCACCTACACCGGGGAGCAGAAGGCGCAGCTGGCGGCCAAAGCCAAGCAGAGCTGGGTGAGACTGGTCACCGTGCTGGGTTACGTCATGTCCGTGTCTCTGGCTGCTGTGGTCCTGGCTGTTTACTACAGCCTCATCTGGAGACCTGCAGCGGGACCTGGACAGACCCGGACCGGGACCGGGACCGGGGCACCGGGAGTCACGACCTCCAGGGCTGAACCTGCTCAGAGGACCAATCAGAACCAAGACTCAATAACCACTTCAGTCTCTGACGTCACTCAGTCTGTCACCAGTCCCGGTCCTGAGTTCATCACCACGGATCATAGTTTACCTGCTGACACCGGAGCTCCTCCCGGGACTACCGACACTCCCACCGGACCCCACGCTCTGGTCCCGGCCGGACAGGGCTTCACCTCCTCGGCTGCTGTGACCGCGGAGGATCCGTCCAACCTGCCGACACACCGGGCCGCGGGGCCTGCGGCTGGAGGCGACTCCTCCGGGTCCGGAGTGGAGGAGCTCAGTGACGGGACATTACCGGGATACCGGGGACTCCTTCAAAATAAAATGTGACTTTATGACTTCAATAGTAAAAGTTTAGTTTCTGTATCATTACGTCATCACAACATGTGTTAACCCTTTACTATCTGTGTGTGTCCTGTGTTCAGGTAGAGACACTGACGTCAGACATGAGTCTGTGTTGTTGTTGTTGTTGTTATGACTGTGAGCTGCAGCTGATCTGTCTCGTCATCATGTTTGTCACAGTTTGAATATTTAAAGCTCAACAATAAATTATTTATAACTTCAGTTTAAACTCTTGTTTGTTGATAAATATTTTTTATAAAGTTCTTCTGCTCGTTTATAAAACGTTAAATGACCTCACCACACACGGTGATGGCGGTGACGGTGTAGTGATGGCGCGCTCCAGTGCACGTCATCGTGCTCCCATCATCTGGTCACATGATCAAACAGAGTCTCACATTTTACAGCAGTCGTCGCTTTATGTCTGTGTGACAAAAGAAAATGTAATAATTTTGAGTTATTTATAGTTTCATCAGAATAATGACGTCGTTTTTGGAGTTAGTCTCCTCAGGACACGTCTGTCCTTTGACCTTCCTCCTCAGAGACTTAGTGTCTCAGACGGTGTGGAGTTCACTGTCTGTCTGTAAATCTGAACGCAGGAAGGAAGAGGCTCATTACAGCTGTTTGTAAATGACTCCTGTTTACTTCAGTGTTTCCTGAATCATCAGAGACATGATGAACGTGTGGACATGAAGACCTCATGAAGACTGCGATCACAATCAGCAGTCCATACTAATCCTATAATTCTGTCTACCTGCTTGCGTGCCTCTCTGCCTCCATGTTGCCTGCTTGGCTGCCTATCTGCTTGTCTGTTTCGCTTGCTTACATGTTGCTTGAAAGTGCATTGCGTTTTTGTTTAGCATTGTTCTGTATTGTTTGCTCCTGGTGTCCTGCCAACATGCTGCACTGCTACTGTGTCTGTCTGTTTGCCGGCTGAAGCTTATTTTCCTGTCCTTTAATGCACTTGATGTACTTTCCATTGTGATTATGTGCCACTTCTTGTCTTTTACTGTGTGTGTTATGCCTTCTATTCTGATCCATGTGCTTTTATACATGCTGTGCTGTATATTTTACTGTTATTACGAAATGTCGAGTGTAATGTTTTCTCTTCCTTTTAGCTGACATTTAACACCTTGCCTGGGGACTGCAGCTGGAAACTAGCTACTCAGCTAAAACCGGCACATTTACAGAAATGTTCATTAATGTGCATTGTCCCTGTACAAATAAACAAATAAATGAAATGAAATGAAAGACTAAAGACAGACTCAACACGTCTCACCTGCTGCTCAGACACATTATGAGTTTGAGGCCCAGAGGGTGATGGAGAGCACCAGCAGACACCACCTGGACACCATCTCTGCTGCAGCCGAGGACACACTGACAGACACACTGTGAGGTTCAGGGTGGTGTCTGACGCTGTCTCACATCTGGATTGAATAAAGACTCCACAACACAGTTCATCAGACTTTAAACTTTACAGACACTGTTTGTTTGGATGCAGCTGGAGCCGTGTGTCACAATGATTAACCACAGAGAACCTTCACTGTCCACAACACGTCAGCTGACTCGCAGTGTTCCCAGAGAGCAGGTGAAAGGACTTGCTGTCCTGACGCGGCCTGTTATCACTCAGTAATCCATCAGATGTTAATCTGAGAGCTGCTGCCTTTAATCTGAGCTGTGAAGCACAAACTCACACGCTTCAGTCCTGAAATCATTCTACTGTTGGCTCCGTCACCTCAGGGATCACATCTAAGATGGACGTCGGGAAAAGAACCATCTTCATCACTGCTTCCTTCACATCCTCTCATCTCAGGTCTGAGTCTGATCTCAGACGGAGAACAGCTGACTGAATGTTTAAACGTGGTCGCTCCGTCAGCTTAACCAGGTTTCTGTCTGATTGCAGCTCAGCTGATTTTAATCCCGTCAGAGGAGGACCGGATCGTCCGCTCTGTTTTATTGGCTTCTATTTTTAACTACACAGTCCCTGATAAAGTTCACCTGTGCTGTGTCGGCCACAGTGACGCCTCAGGTAGATACAGACGCACTGAAACTGTGAACGCCTCACTGGACCCTCCCACAGAGGGCGGAGCTTTGGGTTCAACATGAGCCCTTTTCACACAGAGGCAGCGTTACAGCCGTTATGATGTATTTTTACACAGAACCAAACGACACGTGACATGTCAACAGCATCAGCCTCTAGTGTGACATAACACACGTGTCAGCAGCTCTTTATAAACAATAACGATGATGTCACATGTCAATAACAATCATTACGCGTCACACACAGGTCAGTAAACAGCAGAAAGCAACATGGAGGTCGGTGAACATGTTACGGTGGTTAATTCTTTGTTACATCTTATTGTTTATGACTCCGCCCTATTGTCACAGTAAAACATGATCGTGTGACATAAAGAACTGATAAAGACTTCAGACGTAACATGTCTCAGTCTCACCTGCTGCTCCGACACACGTTATGAGTTTAAATTTCATTTTCTAACAAATTGAAATGACATCACAGTTTTTGGTACAGACTTTATTTGAACGTCTCAGAATGAGCTCAAACTCAAACTGCCTCTGACCATCTTCAGGTTTATGTCCAAGGCGGATCTGTTTCTGGGTTCAGGACCTGGATCCAGACTTGTGTCTCGGCCTACATGGGGAAGACCAGGAAGCCGCTGAAGGTGCTGAGCCTGCTCTGATCGAAGATGCTCTGCGTGGCCCAGAGGGTGATGGAGAGTTGGTCTCCCTCCTCAAGGACCAGGGTCATGCCGTATGAGCCGCTGCCGTGGGTGCCCCTGGTGTCGTAGATGGTGAACATGTTAACGCCATTCTTCAGCAGCGCTGCATTCAGGGACCCTGAGTTTCCAACACAGCCTGTGAAGCGGATGTAGTAGAGTCCCTTGACGGGAGCTGTGAAGATTCCTGCAGACACAAATTCAGAGTCAGATTCAGAGTCCCAACAAAACTGAGGACACTCACCTGAACAGGTGACACGTACCTGTGTTGGGGTCGTATGCTTTTCCAATGTTTGTCGACACTTTCTTAAACAGCAGCGTTGAGTCAGTGTCAAACGGCCTGTGATGCGTCCACTGCTCAGAGGTGATGAGTGAGGCCGAGAACGCCACCTGAGCCTTACCTGCAGGAACACACAGGTTTATAATACAGACAGGAAACTGAAACGCGTGCTAACACATGCTAACTCACGTTAGCCCATGCTAACCCATAGTTAATGCCTGCTAATCCATACTAACTCATGCTAACTCACGGCAATCGATCCTAAACCCTGCTAACATATGAGCAGGTTTATTCT
This sequence comes from Epinephelus awoara, assembly GCA_035609425.1. Classification (NCBI taxonomy): domain Eukaryota; kingdom Metazoa; phylum Chordata; class Actinopteri; order Perciformes; family Serranidae; genus Epinephelus; species Epinephelus awoara. The sequence goes on along the minus strand of CM069305.1, from coordinate 39,951,504 downwards.
CTGTATGGTGGCCCTGTATGGACATCTTAGCATGTCAAGGTCAGCGCACGGCTGCAGTCTGTGACACTCATCAAAACACCTACATGCAGTTTTGAAGGTTAGTCTGAACACTGGCGGCGCCATCTCAGGTTAATGTTTGATGACACCATCTAATGTGTGTTACACTCACAACGCAAACATCCAGTTTTTCCTTCCCTTGTCCGTCCCTTCTTTCCTTCCTTCCTTCTTACTTCCTCCCTCCTCCCTTCTTCCCTCCCTCTTTTGTAACCTAGCTCAGATGCTGAGGAGAAATGTGTTGAAGTCAAAGTTTACATGTTATTTAAGAAGTGTAGTAAAAGTTAAAGTTGACTGAAGAATAAAAACTCCAGTACAGATACTCCCAAAAAATACTCGAGTACTGTAAACGAAGGTTGTGTGGACGGAGTTATTGTTATAGTTTAATTAAAGAGAGGAACAACAGAATAACCTCAGAGAGGTTAACTGGATGTTGTGGGTCTGGTTGAGCAACGCCGTCGGCGCACTGACCTCTGTCTTCACTCTCCTTCTCCAGTTTGTCCACTCAGGCCATCAGCTGCTGCACCAGCACCCTCAGGTCTTCTGTGGTTTTCTCAGGATTTAAAATCAGACCTCCTCCCGCCTCTTCTTCAGGTCCATCTGTGATAGTCTGAGCTCCAACCACACCACACACCAGCAGCACCAGCAGGACACCATCTCTGCTGCAGCCGAGGACACACTGATCCATGTGCTTTTATACATGCTGTGCTGTATATTTTACTGTTATTACGAAATGTCGAGTGTAATGTTTTCTCTTCCTTTTAGCTGACATTTAACACCTTGCCTGGGGACTGCAGCTGGAAACTAGCTACTCAGCTAAAACCGGCACATTTACAGAAATGTTCATTAATGTGCATTGTCCCTGTACAAATAAACAAATAAATGAAATGAAATGAAAGACTAAAGACAGACTCAACACGTCTCACCTGCTGCTCAGACACATTATGAGTTTGAGGCCCAGAGGGTGATGGAGAGCACCAGCAGACACCACCTGGACACCATCTCTGCTGCAGCCGAGGACACACTGACAGACACACTGTGAGGTTCAGGGTGGTGTCTGACGCTGTCTCACATCTGGATTGAATAAAGACTCCACAACACAGTTCATCAGACTTTAAACTTTACAGACACTGTTTGTTTGGATGCAGCTGGAGCCGTGTGTCACAATGATTAACCACAGAGAACCTTCACTGTCCACAACACGTCAGCTGACTCGCAGTGTTCCCAGAGAGCAGGTGAAAGGACTTGCTGTCCTGACGCGGCCTGTTATCACTCAGTAATCCATCAGATGTTAATCTGAGAGCTGCTGCCTCTAATCTGAGCTGTGAAGCACAAACTCACACGCTTCAGTCCTGAAATCATTCTGCTGTTGGCTCTGTCACCTCAGGGATCACATCTAAGATGGACGTCGGGAAAAGAACCATCTTCATCACTGCTTCCTTCACATCCTCTCATCTCAGGTCTGAGTCTGATCTCAGACGGAGAACAGCTGACTGAATGTTTAAACGTGGTCGCTCCGTCAGCTTAACCAGGTTTCTGTCTGATTGCAGCTCAGCTGATTTTAATCCCGTCAGAGGAGGACCGGATCGTCCGCTCTGTTTTATTGGCTTCTATTTTTAACCACACAGTCCCTGATAAAGTTCACCTGTGCCGTGTCGGCCACAGTGACGCCTCAGGTAGATACAGACGCACTGAAACTGTGAACGCCTCACTGGACCCTCCCACAGAGGGCGGAGCTTTGGGTTCAACATGAGCCCTTTTCACACAGAGGCGGCGTTACAGCCGTTATGATGTATTTTTACACAGAACCAAACGACACGTGACATGTCAACAGCATCAGCCTCTAGTGTGACATATAACACACGTGTCAGCAGCTCTTTATAAACAATAACGATGATGTCACATGTCAATAACAATCATTACGCGTCACGCACAGGTCAGTAAACAGCAGAAAGCAACATGGAGGTCGGTGAACATGTTACGGTGGTTAATTCTTTTTGTTTCAATCTCCCTTTAAACTCAGTGTCGACTAAATGTGACCGATGTCACAGACGGAGACAGACGTTATTCTGTGGCGGCCTGTCGTCATGTCATGCTGGCAAAGGGGCTTAAATGAATGCGTCCACTCAGGTGTCGTATTTCCCTCACTGCTGATTGGAGCTGATAAAAAACTGTGACCACTGCAGAATCATGTGACCTGAGAGTGAGTGCAGACTGTGACCTTTCCTTTCCTTCCAAAAACCAGATGTTCGCAGGTGTTAGTGGGGTTTTTGTTCAGTTAACTGAATTAGCTAGCTGCTAGCAGTTAGCATGCTAACAGATGCTAGCTGCAGGCAGGTGGAGCCCTGAGGGAGAACACAGGTTTGACTCAGAAACACAGTGAGGCTGACAGAAGGGCCACAGACATCAAGTGACAAACAGAAATTCACTTGGTTTATTAAGAGCTTGAGAAAGGCTGGAGTTCAACTGAACATCAGTGAGAAAAGTTTCAGAGCAACAAAACCACCTGACGACACCTCAGAGCACACAGCTGACCAGGTGATGACATCATTTGAAGGTCAAATGTTTCTGCCCAGCAGGATCTCCTGAGTCCATCGCCGTGTACAGGTCCACAATTTAACATCTCCGAAGAAGTGACGGTGTGATGCTCGTCTACAGGCCAACTGACGTCCAGGTGCATCAGGTGAAACATGGACAGCAGCAGAAACTCAGCTCAGTTTGGTTTTAAACTGGTTTCAGTCTGTGTGAAACTGAATGAGGGCCGTCTGAACTGGTTTTGTTCAGGTCTGGTTCTGGACGTGTGCTGTGGTCCTGCGTAACGGCCCTAAACGTCCAGAATGCATCTGCAGTGAAAAACAACTTTACATAGTCATAAGGCAACAGATGAGCTGGAAGCGTGACGTCCTGTTTTCAAACCTTCACTGAGTTCTCATCCCACCTCCTCACATACTGCCGGCATGTCAGTGAACTCTGCGTCACGCTCCGAGGCAGAAAGGCACCTGTCACAGTGCTGACGCGCCCAGCAGCCAATCAACAGATGACGTTTTTGTCTAAACCTTAACCGAACCACCTGCTTTAGTTGCATGAGGAAATCAACAAGGTGTTTTACCGGCGCTGATTTTATTTTGAAAGAGACTGTTTGCATCAAACCACTTTCCTGTGGAAACAAGAGGTTATTTGACCCGGTGCGTGTAACAGACATTGACGGACATGGCGTCCCTGAACGTCGCCACCAGACGCAGGAGGACACCTGACGTGTCACATGACCACACGGCGGTATGAGAGGAGTTGGGATGAGAGCGAGTTGTTTGCTCTGATCTGAATCTGTTGGTGAACTCGTTGTGTTTGGATTCTTTTCACACAGAAACATAAATCAGAATGAAGCTGAAGTAAGTCAGGTGAGAGTGTTCTCTCCTCTCATTGGTTGGATGAGTCTGGGGGGGGGGGGGGGGGGGACGACAGCAAACAGGAAGAAGAAGCTCAAAAAATCAACAAGGCAACGTACTTCGTTTTTAGTCTAAGTCAGACTTGATCGGTTCTCCAGTTTGCTGCCATATTTCGCTCCTCCAAGTCCCAGCATGCAAAGCGCACTGCAGGCAGTGCTCAGCTCGAACCTGCAGAGTTCTCCGTGCAGTTTAGGTCGACTAAGATCAGATCACCATTATAAAAAAACTGTTCCTGAATTATACTGAGACCACTTCCTGTGAAGGGTCCACAGCTGAGTCTGACCTCTGTGTTCAAAACTGGAACTGTGTTCCAACCCGAGTCCGATTGACTCGCAGGACGTGTCGCAGGCTGGATCAGAATCAGCTCCGCCCAGTCGACACGTCGGCTCCACTCAGCCGAGCGCCTCTAGTGTTTACTGTTAAATATTCACTTTGACACAGGGACAGTCTCACCGTGCCATCCGTCCCCCAGCATGCATCACTGTGAAGAACTCGTGTGCACCACTGTTACAGTAAAGGCACCAATCACAGAGCACGTTGGACAGCGTGTCATCGTGACAGTTAAACCGAACAATAACTGAAGGAGACGAGAGGACAGTCTGAATCAGTGTGTCTCAAACTCATCAAACAAACAGGAAGCAGAACTGTTTTCCACCAAGTGTGTTCTCTGACTATAGCACGAGGAACTCGGCCTGACGTTAGTATTCTGGACATCGAAGCTAGAGAACGCTGAGTCAAAGCTTGAGGCTCCGCCGCGCTCTGACCCTCCGACAGCTCACTCCAAAACAACTCGCCATCTTCTCAGGTACAACTTGTGTCTCTGATCACCACACACAGACACGCCGCCGCTCTACACACCCGTGACGGCCCCTGTCCACCAAAGAGTTTTTTCCTGAGACCAGCGTATCTTTAAATTCTCTACAATGGGAGCGCCACATGTTTACGGTGTGCTACAAATGCCAGCAGTGTGACGAGGTGCTGAACACTGTCCGTTTGTTTTGAGCACTGGGAGCTGAGAAATGTTCAACTCTGGGTAAAAACGTGGCGCTTGTCACCGTCACTTTTACCCAGCTGTCCAATCACAGCGGAGGAGGGACGACGACCACGAAGACAAACCGTCACATCTGACGTGCTGAACGACAGTGGAGGAGAAATCTGCTCGTATTAGGGATGCACCAGGTTCATCAGCTGATGATGGGACGTCTTTATAATTATGCATTTCTCCAAAAAACATCTCTATAATCTGACAGCTTCATTACAAACAACAAAATTCCAGGACTTTTTCAAAACTTTCACTGATTTTGACTAATTTCAGACCTGATATTGTGATATTTCATGACTTTTCCAGGTTTTCCATGACCGTGGGAACCCTGTATTCTGATTCATAGTAACCAGACGCAACCAAAGTGTCTCGGCTGCAGAGACACTTCCAAAGCCCTCTGGCGCCCCCAGCTGTTTCCTGAGGAGCGCCCGGCGTATTCGGCTGATAAAAAACCCTTCGGTGGACACGAGGCCTGATGGTACAGTATTGAAAGTAGCTGTAATATACTTTTACATGATTGTTTCCTGAGGAGGCGTCAAGTTTGGATTCTTTTGGAGTTTGCTGATCTGAGCGGTGTTCACACTGTGAGCAACGCCGTCATGAACCAAACATGGTGGGAGTTCTGTCATCGACCTGCGGAGACGAGTTCAGAAACACCAACAAAAAGAAATCATTAAAGTCTCAAAGTGTCTTAAATCCAGAGTTCATCTGACTCGTCCGTCTGTGTCGTCACTTTGGTACATTCTCGTGCCGACACTTCCTGTTGACTCGACATTAACAGTTTGGTCACTGGTTCTGACTCCTTTGATAAGAACAAGTTTGACTTCTTTGGGTTTTTAGACAGCTCAAAGAATCTCTTCAGACTCTGTTACTGTGACGCATCATCCTGAATATAAAACCTCAGCTCTGTTATAAATATGGATTATCATAAACATGTGGTCAGTTTTGCAGATGCTCATCTGAGAGTCAACAGCTTCTAAACTTGATCCTGACTGTCTCAACAACACAAGCTGATTCTGACTTTTATCATAAAATCCTGATTGTCACACTGTGATCAACGTTAACAAGTAAGAAGCTGCTGCACAGTCGCCATCGCCGTCAGAACATCATCAGCCACGCTGCTCACAGTGTGAACGCCCCGTTAGGTTATGCATATACTTTAAAAGTGCAGATTAAAAGTTTTTTGGTGTTCAAGTGCATACATTTGTTCTCACATTTATGGCTTTTCTTAGTAACAAACTATGGTATAAATGCAGAGGACGTTCTGGAGGGTTCTATAGTCTCTTGGTGTGTTTGGAGTTATAATGGCTCCTCATGTCTTTCCGGAGGCGGAACTTCTCTCCGCAGACGCCGCAGATGTACAGGTGGACGTCCATGTGTTTCTCCAGCTGTTCTCCGCCGGGGAAGATCTGGAAGCACACCTGGCAGATGGTTTCCCCGGCCGACAGGTGGGAGATCATGTGTCGGACGTGGTCGTGTTTGAGGAAGGTTCCCTGGTCGCAGACGGGGCACACATAGCGTGCCATGCCTTTGTGCATGTCGGTGTGCAGCCTGAGCTGGCGCTCCCGCAGGAACTGCTTCCCGCATGTCTGACAGGTGAACTGCTTCTCCTTGGTGTGGACGGTGTAGTGCTCCCGCAGGTGGCAGCGCTGATAGAAGCCTTTGCCGCAGATGCTGCAGAAGTGTTTGCGGCGGTGATCTGGTTCGCCGCCCTCCTCCAGCAGCACCGGGCGGAATAGCTCCTGGTCGTGGCAGGACAGAGCGTGCTCCAGTGCCAGGCTCTCGTTCTGGAACAGCAGACCGCAGTGGGGGCAGGCCAGGTCGCCCGCCTCCAGCAGGCCCTCCTCCATCCCCTGCTGCTCCTCCAGCAGGGACGCTTCGTCCTCCTCCGATTCACCACCTTGAGATTCGCCACAGCGTTCTGCATGCTCCTGGAGCTGGCGGCCTTTGATCAGCACCTGTCCACACCTCCCACAGGCACATATATGACCCATGTGGTTGGACAGGTAGTGGGACGACTTGTCCTCCTCCGTTAACAGAGCGCCACACAGTTCACAGGGGGTGCAGTCGGCATCCTGCTTCTCCTCTTTGACCTTACGAAGCTTTGCCGGGATTCGTGAATCGTCACTGCTGGACATGTGACCTTCAAAAGGCTCGCTACTGTTTTCCAGACCTGAGACGCCAGGCTCCGGTTCACGTTCTGATCCAGTTTTCTCCGTCTGCACGTCTTTACGTGTGGCGTCACTGAAACGTGCTCTACAGTCTCTGTTGGCGTGCTCACCGACACGGACCACCTCTATCTCAGGGAACATGCTTTCTTCTGGCTCTGTCTTGATGGAGACATTCCTGGTCGACCCGGGCTCGCCGTCTGTCCCGGCTGCCACCGACCTAATGGTGAGGTCAGAGTCAGCCTTGGCTTCAGCCCAGTCCTCCTCGCCTTTACAGACGACCCTGTGCTCCTCGATGCTCTCGGAGGTGGAGCTCTCAGCTTTACTGGACTCGTTGTCGGCTTCGATGGTCCCTCTGGGCTGATGGAAGGCCTTGCGGTTGGTGCAGGTCAGGATGTGTTCGATTAGAAGTTTCTCACAGCTGAAGACGAAGCCGCAGTCATCACAGGTGTAGGTGCGGCCAAACCGAGGACGGTCTTTGAGAGCCGAACTCCTGCCGCTGGGCCTCTTTCTCAAGTCACACGGCTGATCAGCAACACCGTCCACCACCGGCGGCGCCACTATCAGAGGCGTGGCGACCACCTCCTCTGCCACCACCGGTCTGCTGACGGTCGCTGTAACAGCGGGACGCCCGGCGCTGCTGTTGACAGCTTTTGGTAAATGCTCCACGTCAGGCGCAGCAGGTCTCTGCTGCTCGTACATGCGGACTCCAAACATCATTTTCCCGCCAGCAGGTCCGGTGGAGGAACTGGAGGAGGAGGAGGCCGAGGATGATGGCGTGAGGTTGGAGCTCCTGATGTCTCTGAGATCCTCCAGCGAGTCAGGGATGTAGTACATCTGCAGGTACGCCATGGAGGCCTTGAGCTCCTCAAACTCGTAGCTCCCCACCACGATGCGTCCGAGGTACATGAGCTGTAGGATGAGGTCGAAGCACTCGGCGCTGATCTGCATGTTGCTGAGGTCCAGACGCCCAGCCCCCTGCTGGTCCCGGATGAACATCATCCTGAAATAGGAGCTGCAGGCCGCCAAGACGGCCTTGTGCGCCCTGAAGTAGATGTCACCAATGGCGATGAGGCAGTCACACAGGAAGCCCCACTCCCGCTGGTTGTTGAGCTGCTGGAGGACATGATCGCTGTGGCTCGGCCTCGCCATCGCCCTGCAGACATCAGAGGAAGACATGAAGAGAGAAATTAAACGGCTGCATTCTTTCTGCTGTGAGGTTTCTCTGTGGTCAACTTTTATGGCGTTGCAGAGTATTTCATAACGCTGGGCTGGTTGTGCTCAGCGAGGCCGGCCCAGCTCTCAGTCCTGCTATGACTCATCAAGATCAGACCTGAATAATTAAGAGATCTGACTTCAGTCTTTCAAAGGCTCATCTGAGCAGCAGGAGCGTCTCAGACGGGATCATTCATCTGAGCAGAAAATCAACCTGACTGAACTTTGTTGTGTGTTATAAAGGGTTCTGTGCTCACAGAGGAGGCTGCGTGGATCTTTGATTTTTAGTCTTAACATAAAGTCAGTGAGTGTGAAAGAGTTGAGCTGAGTTGTGTGTGATGAAGGGAAAAGATGAATGAGAGTGTGTTTGGTGTGTGACATCCTGTAAGAATACAAACCACACACACTGTGTGAAGACTATCAGCTGTCACTGCTGCTGCTGCAGACTCTTCATCTCACTGACACTGATTCAGCCCACTGTGGTGGACTCAGACTCAGTGGATCAGGTGTCGGCCATGACAGTCTGTTCATCACTGTCAGTGTAACATTCTGTTTCCATCACAGGGAGACACTTTTACACACACAGCCTTTCAGTTTGAATTATGACATTCAGCTCAGACTTGTTTTATGATCTGACAGGAGCTTCATGTAACCAGCAGCGTTGGAGTGTAACTAAGTGCATTTACTCAAGTACAAATTCAAGGTACTTGTACTTCACTTGAGTATTTCCATGTCCTGCTCCTCCTCCTCTATCTCACAGGTTAGGTGTGTCAGTGTTGGATGCTTGTGCCTAACTGTAGGACAAATGTGTCGCTAAATAAACTCAGCTGTAAAAGTCGTCGTCACAAACATCAACAACAAACGTCTGACAGCATCATCAACACTTCACCTGCACTCTGCTGATCACACACCGTCACGTCACCACGTTCTGAACGCAGAACTTTTACTGTAGTATTTTCACAGTGTGGCGCGAGTACTGCTACTGTAGTGAAGGATCTTTTACAGTAAGATTACAATTAGATTACAGTTACACTGAGGTTACAGCTTTATATGGTTAGGTTAGTGTTAGATTATAGCTGGTTAACAGGTAACATATTGTTAGTTACATTGTAGTTATAGTTACAGTAAGGTTACAGTTACAGTTGGGCTCCACATAAAGATGTGGTTTTAAGTTTGACCCTGGACACAGCTGGGAGTCGCACCCAGGCCACAGCAGCAGACAGTGTAACAGCAGTAACATGTTAAACATGCACAGAGCGTGTGTAGTGTGTGTAGTGTGTGTAGTGTGTGGGTCAGGTGGAGGCTGACGGTGTGTGATGGAGCTCTTTCTGTCTGCTGTAAAACGAGCTGTGCTGTCACTCAGTCAGTTTACTGTAACTGAGCTGCAGCGGCTCGGCTCACCGTCCGCCCCCGCGGGACCACCGCGGCTCTGCGGGGGGACTTTCACCGACAGACCCGCCTCTCCAGCCCCGACACAGAGCCGTGAGAGGCCGTGAGAGTGAACACCGTGAAGAACATACCGTGTTACAGCAGAGAGAAGGGAGAGGCCGGCTGCTCTCAGGAGCTAAAATGGAGATTACAGCGGTTAGCTGCGTCGAGCTAACGGCAGCTAGCACCGAACATAGCGGAAGTTACCGCGGGTACAGCTCCAAAATAAAAAGAATATATCTCGATGAGGACTGAAACAGAACAAAAGACGGCAGTGCGGACGGTCTGAATGGACACACGGTAAATTATATGTGACTTACGACAGTGAACACGGTCAGCGTGGTCATTCAAAGCGTCTCTACACAGGTTAAACATTTGATTTGAGTTGTGCGTGTTTTATTTTGAAAGCTCAGACCGGATGTTGTAGTTGTAAATGCATGGTGGTGACGGTGCTGTGTGATATCTCTCCCGCAAACAGTCCCGCCACCCCCGCACTGCCACCCGCACTCAGCTAGCACCGAGCGCAGCAGGCCGCGGGGATTTCTCTTTAGTTTTCCCAGCCAGGCGGCTCTGCGGGCCGGGCAGAGACCCGTCGACTCACCGTGGGTACCGGAGGCCGGCAGAGAGGCGGCTGCTGTCGGCGGCGGGTGTGTGGATGTCCCCCGGGGGTCCGGACGGTTCCTCTCCGGAGGATTGTTGCGCTGAGGCGGACTGTTGAGACGAAGGAGAAGCCTCTTCTCCTCCTCCTCCTGCAGGATGAAAGAACTTCCGCACAGACTGCCGCTCCGTCAACACCGACACACAAAATAAAAGACTTCCGCCCAAACTGCTGACCTTCAAAATAAAACAAACGCAGAACAGCCTCCCAAAGTGATTTAGAGTCCGAGTGAAACAAAGTCTGGTCCATGGGCAACCTGATTCAAACAGGATGTTGTGTAACATGGAAATGAAATCATCATGTAATGAGCTGTAAATTAATTTCCACCGACATTAAACTGAATCCAGTCCAAATAAATTTAATATTCAAACTGATGAATATAAATCTACACTCAGTCTGCAGCAGGTTGTCATAAAGTTGAGACGACAGCAGCAACAACAGAGTGACAAACACCTGTGTGTGACCTTCCACAGGTAAACAGGTGAACAGGGAGCAGAGTGAAAGCAGCGCCCTCTAAAGGCTCAGCTGTTCAGGGCAGACACTTTGATACAAACTGTGAGGACAAACAGTCCAACAGTTTCAGATTTCACATCTACATCCCATAATATCATCAACAGATTCAGAGACTGCAGAAACCTCTGCATGTAAGGGACAAGACTGAATGTCAGTGACCTTTGACCCCTCAGACATCACTGCATTACAAACCAACATAACTGTATAAGGATATTACACAATGGGCTATGACAATTAAGTCGCATTTTGTGACCATGGAGCACCACTGTGGCTATTAAGTCACACTTTGTGACCTGTTGAGACACTGAAGTCAGATAAACTTCAACAGTCCCCAAACACTGACTGAGGTGATGATGTCACACAGTTAGTTTGCATATTAAAGCTCTCTGAACTGATTCAGCTGAAGATTTACACATCACTGATTTTATTAATGTGTCACACAGAGTCAGACATTTTATTTTACATGATGATTTTTCTCTCTGTTTAAATCAACATCCTGATTGTTATAAACACACCTCAATAAAACACATTTCTATCTCAGTTCATAATTTCTGTGTTGAGTTGATTTTGTCGATCACTGAATGTGACTTGCTGTCCCAGCATGCACTGGGGCAGAGGGTTCGTCAGTCTGTCTCTGATGTCACTGACACTTTGTCTGACTGTCCAAATACCCACACTTGCGCCTTGAGGTCTTCCCTGAAGTTCACGTGCTAGAAGTGAGGTCTGATGCACACTTCTGAAAGGGGTGTATTAAGGACGCAGGTTTGCACCCCTTGATAACAACAGAAGACAACTGGGACACCCTACACACTTGTGCCCCTTAGCGGGAGCGCACAATTAAGGGGCACAAGGGCGCAAGTGCAGGTGTTTGGACAGGGCCTTAGTTGTTGTTGGGATCAGCTGATCAGACTGATGACCTGCTGACACACCAGCTGTCGCCATGGCAACAGTGTCTCATTTTAAACCTGTTCACTTTCAATCACTTGAGGTTTTATTTAAATAAGCAGTCCAAAACTATTTTAATTTCTGCTGAACATAGATTATTATTATTATTGATATTATTGATATTATTATTATTATTTATATTCCAGCTGTTCATTTCTGTATAATAATGAAACTGTTAAATTATTTCCGTATTTATTGATTTAAACGAATTAAAACGGGTCCATACTTCCGTTATTGATTATTAATTACATGTTGGTAGGTGACACAGTCGGATCACGTGACCAGCCCCTTTGACCCTTCCTCTCGCGAGACGTGACGCGGCTTTCTGCGAGATCATCTGCAGCAACAAATCGGCTCCAGAACCTGAAGACAATCTGCACATTTCTGCGGTAAGACACCGATTAACGGCCGCCGGGCACGGCGCGCGTGCACGACACAGACAGAGAGAGGCTGTTTGCACGGGCTGGATGTGCGTGCGCGCACGCGCCTGCGGTGCGTGTAGGTGAATGAGGACGTGCGTGTTGCTGAATTTGAATGAGACAGAGGAGGATGGAGGAGGCTGCAGCCTGACGGGCGCGACGCCACGTGCACGCGCCCGAGCTGTGTTGTGGTTTGGTGTCGAGGAAGTCCGGTTTCCGGTTTGTTGGGATCAGGGACGGTGTGTGTGTGTGTGTGTGTGTGTGTGTGTGTGTGAGTGAGAGAGAGCTCAGGTGACCTTCACTGAGGTCAGAGGTCAGCTCACCTGTCCAGGTGGAGTCAGCTGGAGACGCTGTGAGGTCAGTGGTCACGTGACTGTAGAGGACAGACAGTGAATATACAGTAACTTCACAGACACATAAAATATTAAAAACTCACAAAATACAGAGACACAAACAGATTCTTTAAAATATAAAACATTAAATTAATTTACAAACAAATGAAACACATTAATGGATTTATTTCTGATATTCACAGCCTCAGATATGAATGAATGAATCCAGTCTCAGTTCTTCACTTAAAGATTTTAGTTTTTATTCACTGAGTCATTTTATAAATTTGTGGAATCTGTGTTTTTGCAGATGTGATGTGTGTTTGCTAAACACGACAGTGGTGCGGTCGGCCTCGAGGTCGTACGCATCACTGAGGTGACGTTAGAGCTCGGCCTCAGTGAGACACTGTGATCACACAACTTACCAACAAGTTAAATTATATGATCAGATGTTAACATAAAAACACTTTTTGCAACAGTTGTCTCTGTTTCCATGGAAATACATCGGCTCTGACTAATACCTGGAAAAGAGTCCGTCCCATCAGTCGACTCCTGTACGTGATGACACACAGTTCACTGCTCCAGCTGTCGGTCCAGACGTGTCTCTGGTCCCTCGAGTCCGTCAGTTGACATGAGCTCAATCATCTTAAGAAATTGTCAGGTTTCCCAAACTGAATTAATACCTCACATATAAACACAGACCTGCTCAGTGAGCTCAGCACACACACACACACAACACATATGTAGCAGGTGTGTGTGTGTCCAGTATGAACCAGCAGCAGCCTCGTCTTCTTCCAGTCGTCCATCAGACTCAGTCCGTCGTACAGATCCACATCAACAACACACTCATCTGTCGCAGGTTTGTAGTCGTCCATGAAGGTGGCAGAGTAATACTGTTAGTGATGAGCCAGGTGATGACTGGTGAGCACAGGTCAGAAGTTGTATATTCACATTCACACACAGGCTGTCGCTGCGTTCACACTAATAGCACTAACTCTAATGATTTTAGGGGAGGGTCGTAAAAGTTATATTTATTTCTGTGAAGAAAACTGGCGTTGGTATTTTTAAAGTTAATGTTATTATTTAGGTAGCCTATTAATTAAGGGTGTGTTAACACCTGTCCTGTTTGGTTTGGTTCATTTATATCCACAAAATGTGTCTTAATAGTCACAGTGGTGCTCCATGGTCACAAAGGAAATTTGTTTTGGGCACATAGTGTGACGTAGCGGCAGATACAACCGTCATATACACACTTGAACTGGTTCGTTTGTGCAGCTGTGAACACACCAAAACAACTGGACCGAGACCTTCTTGAAGAGGTGGTCTCAGTCCGGCTCCAAAGGAACTCTGGTGCGGTTGGTTTGTGGTGAGAAGGTGTTGCGACCTGGATGTGAAGCAACTGCAGTCACATGACACATTGTTTGGGTTAAACATGAGCATGTTACAGTCCTGGAGGATTATTAATGTGCACCTCCTCCTGCTGGTGTGTTAACGTGTGTGTGTGTGTGTGTGTGTGTGTGTGTGTGTGTGTGTGTGTGTGTGTGTGTGTGTGTGTGTGTGTGTTGCAGAGTGGGTCATGGAGGTGTCGTCTCACAGCCTCTTCCTGCTGCAGCAGCTCAACGTTCAGAGAGAGTTTGGCTTCCTGTGTGACTGCACTGTCGCTATCGGAAACGTCTACTTCAAAGCTCACCGCGCCGTCCTCGCCGCCTTCTCCAACTACTTCAAGATGATCTTCATCCACCAGTCCAGGTGAGGAGCACGCACACACACACACACACACACACACCTGAGCTGATGGTTTGGTTCATGGTCACCGTCCACTGTGGCTCCTGAATGAGGTCAGAGTAGCCGCCGTCAGACGCCATAAAGACACCATCAGCCCGTTGTCTTTGCTTGGTACAGGATGTTGATGTGATGGCTGTTCGGAGAGGAAACTGGCCAGCACACCTGTCTTTAATCATCCTGAGGTGTCCGGTCAGGTGCGGTGCATCTCGAATGGTGACGTCTTCCAGGACTTTGCCTCAGTAGTAATACATTCATAATAAATACAAACATGCACATATTAAAAAAGTCAAAACACTAATTTATTGCACGTAAATTCTTTGATAGTTTTGATCCAGGACCGTCAGTATTCAGATCAAGAACTTCCTGTAAAACAATGAACTTCCTGTCACCAACAGGGATTCTGACATTCAGCACAGTGTTTATGGCTCCACTGACGGTAGCTGGTTCTGAGTGTCCATATGTCCATACACGATGGACAGGATGTCTCGAGGACACCTTGAGGGAATTTTGTTAAATTTGGCACAAACGTCCACTTGGACCGAAAAATAAACGAATAAGAATTTTGTGGTGCGTTATTCAGTCTGACGCTCGACATAAGTCATGATAGTGACAGACAGATGTTTCAGCAGTTTAATCTGTCGTCATGACAACAGTAGAAATACAGACCTGTGTGTTTGCTTGTTTCTGATTGGCTGACACACACTGGCCTCGTTGAAATGAATAAGAGGGCCGTGTTGTCTCAGACCACCTGAGACATGTTGACATGTTGTCTCTGTCTGTCCTCAGTGAGTGTATAAAGATCCAGCCCACCGACATCCAGCCGGACGTCTTCAGCTACCTGCTGCACATCATGTACACCGGCATGTGCCCCAAACAGCCCGTGGACCAGAGCCGGCTGCAGGATGGCATCAAGTTCCTGCACGCTTACCAGCTGTGCCGGAAACCCGGCGAGGGCGCTGCCGACGCCGCTGCAGACATGGTGCGCATGTCCAACCTGTATGGCATCCAAATCTCCTCCCAGCTGGCCAACAAGGACGCACCGGGAGTCCCCAAGACCACAGCGGTGTCCCGCGGGGCCCCCGAGGATGGACGCCGGGGAGGTCGGTCCCACTCCCAGCTGTCCCTCGCCGTCGGACTGGAGGGCATCCCGTCAGACCGCCAGGCGTCGACACAACGCAACGTCTGCTCCGTGGCATCTGGAGACGACTCTGACATCTCAACCCGCATCAAGCAGGAGCGGGTGGAGGAGGAGGAGGGGGAGGAAGGCGAGGCGGAGGAGGGGCAGGGGGTGGGTTCTCCGTCTCAGGGAAGCAGTCCCAGTCAGAGCCTCCTGTTTAAGGACCGGCCCCTCGTCCTGCTGTGTCCCCGCTGTGGAGAGCGCTGCTCCTCCCCCGAGGACCTGCGGGAGCACCTGTTCAGCCACGCCCTCGACCCCGCCCGCCTGATGGAGGGGCTGCCGCAGGGCGGGGAGCTGGATGCCGGCGGTGAGGAGGGGCCAGCGGGGGCCCAAGACCAGCTGGATGCAGGGTGTCTGGAGGAGGCGCTGAGACAGAGCCAGGCGCTCGCCAACCAGCTGGCTGCAGAGCTGAGGAGGAGCCGGGGGGGAGCAGGGGGAGGAGGGGGGAGCAGCCCCACCCCCGCTGTCCTGCACTCCCGTAAACGGAAGATCGCCTGCGCCGTCTGCAGTCTGCGCTTCGCCCACAAGAGCCAGCTGCAGGAGCACATGTATACCCACACCGGAAAACCATCCCGCTACCACCGCTACAACCGCCTCTGCAGCCAGCTCTTCCAGGCCTCCGCCCACTTCTGCGAGGGTGCCGCAGAGCCCGGGGGAGGAGGCGGGGCCTCCTCCGGCGTGGCCACACTCTCTGAGGAGGTCAACAGGGACACTCAGGACAACGGCAGCTCCTGCTACTCCCTGGACTCTGAGATCTCCCAGGAGAGCGTGGACGGCGTTCCTGTGGAGTGATGCGTCGCCACCAGGAGGCGTGACAGAGCACAAGGTGGTTCTGTGGGCGGAACCAGCAGACGTTCTCTCTGGACTCAGACTGGACTCTGAGCTTTGTGTTGTCGTCTGTGTCTCTGCTGCTGTCTGCTGGTCCGGTACCTGTGCAGGTGTGTGTGTGAGTCATGTGATCATCAGCTGCGACAGTCCGACTGTTGCTTTTTTACACGTTTCAGTTCGTAAACTTCCAAATTGATCGACAGAAAATTAATCCCCAAATATTTTCAGTCATTTTTTAAGAAAATAAATTCTCTGGTTTGATGTGAATATTTTCTGTTTTTCTACTAAAATTGAAACTGAACGAGGCGTTTGAGGACACTCCGGACATTTTCACTGCTGACAGCTCCTTTATCAATAAAACAATCAGCAGATTAATCAATACTGATCAATAACTAATCACCATCATTTAATCTCATCCTGCTGATCAGTTTCTTTAGTTCCTGTTTGATTCTGTGAAGTCGACTCTGCACACACTGAAACGTTGAATCCTGATCTTCCACACTCACCAGCGGACAGTGAACGCCTCACTGACTCTGAGGACGACACAGGACGAGATAAAAAGTGGGACTGTTCCTTTAATGTAAAGCTCCCATCAGTGTGTCGTCGTGTCTTTAGACCCTGACAGGTTTTATTGTGAAAAGACGCAGCAGTGCCTTCCTGTGGTGGTTCAATGGTCGTTTGTGTCGTTTCATCGGTAACTTAACGCTCGCTGACAATCTGAGACGAGAATCATCAACAGTTTACCAGCTTTTTGTAACTCGTGTTTCCACCTGATTGTTTCTTTTACAGAACCTTTAAGAACAAGAAGAAGAAGAACACAAGCTCCGCCTCCATCAGAGGATCATAACACTGTTTGGTTTTATATGTCCAAACGAGCGTTCTCATCCCAACTCGTCACACGCCGCCGCTCAGTGACCTCAGCGTCAGATACCAACACACACACAGGAACCTCTCAGGGCGTTATGAAACGAATGACAGGTGGCAACTGCCAGAGTATAAAGAGCGAGGAGGACCGTACAGGTTGGGCGGGAGGGGAGGAGGACGGGGTAAACCAATTAGACCTTAGAGCGATCAGTATGGCGGTGATGTTGACGTATGACCCAGCAGCCAATGAGGCGTCGATGTGTCTATGCTACAACAGTAATGTATGTCACATGACTTGACTTCAGTAACCATGCTGTTTTTCTCTGACCCTGACTAGGTGCAAGTTTATTTTGAAAAAGACTGCGTCTAAACAGCAGAAACTGTACACTTCCTGTGAAAAGTGGAAGTTTATTTTGAAAAGACAGGATGCATGTAAGAAGTGTAGATTCACACACCGTCCCTGAACGTCTCACCCTGACCAGGAGGGCACTGAGCGCGTTGTATGTCGACGTGTGTGTCACTGACGGAGTGCTGATGTTTGACGAGTTGGGATGAGACAAGTCTCATTAGATGTTAACATTTTATTTTGAAAGGGTGATCAGTGGAGGAAACAGTGTCATGGTCCTTTAACCCTCTGCTGGCGTCACATGACCAGCGTTCATTGATAAGGAGTGGTAGTGTTATTGATTATTGATGGGTGAATGTCTGACAGTCGTGACGTCGTCTTCATTCTGTGTTTCACTGTAAAAAAAAAAACAAGATCTAAACAAGAAGTTGTTTTGTACATAGACGTCTGTTTTTCATCGATGGGACAATAAAGTTTTGTAAATAAATGTCATTTTGCACCAATCAGATTGCTGATCAGATTTAAACTCATTGATCCGATCGATCGTCTCACTGATGATTTTAAGTTTGAAGGAAATCAATAAAATAAAATGAGTTCTTTGTTAAAAGTTTCAGACGAACAGACGATCAATGAAACTTTATTTAAAACATTCATATTATTGACTGATTATTAACACGTTCATCGTCTCCATGACGCCGTGACTCTGAACCAACACAAACATTTAACAGTTTCAAATCATGAGTCTGTTTCATCTTCTCCCTTAAATCTCCTTTCAACACAACATCATGGTCTTCACAGAACAGTCAGTCAGTGGACCTCTGAGCTCTGTGCGTGTTCCTCATTCTAACGTTTGCCTCCTCACATCCTCATCTCCTCACCTCCTTACCTCCTTAACTCCTGACCCCCCTGTCTCCTCACCCCCTGCCTCCTCCCCTTCTTACCTCCTTAACTCCTGACCCCCCTGCCTCCTCGCCTCCTTAACTCCTTAACTCCTGACCCTCCTGCCTCCTCCCCTCCTCACATCCTCATCTCCTCACCTCCTCACCTCCTTACCTCCTCACCTCCCTGCCCCCTCCCCTTCTTACCTCCTCACCTCCTCACCTCCTTACCTCCTCACCCCCTGCCTCCTCCCCTTCTTACCTCCTTAACTCCTGACCCCCCTGCCTCCTCCCCTCCTTACCTCCTTAACTCCTGACCCCCCTGCCTCCTCCCCTCCTCACATCCTCATCTTCTCACCTCCTTACCTCCTCATCTCCTCCCCTCCTCCCCTCCTTACCTCCTCACCCCCCTGCCTCCTCCCCTTCTTACCTCCTTAACTCCTGACCCCCCTGCCTCCTCCCCTCCTTACCTCCTTAACTCCTGACCCCCCTGCCTCCTCCCCTCCTCACATCCTCATCTTCTCACCTCCTTACCTCCTCATCTCCTCCCCTCCTTACCTCCTCACCCCCCTGCCTCCTCCCCTTCTTACCTCCTTAACTCCTGACCCTCCTGCCTCCTCCCCTCCTCACATCCTCATCTCCTCACCTCCTCACCTCCTTACCTCCTCACCTCCCTGCCCCCTCCCTCCGTCCTCATGTCTCCTCGCCCCCTCACCTCCTCGCCCCCCCCCTCCTCACCTCCTTACCTCCTCGCCTCCTCACCTCAACCCCTCCTCACCTCCCTGCCCCTTCACCTCCTTCCCTCCTGGACTTCTTGTCTGCATGAGGGTCAGTAAGTACTGTCTGTATTTTCATTCAGCGTGTACCTAATAAAGTGGCCATTACCTTTAACAAGCAGGCGAACAGGTGTACCTAATAAAGTGGCCATTGCCTTTAACAAGCGGGCGAACAGGCGTACCTAATAAAGTGGCCATTACCTTTAACAAGCGAGTGAACAGGCGTACCTAATAAAGTGGCCATTACCTTTAACAAGCGGGCGAACAGGCGTACCTAATAAAGTGGCCATTACCTTTACCAAGCGGGCGAACAGGTGTACCTAATAAAGTGGCCATTTCCTTTAACAAGCGGGCGAACAGGTGTACCTAATAAAGTGGCCATTTCCTTTAACAAGCGGGCGAACAGGCGTACCTAATAAAGTGGCCATTTCCTTTAACAAGCGGGCGAACAGGTGTACCTAATAAAGTGGCCATTTAAGAAGTGGGCGAACAGGCGTACCTAATAAAGTGGCCATTACCTTTAACAGCGGGCGAACAGGCGTACCTAATAAAGTGGCCATTACCTTTAACAAGCGGGCGAACAGGCGTACCTAATAAAGTGGCCATTTCCTTTAACAAGCGGACGATCAGGTGTACCTAATAAAGTGGCCATTACCTTTAACAAGCGGGCGAACAGGTGTACCTAATAAAGTGGCCATTTAACAAGCGGGCGATCAGGTGTACCTAATAAAGTGGCCATTTAAGAAGTGGGCAAACAGGCGTACCTAATAAAGTGGCCATTTAAGAAGTGGGCAAAATGGGCGTACCTAATAAAGTGGCCAGTTGAACCTTTAACAAGCGGGCGAACTGGCGTACCTAATAAAGTGGCCATTACCTTTAACAAGCGGGCCAACAGGTGTACCTAATAAAGTGGCCAGTTGAACCTTTAACAAGCGGGCGAACTGGCGTACCTAATAAAGTGGCCATTACCTTTAACAAGCGGGCCAACAGGTGTACCTAATAAAGTGGCCAGTTGAACCTTTAACAAGCGGGCGAACAGGCGTACCTAATAAAGTGGCCATTACCTTTAACAAGCGGGTGAACAGGTGTACCTAATAAAGTGGCCAGTTGAACCCTTAACAAGCGGGCGAACAGGTGTACCTAATAAAGTGGCCATTGCCGTTAACAAGCGGGCCAACAGGCGTACCTAATAAAGTGGCCATTACCTTTAACAAGCGGGCGAACAGGCGTACCTAATAAAGTGGCCATTACCTTTAACAAGCGGGTGAACAGGTGTACCTAATAAAGTGGCCAGTTGAACCCTTAACAAGCGGGCGAACAGGTGTACCTAATAAAGTGGCCATTGCCTTTAACAAGCGGGCCAACAGGCGTACCTAATAAAGTGGCCATTACCTTTAACAAGCGGGCGAACAGGCGTACCTAATAAAGTGGCCATTACCTTTAACAAGCGGGCGAACAGGCGTACCTAATAAAGCGGCCATTACCTTTAACAAGCGGGCGAACAGGTGTACCTAATAAAGTGGCCATTTAAGAAGTGGGCGAACAGGCGTACCTAATAAAGTGGCCATTACCTTTAACAGCGGGCGAACAGGCGTACCTAATAAAGTGGCCATTACCTTTAACAAGCGGGCGAACAGGCGTACCTAATAAAGTGGCCATTTCCTTTAACAAGCGGACGATCAGGTGTACCTAATAAAGTGGCCATTACCTTTAACAAGCGGGCGAACAGGTGTACCTAATAAAGTGGCCATTTAACAAGCGGGCGATCAGGTGTACCTAATAAAGTGGCCATTTAACAAGCGGGCGATCAGGTGTACCTAATAAAGTGGCCAGTTGAACCTTTAACAAGCGGGCGAACTGGCGTACCTAATAAAGTGGCCATTACCTTTAACAAGCGGGCCAACAGGTGTACCTAATAAAGTGGCCAGTTGAACCTTTAACAAGCGGGCGAACAGGCGTACCTAATGAAGTGGCCAGTTGAACCTTTAACAAACGGGCGATCAGGTGTACCTAATAAAGTGGCCATAAAGTGGCCATTGCCTTTAACAAGCGGGCGAACAGGTGTACCTAATAAAGTGGCCATTTAACAAGCGGGTGAACAGGTGTACCTAATAAAGTGGCCATTTAACAAGCGGGCGAACAGGTGTACCTAATAAAGTGGCCATTGCCTTTAACAAGCGGGCCAACAGGTGTACCTAATAAAGTGGCCATTTAACAAGCGGGCCAACAGGTGTACCTAATAAAGTGGCCATTACCTTTAACAAGCGAGCGAACAGGTGTACCTAATGAAGTGGCCATAAAGTGGCCATTGCCTTTAACAACCGGGCGAACAGGTGTACCTAATAAAGTGGCCATTTAACAAGCGGGCCAACAGGTGTACCTAATAAAGTGGCCATTACCTTTAACAAGTGGGCGAACAGGTGTACCTAATAAAGTGGCCATTACCTTTAACAAGTGGGCGAACAGGTGTACCTAATAAAGTGGCCATTACCTTTAACAAGCGGGAAATCAGGCGTACCTAATAAAGTGGCCATAAAGTGGCCATTGCCTTTAACAAGCGGGCCAACAGGCGTACCTAATAAAGTGGCCATTTAACAAGCGGGCCAACAGGCGTACCTAATAAAGTGGCCATTGCCTTTAATAAGCGGGCCATCAGGTGTACCTAATAAAGTGGCCATTTAACAAGCGGGCCAACAGGCGTACCTAATAAAGTGGCCATTGCCTTTAATAAGCGGGCAACAGGTGTACCTAATAAAGTGGCCATTGCCTTTAACAAGCGGGCGAACAGGTGTACCTCATAAAGTGGCCATTTAACAAGCAGGCCAACAGGCGTACCTAATAAAGTGGCCATTGCCTTTAATAAGCGGGCAACAGGTGTACCTAATAAAGTGGCCATTACCTTTAACAAGCGGGCAATCAGGCGTACCTAATAAAGTGGCCATGAAGTGGCCATTGCCTTTAACAAGCGGGCCAACAGGCGTACCTAATAAAGTGGCCATTAGCCTTTAATAAGCGGGCCAACAGGTGTACCTAATAAAGTGGCCATTTAACAAGCGGGCGATCAGGTGTACCTAATAAAGTGGCCATTTAACAAGCGGGCCAACAGGCGTACCTAATAAAGTGGCCATTGCCTTTAATAAGCGGGCAACAGGTGTACCTAATAAAGTGGCCATTGCCTTTAACAAGCGGGCCAACAGGTGTACCTAATAAAGTGGCCATTTAACAAGCGGGCCAACAGGTGTACCTAATAAAGTGGCCATTACCTTTAACAAGCGGGCGAACAGGTGTACCTAATGAAGTGGCCATAAAGTGGCCATTGCCTTTAACAACCGGGCGAACAGGTGTACCTAATAAAGTGGCCATTTAACAAGCGGGCCAACAGGTGTACCTAATAAAGTGGCCATTACCTTTAACAAGTGGGTGAACAGGTGTACCTAATAAAGTGGCCATTACCTTTAACAAGCGGGAAATCAGGCGTACCTAATAAAGTGGCCATAAAGTGGCCATTGCCTTTAACAAGCGGGCGAACAGGCGTACCTAATAAAGTGGCCATTTAACAAGCGGGCCAACAGGCGTACCTTATAAAGTGGCCATTGCCTTTAATAAGCGGGCCATCAGGTGTACCTAATAAAGTGGCCATTTAACAAGCGGGCCAACAGGCGTACCTAATAAAGTGGCCATTGCCTTTAATAAGCGGGCAACAGGTGTACCTAATAAAGTGGCCATTGCCTTTAACAAGCGGGCGAACAGGTGTACCTAATAAAGTGGCCATTGCCTTTAACAAGCGGGCGAACAGGTGTACCTAATAAAGTGGCCATTTAACAAGCAGGCCAACAGGCGTACCTAATAAAGTGGCCATTGCCTTTAATAAGCGGGCAACAGGTGTACCTAATAAAGTGGCCATTGCCTTGAACAAGCGGGCGATCAGGTGTACCTAATAAAGTGGCCATGAAGTGGCCATTGCCTTTAACAAGCGGGCCAACAGGCGTACCTAATAAAGTGGCCATTAGCCTTTAATAAGCGGGCCAACAGGTGTACCTAATAAAGTGGCCATTTAACAAGCGGGCCAACAGGCGTACCTAATAAAGTGGCCATTGCCTTTAATAAGCGGGCAACAGGTGTACCTAATAAAGTGGCCATTGCCTTTAACAAGCGGGCCAACAGGTGTACCTAATAAAGTGGCCATTTAACAAGCGGGCCAACAGGTGTACCTAATAAAGTGGCCATTACCTTTAACAAGCGGGCGAACAGGTGTACCTAATGAAGTGGCCATAAAGTGGCCATTGCCTTTAACAAGCGGGCGAACAGGTGTACCTAATAAAGTGGCCATTTAACAAGCGGGCCTACAGGTGTACCTAATAAAGTGGCCATTACCTTTAACAAGTGGGCGAACAGGTGTACCTAATCAAGTGGCCAGTTGAACCTTTAACAAGCGGGCAATCAGGCGTACCTAATAAAGTGGCCATAAAGTGGCCATTGCCTTTAACAAGCGGGCCAACAGGCGTACCTAATAAAGTGGCCATTGCCTTTAATAAGCGGGCCATCAGGTGTACCTAATAAAGTGGCCATAAAGTGGCCATTGCCTTTAACAAGCGGGCCAACAGGTGTACCTAATAAAGTGGCCATTTAACAAGCGGGCCAACAGGTGTACCTAATAAAGTGGCCATTACCTTTAACAAGCGAGCGAACAGGTGTACCTAATGAAGTGGCCATAAAGTGGCCATTGCCTTTAACAACCGGGCGAACAGGTGTACCTAATAAAGTGGCCATTTAACAAGCGGGCCAACAGGTGTACCTAATAAAGTGGCCATTACCTTTAACAAGTGGGCGAACAGGTGTACCTAATAAAGTGGCCATTACCTTTAACAAGCCGGCAATCAGGCGTACCTAATAAAGTGGCCATAAAGTGGCCATTGCCTTTAACAAGCGGGCCAACAGGCGTACCTAATAAAGTGGCCATTGCCTTTAATAAGCGGGCCATCAGGTGTACCTAATAAAGTGGCCATTTAACAAGCGGGCCAACAGGCGTACCTAATAAAGTGGCCATTGCCTTTAATAAGCGGGCAACAGGTGTACCTAATAAAGTGGCCATTGCCTTTAACAAGCGGGCAAACAGGTGTACCTAATAAAGTGGCCATTGCCTTTAACAAGCGGGCGAACAGGTGTACCTAATAAAGTGGCCATTTAACAAGCAGGCCAACAGGCGTACCTAATAAAGTGGCCATTGCCTTTAATAAGCGGGCAACAGGTGTACCTAATAAAGTGGCCATTGCCTTGAACAAGCGGGCGATCAGGTGTACCTAATAAAGTGGCCATGAAGTGGCCATTGCCTTTAACAAGCGGGCCAACAGGCGTACCTAATAAAGTGGCCATTAGCCTTTAATAAGCGGGCCAACAGGTGTACCTAATAAAGTGGCCATTTAACAAGCGGGCGATCAGGTGTACCTAATAAAGTGGCCATTTAACAAGCGGGCCAACAGGCGTACCTAATAAAGTGGCCATTGCCTTTAATAAGCGGGCAACAGGTGTACCTAATAAAGTGGCCATTGCCTTTAACAATCGGGCCAACAGGTGTACCTAATAAAGTGGCCATTTAACAAGCGGGCCAACAAGCGTACCTAATAAAGTGGCCATTGCCTTTAATAAGCGGGCAACAGGTGTACCTAATAAAGTGGCCATTGCCTTTAACAAGCGGGCCAACAGGTGTACCTAATAAAGTGGCCATTGCCTTTAACAAGCGGGCCAACAGGTGTACCTAATAAAGTGGCCATTGCCTTTAACAAGCGGGCCAACAGGTGTACCTAATAAAGTGGCCATTGCCTTTAACAAGCGGGCCAACAGGTGTACCTAATAAAGTGGCCATTGCCTTTAACAAGCGGGCCAACAGGTGTACCTAATAAAGTGGCCATTGCCTTTAACAAGCGGGCCAACAGGCGTACCTAATAACCTAACCCTAACCCAATGAATGAAAGGATGAATGTGTGGCGACGTGTCACTGGATCATCAGACGTCTTTATAAAATGTTTATATCCTGCTCTCTCATCAGCTCAGATTATCCATTAATAATCAATAATAATCCACCAGTTATTCATCATCATCATCATCATCACCATCATCATCATCATCATCATCCTCACCATCATCATCATCATCATCATTATGAATCGATCAGTGATGGATCAATGATCAATAATCTATGGATCAATACAGAGCCTGTGTCTCTGAACATAGAGACCAGTCGCCGTGTGAAGGTGGTCGCTGTGCTGTTGCCTAGGGACACATGGATGTATTTTTACCTCCATCGCTATAGAAACAAAAGCTGCTGAGCTTCTTCTTCACACTTTTAAAAATATATGACACGATGACATCACAGAGCTCAGAGCCTGCTGCTGCTATCAATAACTGATCACTGATCAATAGACCACCACAGACCACTACAAACTTCTACAAACCACCACAGACCACTACAAACTTCTACAAACAACCACAGACCACTACAAACCACTACAGACATTACAAACTTCTACAGACTACTACAAACCACTACAAACAACCACAGACCACTACAAACCACTACAAACAACCACAGACCACTACAAACCACCACAGACCACTACAAACTTCTACAGACTACTACAAACCACTACAAACAACCACAGACCACTACAAACCACTACAAACAACCACAGACCACTACAAACTTCTACAGACTACTACAAACCACTACAAACAACCACAGACCACTACAAACCACTACAAACAACCACAGACCACTACAAACTTCTACAAACCACCACAGACCACTACAAACTTCTACAGACCACCACAGACCACTACAAACTTCTACAAACCACCACAGACCACTACAAACTTCTACAGACCACCACAGACCACTACAAACTTCTACAAACCACTACAAACAACCACAGACCACTACAAACAACCACAGACCACTACAAACTTCTACAAACCACCACAGACCACTACAAACTTCTACAGACCACCACAGACCACTACAAACCACTACAAACAACCACAGACCACTACAAACTTCTACAGACCACCACAGACCACTACAAACTTCTACAAACCACTACAAACAACCACAGACCACTACAAACAACCACAGACCACTACAAACTTCTACAAACCACCACAGACCACTACAAACAACCACAGACCACTACAAACAACCACAGACCACTACAAACAACCACAGACCACTACAAACTTCTACAGACCACCACAGACCACTACAAACAACCACAGACCACTACAAACTTCTACAGACCACCACAGACCACTACAAACCACAACAGACATTACAAACCTCTACAAACAAGCACAGACCACTACAGGCTTCTACAGACCATTAATTTTTCCTGATCCGCTGTGAGGGTCTAAAGGACAGAGGGATGTCGTATGCTGTAAAGCCCTGTGAGGCAAATTGTGATTTGTGAACTTGGGCTTTATAAATAAAATTGATTGATTGATTGATTGATTGATACAGACCACCACAGACCACCACAGACCACTACAGACGTCACGCTGCTTGTCGTCCCCTCACACAGGAGTGTTTTTTTTACAGCCTGCAGTTGTTTTTCCAGCGTGAAGAGATTGTTGTTGTTTATGGAGTTTATTGTTTATCATCAGTGTGTTTAGATGTGTTTCAGCAGGAAATGTGGCTCCAGATGTTTCCTGTAACTTTGGCAGTGTTTTCTCCTTGTTGAGGGTTGTGATCGTCTCTCTGTGGTCATGTGACCGACTTTACAGCTGTTAACTTTGCTGGCGTCTCTGTGTGTCTGCAGTGATCCTGTAGGTCTCCTTGTTTCGTCTCCTTGTTTTGTCTCCTTGTCTCTGTGGTCATGTGACTGACTTTACAGCTGTTAACTTTGTTGGCGTCGTCTGTCAGTGACCCTGCAGGTTGGGTTCAGTGTGTCTCGTGGCGCCGAGCCGTGCGTTCTCCCTCTGATGATGCGGCGGTCTAAAGATAGAAGGTGTCACATGTTGCAGAAACTCATTATGTGAAATAAAACCAAATCTCATTTCCTGTTCTTCTCCCCCAGGGGACATCACCCCCTCCCCCGCCTTCCCACCATCATATTGAAGGAGCAATTTCTGTAGAACAAAACGCCAATCAGGGCGGTTGCTATGGAAACTGGGGCGTTACAGCAGCGGAGGAGAGGCAAAGAGATCAGCTCAGTGTTTCTTCTTCTGTGGGAGAATCACTTCTGCTCGTCATCACACAGGAAGGACACGATCCACACAGGTGAGATTTCGTCTTTTACTCAACTCTCAGCCAATCAGCTCACAGCATCTACCTGCTGTCTGATGACACCATCCTTCGTTAAATGGACTTTGATCACAGAACAAGTTTCATAAAAGCAGATCCATGTTTGACTTTATGTTTGACGCTGAGTTCATCAGACGTGTTTCTGTGATCAGCTGATCTGATTTTAATCATCTGATTAATTCTCCTTTAATACTTTTATTTTCCAAAGTCTGATAAACATCACGTCTGTGATCTGTGACACAAAGACAACTGTGTTCACGTCAGTGATCACATGAAGTTTCATGGTGAAATCTCGGAGCTACATTTTTATCCTAACATCTTTTTTTTCATCTAAAAGTGTTTTTAATTTCACATCACAGATTTTTAAAGGTTGTTTTTCATAAATCTGCACCTCAGTTTGATTCATGTTTCTGTTCAGAAGATTTTCACAGAGGAGTTTGTTCATTTGTCTCTCACAGCCTGATTTATACAACCAAATACAGTGAAAACAGATTTTTGAATGAATGAATGAATGAAGATGAATTAATTAATTAAGAAAAGACAAAACATAGAATATTAAAACATAAGTGCCGTCACAGGCTGTATTAGATACATATATGTTGAGTGGTGGTTTAAATGTGTCCGCTGAGCAGCAGGATGTTTCCAGATGTGTTTAGCAGCTGACAGAAGCTTCTCCAGATGTTTCATGGTGACATCAGGAGCAGTTACAGAGCAGCTGTGGATCATCTCACGGCTCATGATCTGATTTATGAAGGAGATCAAACCAGATGTCAGACTTCCCTCTGACTCCAACACGTCAGCAACATGAAGGAATCTGAAATGGACTTTTTCTAATGTTCAGATTCGTCTTCTGGAAATATAAGAAAGTCGCTGCATATTTAATGAGGTCATAATTTATTTATATATTTCAACAGAACATGTCAGAAATATTGTGATAGATAATGGTCAACGATCACTGATGAATTTTTTAATCAGTAATCAGAAACAGTCTCAGTCAGACTTGGTCCTGACTGTGGTCAACACAAGCTTCAACGTTAGCGTGACATCATGTTCAGGTGTCTGAGCTCAGCTTCAGTTCTGATGAACATGTGTTTATCATAAATCAACATGAGCGTCATCAGGTTTTTGTTTTGCAGCTTCCAGGTGTTGAATCAGCAGCGTGACATCATCAACACCTCCAGGAAGTTCACACAGCGTTTAGCTTCACCGTGGAGACGAACCATGGCGTCGCAGGATGGAGAGGACGTCCGGCGGGCGGAGAAAGTGGGTTTAAAGAGGAAGCTGACGGGTCCTCCGAGGCTGCTGCTGGGAAAGACCCGCAGCAGGAGCGTGACGGAGGACAGAGCCAAGGCTCGCACCAACAGAGACACGACGGAAACTCTGAAACATCCGGCGGCTGCAGAGAGCGCCGTCACCACCGTGCTGACACATACTGCCAACATGGAGGAAGGAGCAGAGAACGAAGGGAGCGG
The DNA here is from genome assembly GCA_035609425.1 of Epinephelus awoara. NCBI lineage: Eukaryota > Metazoa > Chordata > Actinopteri > Perciformes > Serranidae > Epinephelus > Epinephelus awoara. Next base: position 39,922,868 of record CM069305.1, on the reverse strand, counting down.
CAGGGGGCGCTGTGAGGCTGCAGGTGAGGATGATGACATCAGAAACAGGAAGTCCAACAGACGGCGGTGGTGGAGAAGATTCTCAGCTGCTGTCGTCTGTAACGGGAAGCAGGAGAAGGACGCCATGGCAGGATCAGCGAAGCAGCAAAGTCCTGCTTCACCAGAGGGGGCGCTGCAGCAAACGGACGCCGCGGTGATGAATGAAGAAGGAGAAGGTCAGAAAGTCACTGACAGGAAGAGGAGGGTTACCGTGACGACATGGACAACGTTCAGAAGGTTCCTGACTTCGTCCACACGAACTCACGAGCAGAGGAGAGAGTCTGTGGAGAAAGATGGCGACCAAACGCCGCTGACCATCCGTGAAAAATTGCGAAAGTTTTTCACCAGAGGGTCAAAGAGCAGATTGTCAAGTGTCGCCATGGAAACCGTGGAGGACATGACGAAGTGTGAGGATGTGATGCCGCGTGAGGAGACTCCATGCTCACCCGGAGCTCAGGTTGACGAACCCAACGAGCTCCGTGGCGATGTGACTGTTGGGAGTGGGCAGGTCGTCACGGTGACGGCTGAGATGACTCAGCTGACTAAGGAACAAGCTGCAGATGAAGAACAGCTGGTTTGTGATGTCACAGAGGAGGATGTGACGGACGCTGGAGGGTCTGAAATGATCCACCCTGAGGTCGATGAACGTCCCGCAGACACCGCCAACGCTCCTCCTGAAGATTTACCTGCAGATGAAGATCAGCTGTCAGCTGCCTCCTCATCATCACCACAGGCCTCAAAGCTTCACTGTGACGAGGAGACGGATGACATCACCTCACAGGCCCACCAGACAAACGGACCCTCCATCCAGATTGAACTGGTTCCTCCAGATGATGTCAGTCAGGAAGATGAAGAGGAGGTAGAGGAGGAGGAGAACCAGAACCACCACCTCCTCCTGATCCTCCTCGACTGCGACCACAGCGAGCGGCAGCTGCTTCAGACGGCACGCTCTCTGGTCCGAGCCGCCCTGAACGCTGCCGTGGATCAGCTGACCAGAGAACAGCTGAGCGACTCAGACTGCGTCCTCAGAGAGCCGCCAGGCTGCAGAGACCACGCCTGAGGACACAAGGACACAAGGACACAAGGACGGAGACCAACAGAGACGATGGACATGTTGTTCAGTTGTAAACAGGAAGAGTTCGGTCTGTTCATACAAACTGTATAAATAAAGTTCTCTATGTTTCCATGACGACAGACATGATGTAGCTGCTGTAAAACATCCAGCTGAAGGTCATGTATAAGATCTGTGGCTCTGATCATCCTCCACCACAGAAGAAGACTGTTTGTCGTCTGACTGGTCAGAGTTCAGAGTGTGACTGATGATCAGGTTCAGTCTGAGCGTTCAAAACCTTCGTGTCACCGACATGAAATCAAACTTTTCAACACACACACGTGGTTACGTTTAGCCAACACACACACACGTGGTTACGTTTAGCTGATACACACGCACACAGACATGGTTACGTTTAGCCGACACACACACAGGGTTACGTTTAGCCAACACACACACGTGGTTACGTTTAGCCGACTCACACGCGTGGTTACGTTTAGCCAACACACACACACGTGGTTACGTTGAGCCAACACACACACGTGGTTACGTTTAGCCAACACACACACGTGGTTACGTTTAGCCGACTCACACGCGTGGTTACGTTTAGCCAACACACACACACGTGGTTACGTTGAGCCAACACACACACACGTGGTTACGTTTAGCCAACACACACACACCTGGTTACGTTTAGCCGACACACACACGTGGTTACGTTGAGCCAACACACACACGCACACGTGGTTACGTTTCGCCAACACACACACACACACGTGGTTACGTTTAGCCAACACACACACACGTGGTTACGTTTAGCCAACACACACACACACACACGTGGTTACGTTTCGCCAACACACACACACGTGGTTACATTTAGCCAACACACACACACGTGGTTACGTTTCGCCAACACACACACGTGGTTACGTTTAGCCAACACACACACGTGGTTAGGGTTAGCCAACACACACACACGTGGTTACGTTTCGCCAACACACACACGTGTTTACGTTTAGCCAACACACACACGTGGTTACATTTAGCCGACACACACACATGTGGTTATGTTTAGCCAACACACACACATGGTTACGTTTAGCTGACACACACAAGTGGTTACATTTAGCCAACACACACACACACGTGGTTACGTTTAGCCAAAACACACACACGTGGTTCCGTTTAGCAGACACAGACACATGGTTACATTTAGCCAACACACACACACATGGTTACGTTTAGCCGACACACACACATGGTTACGTTTAGCCGACACACACACGTGGTTACATTTAGCCGACACACACACATGTGGTTACATTTAGCCGACACATACACGTGGTTACATTTAGCCTTCACACACACAGACACGCGGTTACTTTTGGCCGACACACAAGTGGTTAGAATTAGCCAACACACACATGTGGTTACGTTTAGCCGACACACACACGGGGTTACGTGTAGCTGATACACACACACGTGGTTACGTTTAGCCAACACACACACACATGTGGTTACTAGTACTCCAACTTCTGCCTCCTTAACGGTTGTTGTTATCCTGCAGCGTTTAGCTTTTAAACAACAGAATGATAAATAACAGTTTTTGACACTGGAAGTCACTGACTGACGTTTTTTGACAACTTCAGAGTTAGACTATGTTGATGGAGGTTCCAACTCCTTAAATTAAAATACAAGAATCTCTGACAGTTGGGTGACGTCACGTAACTGTTTCTATTATCGATGTGAAAATAGCTGTTTGAGACACATCAGGACTGAAAACACCTAATGACATCATCAAAGAAAACAAATCATTGAATCAGTTGAATCATTGATGAATCAAAGCTTCTTTAGATTAACTTATTTATTTATGAACATATTTCATAACTAATTTAAATTTTTGAATCTTTACAGTGTGATCTGTGTTGGTAGTTTTGTGTTGAGTGAAGCAGCACGATGGAGACGAGTGCAGGTGGATTCAGAAAGGACTCAGAGTGAGACAGACTGACAGGAGCCGACGGTGAGACAGGAACATCCAGCAGGAACAACAGAGAACATGAAGGAGGGAACACGAGCAGACGATCCTCCAACAGGGACAGGTGTCACACTGCAGAGGGTGACGAGGTGGCTGAGGACAGGTGTGAGGTCGGGGAGGGGAGCCCAGGTGATGACAGCCAGAGAGCAGGTGAGGACATGAGGCTACAGGAGGACAGTGTGGGGACATCTGGTGGCCGGAGGGAGAAGTGCAGCTCTAAGGGACGATCAGGACACGTTCCTTCACTTTGCTGTCTATTTCATCTGTTTATTTAAATGTAAAATGACAGAGACAAATCTGCAGTGATGTGTTTATATATTAATAATGTGATGAAGATGATTCTCAGCTTCCTCTCTGATGTGTTGGAGACAATAAAAGAGAAGATTTAAACTCATAAAACAGAAAAACTGTTGGTTTATTATTTCCTTCATCAAAGAGAACAGACGAGTGTCTGAGTGCATCATGTCACCTGCAGAGTGCAGAGGATGAAAATATATCTGAATAATGATGATGTCAGTGTTTATCAATCAAAACATTTTCATCGTCAACAATCAGAAGAGAAATAAAACCCAGATGCAGCGGTCAGATCAGGTGACGTCAGAGATGAGATCAATGAGACGTGACAGCAGAGTCAGGCTGCAGCCGGTCGCTCGGTTATTCCAGGAACCAATTAAAGTGACCGTCACACCTGTCAATCAACTTAATTTGTGATGTTGGGCTTTATAAATAAAATTGATTGATTGATTGATTAATTAATGACTGAGGCTCTGATGACATCAAACAGCTGTCAATCAAACGTCTGATGCTCTTCAGACATGAGGAAGAGGAGGCTTTGATATGATAATAAACTTTTTTTATACGGCACAGTGCGACAAACATCAGCTCCAACTTTATTATTCATTGAAACATTTTTATAAAACACAGATCACATGATTTATTGTTCTTATTGTTTACACATCTGTTGGTTTGTTGTTGTCAACATCTGGATTCTTTGTCTCATCAAGCAGAAAAACATAAATATATAAATCAAATCTTGATGTTTGTTCAGGTGAAACTGAAACTTTATTGATCATCAGGTTGTTTACAAACACAGTTCATAAACATAAAGTAAACTTTTATTGGTCCATTAAACATAAAAACCCCTCAGATGAGTCAATAATTGATACATCGATCAGGTGTTTGATCACTTCCTGTTGACGTCAGCAGGAAACAGATGGGATGTCTCTGCTGCTGTTTCCATGACGACGACCTCCAAACAGCCAGCGGAGTTTAAAGGTTGAAGACTGTTTGCTCTTCATTCATCCTGCTGCAGGGAACATTGTTACCCTGAACTCTGACTGACAGGCGCTCTGATTCAACAACAGCACAACAGAACGACACGATGACATCACCAACTGATTCAACTTTATGAGGTCAGAGAGAAAAACACCTGAAGAAGAAGGTTTGTGTCGTTACGTGAAGACGTTTGACGTGATAAATGAGTTCTGTGATCTCAGATTTGAATCAGTTTTACCTTCAGAGTTTCACCTCCTGTGGTTCTTCAGGAGGAAGCGCTGAGCGCTCTGCACCGTGTTCTGAAACATGTGACCATTATAGTTACCATGACATCATCAGAACACAAAGCTTCAGTTTATAAAACAGATTTTTTAATTATATATGTTTATATTCTATGTTTATATCATGTTGTTGAAATGTAAATGTTCAAAAGGAAAGTTCATCTTTAAAGAACCAAAGAACTCTGAGAGAACGCTGAGTTTTGATTGAATAAACTTTGACCAATAGCTGTGAACATCAGACTGATGAAACAGGAAGAACCTGCAGGGCGCCATGACTCATTAGAGTCTGCAGGCGGCGCTGCTGCTGCGACGGAGCAACACAAACTAAAGTGAGAAATGAAATCACCTCCATGAGCATGGCCACCGTCATCGGCCCCACCCCTCCTGGAACAGGGGTGATGAATCCTGCTCTCTGATAGGCTGAGTCGTAGTGGACGTCTCCGACGACCCGTTTACCGCTTGCCTTCGTCTCATCTGACAGACAGGACGACTCAGAGGTCAGAGGTCACAGTGGTCATGTTTACTTCATGCTCAGATCAGATGTAGGATAATAAATACGTCATCATTTATTATTGATCATATTTTATATCAATGTGGTGCAGTGACATGCTCAACATTTATCTCTGAGACAAGGGGAGACAAACAGGAAGTACCCCGGTGAAGTAAAAGTACCTGAACCTGTGTGCAGGTGTGTAGTAAAGTATATGTGTACCTGGTATGTGGTTGATTCCACAGTCGATGACCACGGCACCCTCCTTCACCCACTCTCCTCTCACCATCTCCGCTCGCCCCGCCCCCACCACCAGGATGTCAGCCCGGCCCACCTGCATCAGACAGGAAATATGTCATCACTCAGACAGGAAACGTTGAGGTCAGTGATGTCACCTGTCTAAGAGAATGACGTCACCTGTTCAGGTAGGTCGGGGGTCTTGGAGTGGCAGGTGGTCACTGTGGCGTGGTTCCACAGCAGCAGGTCATGCATCGGCGCTCCAACAATCTTACTGCGACCAATCACCACCGCGTGTTTCCCCGCCACAGACACACCTGTGTGGCAACAGGAAGTCAAAAGTGAGGTGACATCATGGCGGACTAACAGACTCCTTGTTGTCTCCAGCCGCCATGTCAGAAGTTAAGATGTCTGCTATGTCACAAAGGTGGTGACTGCTGAGGGCGCGCCAGTAGCACATGTGTGTGAGAGACCTGTCTGACTGATGAGCTCCATGCAGCCGTTGGGTGTACAGGGGATGAAACAGTTGTTCAGGTCACCTCGAGACAACTTCCCTGCGTTAATACAGCTCAGACTGCACACACACACACACACACACACACACACACACACACATGAAGCCACAGGAAAATACTAGAATGAAACTAATAAACAAATCACGTGAGGACTTCCTGTGAGACTCACCCGTCCACGTCTTTCTCTGGAGAGACGGCGTTGGTAATGCGTTCAGTGTCCATGGAGTTCACAGAGTCCAGAGGAAGCTGGACGATCAGACCGTGGACGGACAGGTTCTCGTTGACAGACAGGATGTTCTGCAGGACCTGCGAGGGAGACAGGAAGTGATCAGAGGACAGTCCCGTCTCCAGAGGACACACTGTATGTCACTGCAAACCTCAGATATATTTGTACGTTTCATACGCATCACATTAGCGTTTCTAAAGTGACGCAGTATGTGTGTGTGTGTGGGGGGGGGGGACCTGTCAACCTGCAGACCACTAGTCAACTCCAACTAATGACCAAACTTGTTGAGTTTTACTGAGTCATGGCTGAGTTTACTGCCACAAACACATGATCTTCTCCAACATAACCAGGTGGTTTCAGACATCACCACACGTTGACCACAGCTACATGATAATGTACAAAGGTCACATAGCCATGGTTTGCAGAGACGCACAGCGCCACCATCTGTTCCAGTGATGGAGCTGCAGGTGGAGATGCAGCACTCACCTCGTCCTGTGTGGACGTATTCGGCAGCCTGAGGTGTTTCGCATCAATTCCAATCTGCAGAACACAAACTGAACATGTTATTATTATTATTATTGTTATTTAATATTATCATTGTTATTGTTCTTATTGTTCACGTTGAAAAAACAACAGCTGCTGGCTGTAGAAGTGTTGCTGGTGATGAAATAGGCCGTAGATACACACAGTGGTTGTTATTAGATCCAGTCACTGATGGTGTTCAGCCTGAGCCAACCTGTTGTCAAATACCAGCACTCGGTCTGTGACCTCTGGTGTCAGACACCGTCCGTTCACTGCATGATACGTGCTTATTGTTTATTTGTGTAATGGCGCCCAGCGGCAAACGTAACCACTTGTGTGTGTCGGCTAAACGTAACCACGTGTGTGTGTTGGCTAAACGTAACCACGTGTGTGTGTTGGCTAAACGTAACCACGTGTGTGTGTGTGTGTGTGTGTGTATCAGCTAAACGTAACCATGTGTGTGTGTCGGCTAAACGTAACCACGTGTGTGTGTGTGTGTCGGCTAAATGTAACCACGTGTGTGTGTCGGCTAAATGTAACCACTTGTGTGTGTGTGTCAGCTAAACGTAACCACGTGTGTGTGTGTTGGCTAAACGTAACCACATGTGTGTGTTGTTGGAGGTAAAAAACATCAGTTGGTGGTGTTGTACCGACGTAGTGCTTTTATTTTGAAAGAGACTGTATGAACACTGTACAGATGAACGTGTGAAGAAATAGAAACAGAGTCTAAAGGTGCAGTCGTCACCTCGGCTGCAGCCTTCAGTTTGGTGCTGATGTAAAGGTTGGAGTCGTCTCTGTCTCCCACCTGAAACACATGAAACCATCAGGAGGGAAAACTAATAATAAACTAATATAAACTATTATTAATTATGAATCATTAATAATCTGAATGTGACGACTCATCCTGACTGAACCTGACTGAGCCTGACTGAACCTGACTCATCTTCACTCATTCTGACTGTACTTGACTGAGCCTGATTGATCCTGACTGATCCTGACTGAGCCTGACTGATCCTGACTGAGCCTGACTGATCCTGACTCATCCTGACTGAACTTGACTGAGCCTGACTCATCCTGACTGAACCTGACTGAACCTGACTGATCCTGACTGAACCTGAATGAGCCTGACTGATCCTGACTGATCCTGACTGAACCTGACTCATCCTGACTGAGCCTGACTGATCCTGACTGAGCCTGACTGAGCCTGACTGATCCTGACCGAACCTGACTGAGCCTGACTGAGCCTGACTGATCCTGACTGATCCTGACTGAACCTGACTTATCCTGACTGATCCTGACTGAGCCTGACTGAACCTGACTGATCCTGACTGATCCTGACTGAACCTGACTGAGCCTGACTGAGCCTGACTGATTTGCACCATTGTTCTGAGAGGACTGAAATTTCATCTGTGCTGTATGTTGAGCATGTATAGCATATTGGACAATAATGCATAATGTAAATCAAGTGGTCTGAGACAAACAGTAGGTTTGTGCACCTCAGCATGGCTCTGTGTTCATGATGTGCATCAACCAATCAAAGGTCAGCTCAGACCACTGCGTACCTATTGGCTGTTCTACTGCATATGCGCGTTCCCGTGCCGCCGGCAGAAGGGAGAGCAAGCGGCATTGACGAACAGTGCACCAGGTAAAATAGCTATTGCAGCACTGGCTACAGCTGAACAACCCAAAAAAAGGAAGACAGAACTCGACTCCCCGGAGGGAGGGGAAGGGTGAGGTGGCGCCGGGCCCAGCCGGAGGGTGCGAGGGTCGGCCGGGGGAGCGGAGCCGAGGGCTCTCCGCAGAGAGGGAGAGCCGAGCCGAGGGAGTATGTGCGGGGCCACGAGGGAGGGATGGGGAGGGCTGCTGTGTGGCGAGGGAGAGCCGAGGCTCCCAGAGAAGGAGAAATAGAAGCAAGTAGGATAAAATACTTGCGTGCTCGTCTGGTAGGAGGGGCTCAGGGCGGAGACGAACGAAACCTCACTGAGATGAGACTCAATAATCAACCGTTTTCAGGCTTTCTACCTGCTGCAGCTTTAATCTGACCTCGTCAGAAACTGAGAGCCAACACAAATGATGACCTGACCAAGGACCAGCAGGTTTTCACTCACCAGGAATCTGACGCTGTGTTTTGGTGAATGACAATAAAAACATCCTGATGGAATCAGGTGACGTCCTGAGACTCAGAGTTAATCATCAGGAGAAAGATGTGAAACAGATCAAAGAACGGTGAGAGAAGAGAGACACGGGGATCAGGTTCAGGTCAGTTTGACTTATCAGAGAGTTTCTGAGAGGAGGAGCAGCTGCAGTAAACACACACACACACACACACACACACACACAGCAGGTCAGATAATGAGTCTGTTAACAGGTCCTGACCTCTGATTCAGAGCTGGGACCTGCTGAACAAACACAGTTTGACTCTTCAGACAGTTTTACATCATCAAAAATGCTCACATGTGCAGCGCACACTTCATATCAGGTTAGGGAGAAAGTATTTCCTGTTGTAGGGATGAATAACGTTATGTGTATTAAGGGTTATCATGTCCACCTCATCAGAAACTGGGGAGGGATTAAGAGGAATATTGGATTTCTCTGCAACGCTAACTTTTTAGCACATTAGCTAACGTTAGCTTCCATAGCAAAACAAACAAGTGTGGTCCTCCTTTGTAAGATTGGCTTCCTGTGACATCATCCATCCACTGAGTGAGAGCATACGGGTCGGCCAGTCTGGTCCCGTTGCTCAGTGTTTACTTATTCAAGTAACACTGGCGGTCCCGGAGAGTGAGTGACCTGACATGGTGCGTTGGTAAATTCAGTCTGACGCTCTACACTAAAATGAGAGCCCTGTTGGTGGAAGAAACGCAGCGTTATATTTCTACATGAATGAACCAACGGTTAAGTTAATCACACATTCACTCCGCTCGGCGCTCTGCTGCTCCGTCTCCACAGACAGAGTGTCCAGAGTGCGCTCTGCCACTCTGAGAGTGCGCTGCTCTGGATAACCCACCGCTACATTCAGACAGCGCTCCCAGTTTATCAACACTCCAGTTTGTGTCAGAGTCGCTCCCACACTCACAATGAGTGTTTCTGAACGCACCACTCACATCATCTTCCTCCATCGTCTACAACAAGACAACACAACTTGTTAGCTAGAGCTAGCTAATGTCTGTGGAGACCTTTTGCCTCCAGCTAAGCCCCGCCCACCAACAGACATCACTGTTCACCAACAGGTAAAGAGTCTATCAATCAGAATATTTTTAGGTGCGGTAACAACAGACACTCAGACAGCAGACGTCTCACTGACAGGTGAAAAGACAGAGACTGAAGTGAGTGGACGTCCCCTCAGTGCAGGAGGACAGGTGCAGGTCTCACCTGTAGAACCACCAGACCAGGTCTGAACCCTGAGAAGACGTTCTTCATCTCCTCCACCTCCTTCTTCAGCCGCTGCCTCACCATCCTGCTCACACAGACCCAGGATCAGTTCTTACACGTCTAACAAACAGGTTGCAAACTGGTCCCATTCAAAGTGGGAGACACTGGGAGACACTGGGAGACACTGGGATGTGGACTGACTTACTTGGATGTCTTGTTGCCAGAGACGACGGTTGCCACAGAGCGCCTGCTTCCTTGGCAACCAGCGACCCGGAGACGGAGAGAGAGGCAGGCCAATGACAACATGACTGAGACAGACAGATGGACAGACAGATAGACCGATGGACAGACAGATGGACCGATGGACAGACAGATGGACTGATGGACAGACAGATGGACTGATGGACAGACAGATGGACAGGTAGAAGGAACATCTGTAAATGTATATTTGACTCAAATAAAACTGAAGCTGGAGAAATAATCAATAATTATCTCCTGATGAACTCAACATGATGTTTAGTTACTGCTCACCTGAAGACACCTGACGACACCTGACAACACCTGAAGACACCTGACGACACCTGACGACACCTGAAGACACCTGAGGACACCTGAAGACACCTGAGGACACCTGAAGACACCTGACGACACCTGAGAACAAGTGAGGGCGCCTGACGAAGAAAACGAGGGTGTTTGATGATCATTTGGTTCTGATTTATTGATTAAATAATGTTTATCTGTTTATTTATTCATCATTGATTTTTTTTGTTCGGACAGCAGGAAACAGGAGAAGTGGCCGTAAGTTTGTGGACAGCTGATCACGTGCTCAAACTGTCACATTAATCATGTTGATACGACTCTGCTGTGTGAGTGCAGTGACCTGTAAATTCATTCTGACCTTTACTCAGTAGAATCTGGTCCAGGCTGCTTTCACTCTGTTACCTGTTCACCTGTGGAAGGTCACACACAGGTGTTTCTCAGTCTGTCTCAACTTTATTACAACCTGCTGCAGACTGAACAATAAAGTTGGTCAGTTTGAACATGAGATATCTCTGGACTGCAGTCAGTTGAATAAAGGTCAAAACTAATTTATGAATCACTGCCTCCTGTTGTTACAGCCTCCGTCACAGCGTCCACACATCTCTGTGATTGAGGCTGAAAAAGTGAAACAGCTTTAGTTTAATGAATGTTTCAGTGAAATGTTTGAGCTATCAGACGGAGTCGGAGTGAAGCCGTCACACAGACGTGCTGCAGAACATCTGGAAACAGTCTGGTAAAGTACAGATACAGTACAGCTCTGTAAACTAACAACACACAGCTGAACTGTGATGAAGCTGATTTAAAGTTCAGGTTTATTCTAGCTGACGTCTGTTGATCTGAGCAGAGGCAGAGCTGAGGCTGTGATGCAGCGTGTTGACGTGTCACTGAGTATCTGAATAATCCACAATGTTTCCTTCACGCAGATGTTTCTGTGCAGATGTTACACATCATCACTGTGTCCACTCGTCTCCACAGCACGTCTCAATAAAGTTAGTGTGATTCCGCCCTGCCTGCTGCAGAGACACAGCGTCCTCGTATAACATGTTAATCATTACAAACTCTGCGGTCCAACTTTCTGTCTGCAGCTGCAAACAAACACACAGCGTGTCTTCATCCCCGTTACAAACAGCAAAGTCTCCCATCATGCATCTGTTCAGCTGCACACACACGAGAAGACGAGTTTATTAACTCAGATTTAAAGACGGAGACAAACAGCTGGGACTGACCTGAGAGACGACCAGAGGACTACTGACACACTCTGCTGCACGACTCTGATGTTTGTTCAGTCATTCCTGTGGGCGTCTCTGGCAGCAGCTGCGTGTGTGTGTGTGTGTGTGTGTGTGTGTGTGTGTGTGTGTGTGTGTGTGTGTGTGTGTGTGTGTGTGTGTGTGTGTGTGTGTGTGTTGTATGGAAGCTCTTTAGTGACAAATAAAAACTTTATTTATAACAACAAAAGCTCCTCTGTGTCAGATTATAATCTGATGCTTGTGTTCTGGTTCTGGAGGGAACCAGGGGGAGGGAACCAGGGGGAGAGAACAGGGAGGAGGGAACCAGGAGAGGGAACCAGGAGGAGGGAACCAGGAGAGAGAACCAGGAGGAGACAACAGGGAGGAGGGAACCAGGAGAGAGAACCAGGGGGAGAGAACAGGGAGGAGGAGGGGGGGGGGGGGGGGGGGCAAACACAAACTGAGACACTAACGATTTTTACTTGTTTACATTTGGGTTTTTTAACTTTTGTTTGACATCTGGTGGCAAAAAAATGTTGCTGCACATTTCTGATCTGTCGTCAGCTTGTTTACTGCACATCACATGAATGGAAATGGAAACAAAACAAACTAATATCTGACTGACTGACGTCACTTTGAGGCCTGATACAGACACTGTGTCACAGAGTGTGAAGAAAACTACAGTCAGATTCTGTCTGAGATTCTTCACACACACACACACACACACACACACACACACACACACACACACACACACACACACACACACACACACACACACACACACATATACACATATAACTGTACAGATCTAATATTGTTGTCTTTGTGCTTCATGTCTCTGACACTAATGAGCTTCCATACATCTGTGTGTGTGTGTGTGTGTGTGTGTGTGTGTGTGTGTGTGTGTGTGTGTGTGTGTGTGTGTGTGTGTGTGTGTAACCAGCAAAGGCTGATAAAGAGGAGGGAGGGAGGTCAAAGGTCAAACTACAGTAAACTGAAGGAGGAGGGACGTCTCAGGCGGCTTTCAACCAATAAGATTCCAGACTGTCGGGGGAGGAGAGAAGAAACAGCCCAGTGGAGGGAAGGAGGAGGAACAGAGAGAGAGAGAGGAGGAGGAGCAGAGGGAGGAAGAGGAGGAGGAAGGAAAAGAGAGAGGAAGAGGAGGACATAAGTCAGTAGCTGAGTTCTGAATCACAGATTTATCTTGTGAGGTTCAGCAGCAGAGGCTAACAGGCTAACAGGCTAACAGGCTTCTACGTTACTCCCTGAACTTTGACCCTGTTGGTCACTGAGCTGGCCACAGACGGAGGTGAACCCTCGCAGCTCTGCTGCTGTTACAGGGTGACACCAGGTCACAGGTCACAGGTCACAGCACAAGAAGTTAAACATGTTATTCTGACAACAGTGACTTGACTTTTACATTTCTCTGTCAGTGATATTTTTATTGTTATTTGTTCAGTTAAACAATTGATGTTCCTGTAATGACTCTGACGGGTCATCAGCTGATCTCATGGGCTCATCTGTCATTACAGCTGATTGACAGGTGAAAGGATGTGTTAATGTGTGTGACTTAACATTGACTCAGCACTGTAGAGTTCAAGGCACTCATACTTTACTGCACTGTTTCCATTCTCTGCTGCTTCACTGCACCACAGCTGAGTTACATTTATGTGACAACATAAAGTGATGAACACATGAATGATGCAGCAATAATTATCACAAAATAATATCAAACATGTTGTTCTGCAAATTCTTCAGTCTGGTTTCAGTTTGTGTTCCCCACCATACTCCACCCTGCACACATCACTCACTCACTCACTCACCCATTCACCCAGATTTACACACCTCATACTGCAGTTACCTTTTGTTAACAATAAATCTGTGAACTTTTCAGTTCATACTGTGAGTCATGGCCTTTGAGCCGGATCATGAGGGTGCATGTTCAGAGTTTTTCTTTCACTAAAAAAACAACAACAAAAACACTAAAAAAACTACCCGTCCAGCTAGCTAATTTAGCTAGCTCGACCCCCTGGGCTCACATGTTCTCTGTTCCTTCCTCAGTGGTCCACGGTGGAAATTCAGGAAATTCGCAAGTTGAAATGTACACAAAACAAACATAACAGCTGACTTATGACAAACACCCCTGTGTGGCGTAGCTCAGGCGGGGTTTGAACCCACGTTGACCATGCAGCTCTGTGTTGGCGGTTGATGTCCTTCTCCTCTGGACCATCTCCCCTGCTGATAAAGTGTCTGAAGCAGAGAGAGAAAGAAGACGAGAGTGAAGTGTTGTGGTGTTCTTTAAGGCTGCTGAGGAGGTTCTTGAGGAGGTTCCAGTGTCACTGAGGAGGTCTCAAGGCTCCTTTGGGAGGTGGGAGGCTCCTCTAACATGTTGGAGTGCTGACTGAAGAGCTTCAACAGGTCTTTGAACACACTGAGGACAAAGTGAGACAGAGACAGACTTGAGCTCAGTGAGTCCTGACAGCTCAGCTGCTACACACAGAGCTTTACTGTCTGAAGGTTGATGGTTCAAATCCCACCTGCACTCTTTGTCTCATTCTTACTGCTTTGGTTCCACTCAGGCTCCTTTCTTACATGTCACACTCTTTGCTCTGTCCCCACACTTCCTGTCTGTCTCTTCACTGTCCACAGTCCAATAAAGGACACAACCAGTCTACTGTTAATACGTCCATATAGCCCTCTGGAGCTCAAGGGCCCCAGTGCTCAAGGGCCCCAGAGCTGGGGGCCCCAGGGCTCGAGGGCCCCAGGGCTCGAGGGCCCCAGTGCTTGAGGGCCCCAGAGCTGGGGGCCCCAGTGCTTGAGGGCCCCAGTGCTCGAGGGCCCCAGTGCTTGAGGGCCCCAGAGCTGGGGGCCCCAGTGCTTGAGGGCCCCAGTGCTCGAGGGCCCCAGAGCTGGGGGCCCCAGAGCTGGGGGCAGCATCCTGAACAAACATCTGCTGCAGCTCAAAGTATTTTTGGATGAACTCTTGTAGCGTCTCTGAAGTGAATCACTCAGATGGACTTTGTGTCTGAGCGTCCTGTAGAAACAACGCAGCAGGAAGTGAAGCTCAGTCCTTCAGATGAAGCCCAGGAGTCCACTGTGAACATCTGCAGGACACTTCACTGTCTGAGTGGTGTGAAGACAATCTGTAGTGATTCACTGCAGAGACACTGACAGACTTCACCTCTAAACACTCTGAGCTGATAGAAATGAAGTGTTTGTCCCTGTGTCTTTAAGGTGGACGTCGCTAATGTTGGTCTGATGGTAAAGGACACATGAGTGAGAGCTGCAGAGGGGTGACGAGCACATGAGGAAGAACAAAGGTCGACACTGTCAGAGTGAAGATCTGTCTGAAACAGAAGCAGAAACCTTCAACCAGCCACAGGACAACATGTGAACAGGAGCTGAACTCAGACTGTAGTGGACACGTGTTCAGGTCTAAACACAGCTGATCTATCAACCAATCAGAGCTCTGCACATGTTCCCATCCAAAGAGAACCAGAAGCCATTGGTGTGTTTGGTCAGGGCCTCCAGAAATTCATTCATTCACTAGTGCCAATACCACAAGTCAACCACTAGATGGAGACATAGACCACGTGTTCATATGGAAGGCTGAGGATCAGCTGGAGGTCGCCAACTGCACTTCCTTCAGTGTCACATGAAGATGGCCTGAGAGTGCAGCACGGGCCATGACTAGCGTGTTAGCGTGTTAGCATGGTTTAGCTATGTGCTTATTTTGTGTATCAGTGTTTGACTTGTTCTTCATTCAGGTGAAAATCAGCATTTAACCGACCTGCTCCTCATGAAGGTGCTGCACTGTTTGAACATGTTGCTACATGGTTAACATGCGCTGATGCACGGCTGCTCGAGCACTGGGGCCCTTGAGCCCTGGGGCCCTCAAGCACTGGGGCCCTCGAGCCCTGGGGCCCTTGAGCTCTGGGGCCCTTGAGCACTGGGGCCCTCGAGCCCTGGGGCCCCCAGCTCTGGGGCCCTTGAGCTCCAGAGGGCTCAATGGACGTATTGACAGTAGACTGGTTGTGTCCTTTATTGGACTGTGGACAGTGAAGAGACAGACAGGAAGTGTGGGGACAGAGCAAAGAGTGTGACATGTAAGAAAGGAGCCTGAGTGGAACCAAAGCAGTAAGAATGAGACAAAGAGTGCAGCTGGGATTTGAACCATCAACCTTCAGACAGTAAAGCTCTGTGTGTAGCAGCTGAGCTGTCAGGACTCACTGAGCTCAAGTCTGTCTCTGTCTCACTTTGTCCTCAGTGTGTTCAAAGACCTGTTGAAGCTCCTCAGTCAGCACTCCAACATGTTAGAGGAGCCTCCCACCTCCCAAAGGAGCCTTGAGACCTCCTCAGTGACACTGGAACCTCCTCAAGAACCTCCTCAGCAGCCTTAAAGAACACCACAACACTTCACTCTCGTCTTCTTTCTCTCTCTGCTTCAGACACTTTATCAGCAGAGGAGATGGTCCAGAGGAGAAGGACATCGACCGCCAACACAGAGCTGCATGGTCAACGCGGGTTCAAACCCCGCCTGAGGTAAGCCACACAGGAGTGTGTGTGATGAGTGCATGTGAGGGTTTCATTTGTCAAGCGTTGCGTTCGTTTCGCGTGAATTTCAACTTCCGAATTTCTGAATTTCAACTTGCGAATTTCTGAATTTCCACCGTGGACCACTGAGGAGGGAACAGAGGACACGTGAGTACATGTGAGCCCAGGGGGTCGAGCTAGCTAAATTAGCTAGCTGGACGGGCAGTGTTTTTAGTTTTTTTTATTAGTTAATTACGAAAAACCCTTCAAATGTAGAAAATCACGTTGCAGGTGAACTTTAATGTGAACCTTAGAGGAAGAAGGTTCTACTTGTTCTCCTCCACAGTTTAACCCTCAATGACAGGTTCAGACTCAGTTCTTTTATTTCCTGTCAGTCAGCACGTTTCATTTCTCCATGATAATCAGATTTTGTTTCTGAGGCGTTGCTGGGAAAGTTTCCTTCTGTCTCACTTCTCTTTTAAAAATCAAAATCATCTGAAACTCGTCAGATCAGCTGTTCACACCAAATAAACAGAATGAGTCGCAGGAGGACGCAGAGAGGACACAGTGAGGACACAGTGTCCTCTCTGCGTCCTCTCTGCGTCCTCAGTAGTTGGACTTGTCCCCTCTGAGATGAATGAAGAGAATAAACTGAGCAGCCTCGTCATCAGATCACTGTCTGAAGGACGTAACATTGCCAGAGACTCATTAAAGGCTCAGTTCACTCAAATGTCTTTGATGCACACTGCAGATGACTGGATTACTTTTACTTTTATTGTCTCTGTGTGTTCTGTCTCATCAGCTCATTAATCTGTGACAAACTCACATCGGCCTGAACGAGGTGATGAAGTCTGAAACATTGACCCACAGACAACAGCTCAGAAAATACATGAAGTGACTCTTTAACCCTTCGATGTCTGAGCACACCGGCTTGATTTGTTTCACTATGGAAGAAGAGCGACTGCAGAAGACGTGAATCAACACTGAGCAAGAAATCAGAAAAAAAGTTACAAAGAGAGAGAAAATCAGAACAAAAACAGCAAAGTAAAAAACAAATCTCTGTAGCATCATTTGAATACATCATCACCGTCTTCACATTTCTCACTACACTTTTTCATACATACAATTTTTGACCTACTAATTTCTGACAGTGTGTGAGACATTTGTTGTCAGGCTGCTCGTTGCCTTTCCCCGTCATGTCTTTCAAAGAAACCAATTTGTCAGAGGCGTCAGGATGTAGCACGAGAAAAGTGACGTGGATCCAGGTTTCAAAGGGTTAATGATGCTGAGCAAAATTATTTATTCATTTGTATTTGTTTTAAATGTCTCCTTAATTACTGTCAACACACACACACACACACACACGCCCAGCTGCAGAATGACGTCTGTCTTCTTCTTCTTCATTCCTGTCGTTCCACAGCTTCTCTCTGTTCAACCTGTTCCTCTGTTTCTGTTCTCACCTTCATCTCTTTGTTCTCCTCTTCACACCTGCAGAAACTCAATGAGGGAAACTTATCAAATCAAACTGATTTAATATCAAATTGATTTTAAAGCAAACAGATGTTTGCCAATTTTATATCAGTTTGATTTTTAATCAAACAGAATTTTTTTTAAGTCAAACTGATGTTAAATCAAACAGATTTTTTTTCCCAAATCAAACTGATTTTTTTTTTTTTTAAGTCAAACTGATGTAGTTTTAATGAAACTGATGTCAGTCAGACTTTTAAAGCCAGTTGTCCCTGAGGTGAATATTTTGTGGACCAGCTGATGGCCAGCTGTGAGCCAGCTGAGGGCCAGCTGAGGGCCAGCTGAGGGTCATCTGTGGGCCAGCTGTGGGCCAGCTGAGGGCCAACTGAGGGCCAGCTGTGGGCCTGCTGAGGGTCAGCTGTGGTCCTGCTGAGGGCCTGCTGAGGGCCAGCTGAGGGCCAGCTGAGGGCCAGCTGTGAGCCAGCTGAGGGTCAGCTGTGGTCCTGCTGAGGGCCTGCTGAGGGCCAGCTGAGGGCCAGCTGATGGCCAGCTGTGAGCCAGCTGAGGGTCAGCCGTGGGCCTGCTGAGGGCCAGCTGTGGGCCAGCTGAGGGTCAGCTGAGGGCCAGCTGAGGGTCAGCTGTGGGCCAACTGAGGGTCAGCTGAGGGCCAGCTGAGGGTCAGCTGAGGGCCAGCTGAGGGCCAGCTGTGGGCCAACTGAGGGTCAGCTGAGGGCCAGCTGAGGGTCAGCTGTGGGCCAGCTGTGGGCCAGCTGTGGGCCAGCTGAGGATCAGCTGTGGTCCTGCTGAGGGCCAGCTGAGGGCCAGCTGTGGTCCTGCTGAGGGTCAGCTGTGGTCCTGCTGAGGGTCAGCTGTGGTCCTGCTGAGGGCCAGCTGAGGGCCAGCTGAGGGTCAGCTGTGGGCCTGCTGAGGGCCAGCTGAGGGCCAGCTGTGGTCCTGCTGAGGGTCAGCTGTGGGCCAGCTGAGGGCCAGCTGAGGGTCAGCTGTGGGCCTGCTGAGGGTCAGCTGTCGGCCTGCTGAGGGCCAGCTGAGGGTCAGCTGTGGGCCTGCTGAGGGTCAGCTGAGGGCCAGCTGTGGGCCTGCTGAGGGTCAGCTGTGGGCCAGCTGAGGGTCAGCTGAGGGCCAGCTGAGGGCCAGCTGTGGGCCTGCTGAGGGCCAGCTGAGGGCCAGCTGAGGGTCAGCTGTGGGCCTGCTGAGGGCCTGCTGAGGGTCAGCTGTGGGCCTGCTGAGGGCCAGCTGAGGGTCAGCTGTGGGCCTGCTGAGGGACAGCTGAGGGCCAGCTGTGGGCCAACTGAGGGTCAGCTGTGGGCCTGCTGAGGGCCAGCTGTGGGCCAACTGAGGGTCAGCTGTGGGCCTGCTGAGGGTCAGCTGTGGGCCAACTGAGGGTCAGCTGAGGGCCAACTGAGGGTCAGCTGTGGGCCAGCTGAGGGTCAGCTGTGGGCCTGCTGAGGGCCAGCTGAGGGCCAGCTGTGGGCCTGCTGAGGGTCAGCTGAGGGCCAGCTGTGGGCCTGCTGAGGGTCAGCTGTGGGCCAGCTGAGGGTCAGCTGAGGGCCAGCTGAGGGCCAGCTGTGGGCCTGCTGAGGGCCAGCTGAGGGCCAGCTGAGGGTCAGCTGTGGGCCTGCTGAGGGACAGCTGAGGGCCAGCTGTGGGCCAACTGAGGGTCAGCTGTGGGCCAGCTGAGGGTCAGCTGTGGGCCTGCTGAGGGCCAGCTGAGGGCCAGCTGTGGGCCTGCTGAGGGTCAGCTGAGGGCCAGCTGTGGGCCTGCTGAGGGTCAGCTGTGGGCCAGCTGAGGGTCAGCTGAGGGCCAGCTGAGGGCCAGCTGTGGGCCTGCTGAGGGCCAGCTGAGGGCCAGCTGAGGGTCAGCTGTGGGCCTGCTGAGGGCCTGCTGAGGGTCAGCTGTGGGCCTGCTGAGGGCCAGCTGAGGGTCAGCTGTGGGCCTGCTGAGGGACAGCTGAGGGCCAGCTGTGGGCCAACTGAGGGTCAGCTGTGGGCCTGCTGAGGGCCAGCTGTGGGCCAACTGAGGGTCAGCTGTGGGCCTGCTGAGGGCCGGACCCGGCACAGGCGATACCCACAGTGAGGTGCACTCCTGAGGAGACGTTCAGGGGTCCGACAGACACTGATTTCAGTGAGTCTGTGTCTGTTGGGAGTTACAGGCTCAGGTTGTTAGTGACGTCTGAGGCCTGAAAGTAACACAAGAAGAATCACTACATGAGATTTGGATTATTCAGATGTCAGATCACCACTTTATGTGAATCAGTTAATTTTTGTTTAAACTGTGTGTGAATGTCCTTTTAATGTTGAATGTCCCCGTTTGTCTGTTTGAGATGAAACACTCAGAGCTGATCACGTGTGCTGTACGATATATAGCTGCTGTTTAAATTAAGTTTTTCATTATATTATTTTCCTTTAAATCCAAGTTAAGGTTTCAATCTAATCAGTTGCACAAAACAGCCTTAAGTCTTCTCCTTAAAATTTCCCCTTATCTTAGTCTTATGTTTAAGATATTATTTAAAGTTCATCAAAGTGTTGCTCGGAGGAGTCAGGAGGAACCATGAGGTCCCTCTGATGCTTCTGGACGGCACATTTTAAAGGGTTCAAATAAAGTTTAGTGGGTTTGAAGACAGACAGGTGAGACAGACAGTGAGACAGACAGGTGAGACAGGTGTATAAACCTGAAGGCTGAACATGTGATCTGCTAACAGGTAGAACAGGTGAGTCGAGTCACGTGACCACAGCTCAGGTGTGTCATCACCTGTCGAACAGGTAACAGAGGACCAGTCTGGGAGGAGGACGAGGCTGTAAATACCTGAGGACACGTCTCACAGCGTCTCACTCTGCAGCTCGTCCTCTTGGGTCCAGTGGTTCTCAACACTTCAACAGGACTGAACAATATTTGTGAAATGTTTAGGACCACTGGACCCGAGGCAAGGAACTGTCATCAGGCAGAGGACACAGACACCTGGGCTCACCTGGACTCACCTGGACACACCTGGGCTCAGCTGGACTGTGTGTTTCCCTCAGGTGAGCTGTGATGATTCTGTGTCTGTGTTTTATTGTCAAAGTTAGATTAATAATTTTAGTGTGACGTGTTTTCTCTCTGCGAGCTGCCGCCGTCACGTTTCCTCTCCTCAGCTTCCTTTAACCCTTTAACACCTGGAGTGACGTCACTTTTCTTCTGCTGCTCTGCTGAATATTTAACCCTTTGAACGCTGAGAGGAAACTGATCTGATTTCTTTCTAAAATGTGATAAAGGCGATGAGCAGCGTGGCAGGAAATGTCCCAGTTCAGAGATTATTTAGAAAATAAATCAATTTTAAAGCAGAGAAAAGAAAAAATCTGAAGTGAAACAATTTGTGATCATTATGAAGTTTAAAATGATGTCACAGAATGTTTTTTTAAGCACTTTTTATGTCATTTTCTGTTTGTTGTAATTTTCTTGTTTTCAATTTTCTCTATTCACAAATTTCTTGCAGTTTTTTTCTTGCGTCAGCTGCTCATCACCTTCTGCTCATGAGACAGAAATCAGGCCGATGTGCTTTCAAACTTTATTTTGTCCAAAATCCAGAATTATTTTTCGCACTGAGACAGAAGTGTTTAACACGAGAGGGTTTCTGACTCTTAAATCATCAAGTATTATTATTGTTATTATATTATTATAAAGATGGAGCTGACATGATTTCTGTCTCGGTCAGCTAAAGGAGGCTAAAACAGAGAAAATGGTGAAACTGCTTAAATTTGTTTTTGTGTTGTTGTATTATTTATAATATTTGTGTTAAATATGTGTGAGTTTTGTAAATTAAATAACTTGATTATTGTCTTCATTTTTATATGATTATTAATTTCCTGTCATGTGATGTATTTTCATATGTTCTGTTGTTCAACATGTGAAGATGTGTCTGCTGTGGAGCATTTTATGTGATCTGTTTTTAAATCACTGGCCCCATTTTAGAGGTTTTAAATACTTTTATGTGGGAAAATCTTAATCCCAGCAGAGTATTGTGACACACTTTAAAACACGTCTAAAGGGGGATTTAAGTGTGTCAGCGAGCGAGGGGTTAATGAATCCTCCTCTGTGTTGGACCTTAAATCATTTCTGTGAGACGACTGTTGATAAAGAGAGACTGAACCCTTGTCTCTGATTGGCTGTGACTGATCATTTGATCACTTTACACCTGTTGAATGATCCTCCTTCACTTCTCTGATCAATATGTTTATTATCATTTATTATTTTATGAAGAATAAAAACTTTTATTCCAGTGAAAAAGTCATTTGTTGAGTTTTTGATGCAGTTTGTTACTGATTGATTGATTGATTGATTGACTGATTGATTGATTGATGACCTTAGTTGTGTCTTATATTAATATCTGCAGTGTCACAGTGACGTCTGTTCACACTGAACATTAGAGTATAAATAAAGAATAAAGAGGAAACCATCAAACCAGTTCATTTCTGACATTCAGACAATCATTACTTTGAGTATTTTTTATTTGAATATGTAAATAAGGTTTAATCTAATTAACATACATTTATTAGCATAATTTTAAAGAACAGAAATCTGATTACTGGATAAAGTCAGGTTCGTAGTTCTCTCTTCATTTTGCTGACACATTACAGTCAATGGATTTTATTTATTTATTTTAACCAGGAAGTCTCACTGAGACTGAAAATGTCTTTTAGAGACCAGCAGCTAATCAGAGCGCATTAAAATGCAACAAATAAAACAACAACAATTCAAACACAGCGACGTCTGAAGACAAACAAGCTCATGACTCTGTCACACGTTCGTTATGATGCAGAGGGAGGTTTGATTTCTGTTTGAACCTCTCCATAGGTCAGTAAACACTCACATTAGATTAAATGTTTTTTTTATTAATCAGGCTGTAAAAACCTTCAGGATACAAACAGGATCAAACTGAGATGAACACTTATGACTCATTCTGAGAAAACTGCCTGTAAAGATGTGTGATGTGATATGATGAAACACTTTAAGGATGAAACACAGCAGATGAATATTTAACAAACAAATCTCACCGTGAAACTTCTTCAGTTCATTTCTCACAGTGAGACAATTCATTTATTTGGATCAAAAGTTTCTGAGATGTTTTAAATATGCAGATGAGCCTCATCTGAATATGAGCTGTTTGTATGAATTTCAGAAAAGAAATCTGAACTAACATTAGATGGTCAGTCAGCGCCACCTGGTGGACAGAGAGGAGGACTACACCACAGAGCTGAACACATCCTGACAGGAAACAGGAAGTTTCACTGACTCAGTGAAAGTTTAGGAAACATGACAGAGAATTTTGTAAGTCAAAAAGAAAGTCCAGAGTGCTCAGAAGGTTCATCTAATCATGTGACGAAGGTGCTCTTTGGTGGGAATGTTGACATCAAAAAAAGGGAAATCCAAGGCACTCTTCTTTGAATGTATAAAAAGCCTTTATTCAAAAAATGGCTGTTTCATTTAGAAAAGGTTAAAACTTGATGAAAGTGGGTTACAGCCCACGCGTTTCGGCACAAAAGCCTTCTTCAGGGTGTAACCTTCAGCACACTAATGCTCCCTACATAGGATGATTAGGAAGACCTGAATATGTAGGAGGACAATAGAAACATGACCAGTAGATGGCTCCACCAACTGTTAAACAATCAAATGCAGAAAAAAAGAAAATGAGTAAACACTGTGTCTGTAATGATAGAAAAAAGTTACAAAAAAGGACTGAAATCAAGGTCTTCATTTAGACCTGCATAGATGGTGGCTTTCATTTGGTAAATATAAAAAGTCTCTCTCTGCAAAAGTAATTTGAGTCTGTCACCACCTGTGATGTGTTTTTGAATACTTTCTAGGCCTTCAACCATGAGTGAGCCCGGATTGCTGTCATGTGCTTCATAAAAGTGCTTAGCCACTGGGTAATCAAAGTTTGCTTTTCTAACAGCATACTTATGCTCAGAGACTCTGTCTTTTAAACGTCGCTTAGTGCAGCCTATATAAAAACAACCACAGGTACAGGACAATCGTTAGACCACAAACATAGTGTTACAGTTAATGAATGACTTGATGTCATAAACCTTGTTAGTGTTAAAGTCACTGAATTGTTTACATTCTTTGATATTGGCACAATGTTTGCACAAGCCACATTTATAAGAACCCTTCACAGGTCGATGAAGCCAAGTTTTTTTATCTGAAGCAGAGAGATGGCCAGGCACCAGCCTGTGGTGGGCTTTATTGTAAGCACTCTGAACAATCTTAGCCTCGTAGCCTCTATTTGCAAATCTGTTTGACATAATTATTGCCTGATTTTCAAATTCAGAGTCAGCGTCACAGATACGTCGCAGACGTTGAAATCGTCCAAAAGGTATGTTGTCCTTCAGCCACTTAGGGTGGAAACTGTCAGCCTTTAATACTGTATTTTTATCTGTTGTTTTTCGATATACTGTGGTGTGCAGTTTGCCACGCTCACCTTTGGAGATGGTCAGATCCAAATAATTAATGCTGTTTTGAGAATATTTAATGCACAGTTTTATGTTTCTATTGTTAGTGTTCAAAAAATCATAAAACAATAAGAGTTTCTCCCCTTTTTTTGAATAGAATTTTATAACTTCTCATTTCCCAGGAATCAGAAACAGGAAGTCTGAGAGGACCGAGATGATGAAAACATGATGTGGCGACTTCAAAGATGAACAAGAAGAAGAAGAAGAAGAAGAAGAAGAAGAGGTCATGCTTTCCTAGGGAGAAAAACTGTCCTCACACATGTGAGATGAACACAGGTGAGATGAACACAGGTGAGATGAACACAGGTGAGCTGTACACAGGTGAGCTCTCAGCTCATCTGTTTAACAGCTGCTGCACTATATTAAACAGTATTATACTTATTGTGAGTGCTGTCTGGTTTTTCTGCTTTGCTGTGATAACATGAACCGGCAGCCAATGACACTTTGAGACTTTTGGGTGAGCACGCCGAGTCTGCTGATGACAGCTGTGATGAAGCACAGTTAAAAACAACTGAACTTCTCTCCACTGATCCAAACACTGCCTTTTTAATTATTTATATAAACACTTTTATAAACACGTCACAACAGTCTGATGGAGGAGAAACATTATTTATTATTATTATTTATTTCCGGCAGTAGAAGAAGAAGCAGCTTTACTGTGTGATGTCACTGGTGGTGGTCAGTGTGTGAACTCATAGAACCGGAGTTACATTAGTAACTGTGGGCTGCGGCTGGCACCGCCGTGACCTCTGACCCCGCCCACAACAGGCGGACGTGTTTGAGGACTGCTGCTGTGATTCACCGCAGAGTTGCTGAGCTGTCACCAACAGTCGGTCCGCTGCAGCGCTCTGTGTTAACGGGGAGAGTCTCCGGATCCAGCTGAGCATCACGGTAAATATATTATGAACGGGTGTGTGTGTGTGTGTGTGTGTGTGTGTGTGTGTGTGTGTGTGTCTTCCTCTCGCTGCCGAACTTCGTCTGAAAAACTCTGATTTTTAAACGTCTCTGCATTTTGGCGAAAACACACCTCTGGATTTATTTAAGCGAACCCAGCACGCGAACCGTCCCGGACCACACTGTCACTCGGCATGGGTTCAATCTGTCACACAGTCTTGTTTTCGTTTTAAAAAGACTTTAATATCCGCTGTGATCGCTGCTGTAACACCAGGATCCGCTACAACAAACGGCGGTGAGCTGCAGAAAACAGCGGCATTAGTTTTCAGGTGACTTTTTAAAAATGTGTTTAATAGCAATAAAGAGCTTATTGGTGAATCCTAACGATGCAGAATTGAGTATAATACTGTTTGTTTGTGGACAGAGTTTAAAGCTGTGTCGTAGTCTGTGAGCACTCCTGCTGAAGGTCAAACAAACATTAAATTGGGTGAATTTCAAATGGAGTCTGGTGTGGTTCAGTCAGAGGTGGAGGAACGAGCCAGGGCACAGTGCCAGTCAGCTGGGTGGGTCACACACAAACCTCCGCCTCAGGAAACACTCTCAACACTCTCAACACATGTTTGTGAATGCTCATTGATAATGATCAGTGAACACAGTCAGTCTGTGATTCTCCTCCTCCTCCTCCTCCTCCTCCTCCTTCTTCTTCTTCTTCTTCTTCTTCTTCTTAAATCAATCAGTAAACACGGACTTTGAGACTCAGACAGAATTTATCGCTCAGTTTTTCTTCTTCTTGTTTCTTCACTGAACATTTCTGTTACAAATAATGTCTGATGGTGTTTAGTTCTCAGATTTTTTACACTTTTTAAAACATATTTTAGTTTCTAACACGACAAAATCTTCCCGTTGAGAAACATGAAGTTTAAAACTGTGATTTCTTCAAAGTTAGGGACTGTTCTTAACTTATCAGAGCAGCTTGTAGCTTGGTTTTTTCAATTGCAAATAACTGTTGAAGAACAGAAAAATCTTTCTCTGATATTCACTAAACATTTTAAAGAACTAAAAAAAATAAGAATAAATGTAGAGAAAAACAAATCAAAGAAAAAGTTGCCAAAAACTTTTACAAAGCAAAAAAAAACAAAAAACACATTTTTTTAAGAAAAATATGTCACCCAAATTTTTAGTTTTCTCAAAAATAATTCTTCAAAACGTATTAAATTAAGAAAAAAGAAAACAAACATTTCCAATTTAAAAAAAAAAAAAAAAAAAAAAATCACCAGAACGTTTTAAAGACAACACAGTCACCTAAAGTTTTTTGTTTCCTTCAAAAATTGGCAAAAATTTTAAAGAAAAAAAAAATCAAAAATGCATTTTTAGAACCAAAAAAATCTTCCATTTTTTTTCAAGAACAAAAAAAATCTAAAAAATTCTAAAGACATAAATCAGTTATTATTTGGTCCATCAACAGTCTGTAGATTTCAGATAAATGTGTTGAGCCTGAGTCTTTTTAAACCACAGAAAATATTAATTATTCACACAGTCGTTCATTATCCTGATGGAATCAGAACAAGGTGAGTCTCTGCACACCTGAACACGTGGGCCAATCAGAGCCATGGATCAGGAAACTCAGGCACGTTTCATGTTTTTGTTTTTGAAGAACAAAAAGCACAAAGTAGGAAAAAAGTTGTTAAAACAGAATCTGCATATTTGAAACAGCAAAAAGAAAAAGTTTCATTCAAACTTTACAAACACACACTGAGATTAAAATAAAGATTTAACTCTTCTTCAAGTGTTTGTATTTAACTGGGTCTAAATAAAGTTATGATGACTGAGACGTTCTCAGCAGACCAGCAGACTCTTCATCAGCTCCACCTCCACTCCACCTACGCTGGCGTGAAGGAATTTCTCCACCCCCTCCGTCCGTCATCACCGCTTTACCTGTTCACACCTGAGAGACAAAACACTGGGAGTGTTTGACCCGAATGTCACCAGACAGCAGTTATTTTTCATTATAGCTCAAACTGAACGTTATTTCCATCTTTAATCCCACAGGAAGCTGCTGAGCTGCACCTTCAGAACGAAGTGTTTAACGTGCAGTGACAGAAAGGAAACAGGCTCAGTTTACAGTTTCTCATAAAGTCCACTTTGTTGAGTCAGAAACTTCAGTTTGACAAAGACCAAGTGTTTGTGACTGTGGACCTGTAAATGATTTTATCTCCTCAAAGAGCGAGGGAACAGTTTCAGACTGATTTTCACTCGATGGATTAACAGACTGTTTCAGCTGACGAGCTTCACATGAAAACAGCAGAAAGAAACATGTTGAGCTGCAGAAACTGAGTTCAACATAAAGTCACATTTATAACACACACACACACATACCACAGAGTCAGAGAACAATGACTGTTTGTTGAAACACTGACGATCAGCTGACACAAATATTCTTCTTCACTGATCCTGAAATCCTGCGTCAGCTCTTTCCAACAATAAGTTCATGTTTCACATCAGACTGAAACACAAGAAATGTTCTCACTATATCAATTAACTTTATTCATAAAGCCCAATATCACAAATCACAATTTGCCTCACAGCCCTCATATATCACGAGTCATCGTCTCCGCTCGATTCAGAGTGATGTCAGTCCAATCAGATTCGTCTGCTACAAATATTCAACAACTCTTTTTTTCCCAATTAAAGTTTTAAAGTTTGAAGTTTCAGTTTTAGTAATAAAACATTTGTTGAGCCAAACTCATCCTCATGTTTTCTGATGATAATGAGATCAACTCTGTGAAACCTCTGAACCACTTTATTTTCTGACACAGTTATTGTACTGTGAAAAGTCTCATGCGGTTGCAACCCGCGGCGCTAACGAAGGATCAGAAATGTGCATCAACACTAGATATCAAACTGAAGCTAGACACTGTGTCGCATTCAAAGTGTTTTCACATAAAGTCCTTTTTACATGAACCAAACTCAGTCCTCTGAAAGTGCACCAAGAAGTGGACCAACGCTGCAGTGACGTTATTAAAACCCTCGAGCTTCGTGTTCACAGGTCACAGGTTAGGTGAACCGCACTGAGGACTTGGACCTCGCTGGTTCTCTTCAGAGGGGTCTGAGTTCTCTTGGAGTGTTCACATATGCTCAAAAAATGCTGAGTCACCGCTCTGAGTCCGTTCAGACGGCTGAAAACACCCTGAGTGCCTGTGAGCTGTAGAGTCCCAGCAGGAGAGAGAGGACAGTGTCCTCTGTGTCTGCAGTCCAGAGTGCTCACTCTGCTGTGACGACGTATCTGGATATTTTTTTAATGAAGTAATTTTTCACAGTTTTCAGACATTTTATAGATCAAACAATAAATCAGTGGAGAAAAATAAATAAAACAATGATTTTAATCTTGAAAATAAAAACCAATCAGTGAGCATCAGACCAACAGGCAGAAGCTGACTGGATGTTTTAAGATCAATAAAAGTCTTTGTCTCTCTGCAGCCTCACGTCATCATGGCAGCCAAAACCAAATGGGGAGCAGTAAAGGACCGGGTGACAGGAAGTCCCGCCCACGACCCTGATGCCACGCTGGAGGCGAATCTGGAGAACGCTGACCCCGAACTCTGCATCAGACTGCTGCAGGTAGGACTGCTGACACCTGCTGGACACTGCAGGAAGTGCAGCTGCTCCATGTTTAACCATCATGTCTCAGTCTGACCTCTCCTTCACCCCCTCAGGTTCCCACAGTGGTGAACTACTCTGGTTTGCGGCGGCGGTTGGAGGCCTGCGATCAGGCCTGGATGGTGCAGTTCCTGGAGCTGCGGGGTCTGGACCTGTTGATGGAGGCGTTGGAACGTCTGTCTGGTCGTGGTTGCTCTCGCATCGCCGACGCTCTGCTGCAGCTGACGTGCGTCGCCTGCATCCGAGCCGTCATGAACTCATCAGAAGGACTGCACTTCATCCTGGACAACCAGGGCTACGTCAGGACCCTGACCCAGGGTGGGTTCATCTGGTGACCTCCTCTTCCCATTGGTCCATCTCTCCTCCCATTGGTCCATCTCTCCTCCCATTGGTCCATCTCTCTTCCCATTGCTCCATCTCTCCTCCCATTGCTCCATCTCTCCTCCCATTGGTCCATCTCTCTTCCCATTGGTTCATCTCTCCTCCCATTGGTCCATCTCTCTTCCCATTGGTCCATCTCTCCTCCCATTGGCCCATCTCTCTTCCCATTGGTCCATCTCTCCTCCCATTAGTCCATCTCTCTTCCCATTGGTCCATCTCTCTTCCCATTGGTCCATCTCTCCTCCCATTGGTCCATCTCTCTTCCCATTGGTCCATCTCTCTTCCCATTGGTCCATCTCTCCTCCCATTGGTCCATCTCTCTTCCCATTGGTCCATCTCTTTTCCCATTGGTCCATCTCTCCTCCCATTGGTCCATCTCCTCCCATTGGCCCATCTCTCTTCCCATTGGCCCATCTCTCTTCCCATTGGTCCATCTCTCCTCCCATTGGTCCATCTCTCCTCCCATTGGTCCATCTCTCTTCCCATTGGTCCATCTCTCCTCCCATTGGCCCATCTCTCTTCCCATTGGTCCATCTCTCCTCCCATTGGTCCATCTCTCTTCCCATTGGTCCATCTCTCCTCCCATTGGTCCATCTCTCTTCCCATTGGTCCATCTCTCCTCCCATTGGCCCATCTCTCTTCCCATTGGTCCATCTCTCCTCCCATTGGTCCCTCTTTCCTTCCTTTGGTCCATCCGTCCTTCCATCTGCCCTCCTTCCCCTTTCTTTGGTTCTTCAGGTGAATGAAACTCCTGACTCATGTTTTTACTTTGTGAGTTCCTATTGGCTGTTAGGAAGTCACATGACCTGTCCCTGTGTTCACATGTGTCCCCTCAGCTCTGGACACGTCTAACGTCATGGTGAAGATGCAGGTGTTTGAGCTGCTGGCGGCCCTCGCTCTGTTTGACACTCAGGGACACCAGCTGGCCCTGGACGCCCTCGACCACTACAAGGTAACCACACACAGTCAGCTCTTCACGTGACAGATACTTGAGCTTTTATTTGGACGAGGGGTGAAGACAGAAATCAGACTGGAAACCAAAACATCTAGAAAGTATGCAGTGATCACATAAAATCTATAAAATAATTTAATGTTGATGCATGATAAACATATATATACACATACATGTTGTAGTGACTAGCTCCGTACTTTAGCCGCTACTGGTTGCTAACCTGCTGAATAGTTTAGACGTGTACTCAGAAGCTCGTCCCGGTCTTTACCAGTCCTGTATATCATCATCACCAGGGTCCATAATGTCCGGATAATAACAACAGCCATATAAACTGTTTGTTTCTGAGCACCGGGATGAAGTTAAATACCATGTCCTGCCCCAGCCAGGGACATAAGCCTGATTTGAACGGTGGTTGCCATGGCAACGATCAGAGCTTTGAAGCATTCACGTCAGCCCTGATGCTAACATGCTAAGCTAAGATGGTGAACATACCTGTGAAACATCGCCCACGCCTAAAAAGAGGGCGCTGCATAAATGTGTTCAGCAACTGCTCGAACATGTTCACAGATGCTTTGAGCTGCTTCCAGATGAAAAGGTCAGATTACTTCAGGTCTAGTGTGCACTTCCTGTCTGTTCTCCACTGCCGTCTAGATCATTAGAGAGCTGATGTTTGTGTGTTTATGAAACATGTTTGAGTCGTCCAGCCTCCTGCTGCCTGTCAGAGTGTCAGATGAACAACATCAGATACTTCAGCTCTGCTCAGTCTGTGTTTGTCTCTGTGAAACATTACGACTGATAAGATGTAAAGAAATCTGCGACGTCACTGCTGCACAGTTTGATCCACATGAACGTGATCTGCAGCCGTGACTCAGGCGTGTCAGCAGGTTCAGCTCTGAAAGCTTCTCTTTGTGGAGTTATCGGTGAGTGTGTGACAGCAGGGTGTGACTGCTGATAAGACTCCCAACAAACCTCACATCACCTCCACAAGTCGGGCGTGTTCCTGGTACTGACTTCGCCCAGACTTGTTCTACACAGAGCTGTGGCACGATGGTGCGCTGTCATCAGGTGGGCAAGAACTTACCTGTCCGTCCTCTCCTGTGGAAGAACAACAACTCTCTCCACGTATCAGATTTCTGCCGTCCTGTCGGCCAGAGAGGTTTTGTTACTGCACCTCAGCCTCTGAGCTCATAGAGAACCTGGAAAAGTCATGACATTTCAAAATCACATTTTCCAGGCCTGGGAAGTCCTGGAATTAGTCAAAGTCACTAAAAGTATTGAAAAGGTCGTGGAATGTTGTTGTGTGTAAAGAAATAGTTGCAGTGACGTTCTGTGTGGAACCTTCATGTTCCTTCAACATAACGGCAAATTAACTTCCTGCAGCTGTCGATGTGTGACGTTTTGTTCAGCACGGTGTACGTCAATCAATCAATCAATTCAATCAATCAATCAATTTTATTTATAAAGCCCAATATCACAAATACAATTTGCCTCACAGGGCTTTACAGCATACGACATCCCTCTGTCCTTTGGACCCTCACAGCTGATCAGGAAAAACTCCCCAAAAAAAACCCTTTAACGGGGGAAAAAAAATGGTAGAAACCTCAGGAAGAGCAACTGAGGAGGGATCCCTCTTCCAGGACGGACAGACGTGCAGTAGATGTCGTACAGAACAGATCAGCATAACAAATTAACAGTAATCTGTATGACACAATACAGTAATCTGTATGACATCCTCGGTAATGACAGTAGCTTACAACAACAGTCATGAAAGTAATAATACTGTCGTTATAGTTCTGGCTACTGTGGTACAATATGTTGAAAGTATATATTAGTATCAGGCAGTCTACATGTATGATAATATCATATGTCTATAATAGCAGTAGAAGTATGACTAATGATTAATGATGGCAGCAGCAGCAGCAGCAGGAGGCATCTGGCAGGACCACGGCAGCAGCACAACCACACACGTCACACTATCCAGGCACCGCTGCAATATGAGTTAACCTGAGAGACAGTGGAGCACAAAGGCTCCGGAGAAGAAGCCGAGTTAGTGACATCCAGAATGGCCGAGTAAACAAGATACAGTAATAGGATACGAGAGAGAGCGCATCGCATCGTTTCCTCCTGGGTTCGTCACTCCCTTCCTGTGCGACAGCCACCTGAAATTATGTTGAAATCTGATAGTATGAGAAACGGCGCGTTAGTGAGGCAAGAACAAAACCTTTATCATGTCCTCTGTCTCAATTTTTTGTCTTTTGTCTTTGGCACAAATGTCCACGTGGAGTTTACGATGAACTTGGTTAATCTAGTCACTGTGACCTGGTGTCCATCTCTCTTGAACGCAATATCTACGAATGCGTTTAGGGGAGATCCCAAGTTTGGCACAAACGTCCACCTGGACTGAAGAATAAACTGATGAGGTCAGTGTGACCTCACAAAACATGTTTCTGTCCATATCTCAAGAATTTAAACACTATTTCTGACCAAACTTGACACAACTGTCAAACAGGATGAAATAATGAAGGTCAAAGGTCAGCTTGGCTGGAACTTGGCTGGTTTGTGAAGGCGTACAGCGTCAGGTGGTGATTCTAGTTTAGTTCTGGATGAACTGATTGACAGTCCAACATGACCAATCAGAATAAAGCTTTAAATTGAACTGATTCTTCTTCACCGTGTTCACCTTCTCAGACTGTTTATAGGATGAGAAATAGAAACAGAACAGACCTGAGAACTTTAATAGTTTCATTAAGAGCAGATATCTTCTGATGTTCTTTGTGCTCCGGTGAATCTAAAGAGCTGAGCGACGTCCTGTGTTTGTGTCCAGAGTCTGAAGAAGCAGCAGTATCGCTTCAGTGTGATCATGAACGAGCTGCACGGCACCGATAACGTCCCGTACATGGTGACGCTGATGAGCGTCGTCAACGTCCTCGTGCTGGGACAAGAGGACCTGAGGAGGAGGGACCGCCTGCGACAGGAGTTCATTGGTACGATGATCCTTCAACACATCACTGATGATGATGATGATGATGATGTAACAATATGAAAAGAAGGGTCTGGTTTTGTTCTGACTGACGACATGTTGTTTCAGGACTGCAGCTGCTGGACGTCCTGCCCACACTGAGGTACTGATTCTGATTAATACTCAATAATCAACATGATGTCCCTCAGTGTGTGACCTCCGTCTGTCTCTGTCTCTGTCTCCAGGGAGACGGAGGACGAGGACCTGAACATCCAGTGTGATGCGTTCGAGGACTCTCTGACGATGGACGAGGAGGAGATGGACAGACTGTACGGAGGCATCGACATGAGCAGCCACCAGCAGGTCTTCACCTCGCTCTTCACCAAGGTAAGGTTCACCTTAGAGTTTAGATTCTCGGCCCGTACCCGAGCCCGGCCCGAACCCGACCCGATTGCGGGCCGGGTCCGGGCCAACATTTCACACCAATATCCGCGGGCCGGGCCGGGCCGACAAGCCCTACTACATAGGTGTTGTCATTAATGTTGCTTTGTTGTTGTTTGTGTTGTTTTTGTGATCTTTTCTGAATAAACAAACACGCCAGATGGCAGGTTCATGCCTCGTACTTGTTCTATTATTTATTAACTCTAAACATGGGCAATTCCTGTGTGTTGTTCAATAGTTAGTACACTGACAACAGCATAGAGGTTGCTGCAGAGATGCGGGAGAGTCAGGACCCTGAACAGCTCCGCCGCTGAATTTAAACAGCCCACCACGGCACGGATTTAAAAAAAAAAAAAAAAGTCGGGTGTTAATAGGGCTCGGACTCATAATTACAGTTAATATGTCGGGCAGGATTTTTTAGGCCCGATCTAAGCTCCAGTTCACCTGCACCTGCAAAACACCACCACCTCCAACACCTGTCACACCTCCACCCTCCACCCTCCACACCTCCAACACCTTTCACACTTCCACCTCCACCCTCCACACCTCCACCTCCAACACCTTTAACACCTCCACCCTCCACTCTCGACACCTCCACCTCCAACACCTCCACATTCAACTTCAACATCTTCACCTCACTCTCCACGTTACCTTGTCCTCCTGAGACCCTATCCTGCTTCACTCGGACACGTTGTCCTCGTCCATAGACACTTTTTGTGCCATCTGGTGGTAGCGAGACCACAGTTCACTAAACCATGTAAAAACAAGATGGCCGCCATCTCTGCTGAGTCAGTCTTCAGCCGACCCCGACACAAACGTGGACATTACTTGATCACATGTTACGGTTCAAACTTGCTCATTTATGTTTAATAATGTTTGATATGACGACACGCGACCAATTTCAGCAACAGTACCAAGATAAGATGCTGTTAATTAGGAAGTACTCGTATGAGGACATCGGGACTTCTTTATTGTCTGGTCACTGTATTATCATCTCGTTTGAGGACACTGGGTCTTTATTAAGGTCTCATTTAAAGACATTGGGACATAATTAGTGTCTCATTACTAAATTAGTGTCTCGTTTGTGATCATTTGGACTTTATTATCATCTTTCTACTTTATTATTGTCTCAAGTGGAGACATTGGGGCCAGTTAGGTGAGACAGACAAAAGGACATTCCCAGTTTGGAGTCTGAATGAAGGAAAACTCATTCG
Source organism: Epinephelus awoara (assembly GCA_035609425.1). NCBI lineage: Eukaryota > Metazoa > Chordata > Actinopteri > Perciformes > Serranidae > Epinephelus > Epinephelus awoara. Next base: position 39,888,051 of record CM069305.1, on the reverse strand, counting down.
TTTTATACTCATCAGGTTCTTCTGATCCCAAAGAGCTCAATCAAACCAAAGCTGAGGACTCCGGAGGTTAAACACCACCTTCACCTGTAAAACAGAGCTCTGACCTCTTTCAGTCTGGGAGCTGCTATTTGATGCCAAACCTCATTTTGCCAAGACTCATATGTCCGTCTCTCTGTCTGTCCAGATGTCCAGTAGTCCGTCCTCTGTCCAGTTGCTGTCCATCCTTCAGGCCTTGCTGTTGGTGGATCCGGACAGAGCCGAGGTGTGGTTAGCTCTGGAGCTGCTGGCTGACCGCGCCACGCTGCTGTCCCAGGACTGTAAGTCTGAACGCTGGTGTCCGTACATCAGTGACCAGGATGTTGTCACCACAAACTCCTTCCCAACAACATGCAACCGGTTCTGTTTAGGTTCCTACACTTGAACTGTTCAGAGCATTTTGTTTATAAATAAACTGGTTCAGAAGCTGAGGTGCAAACTGTGACGACATCAGTGGGCGTGTCATATTCACAGGTTGTAAAGAGAGGACGGAGAAGTCTTGAGACACAGAGAGCGAGCAGAGTCTCATTAACGACTGGTTCATGGTTGTTTTGTTGATAAAAACAAATATCTGCAACAGTTCACAAGTGATCAGTGTGATCTGCAACTTTGCTCCCACTGTTTACTTGATCACAATGGTTCTGCTCTAAACTGGTGGAGGCGTTGGCTGGTTCACTGGACAGCACCAAGGTTTCATGAGTCCTGAACAGAACCGGTTCAAGAACCAGAGCTCATTTGGTGGAAAAGGGGTAACAGTGGAGGTCTTCATGGGGCCATGGTGTTCTGGGGAATCAATACCTGAGCCAGGACCAGGTTCATGTTGTACTGTCAGGGATCTAAATATCCTGGGGTCTGTTTCCTCTGCTTTGAAAACTGGGGTGAGTCCGGTTCAGTCTACAGAGCTTTGCACATCAGGTCGCTGTGAGTCACCTGCGCTGCTGTGTTCCACATTAAAAACAATTCAGTGACGAGTTTCCTCCAAAATAGTGTCCATTCAACAAAACAGACATCCACTGAGACAAAGTCTGGTTTCTCCGAGATACTCTCTCTGTCAAAGATTCTCCTGACGTTTCACTTCTCTTTCCATGGTCTGTTGGGACAATCTGTACGTTACATGTATGATACATGTCTGACGTCTGTAACATAACAGCTCCACCACTCAGCTGCTCCGAACAGCAGAGCTGACAATCTGATGAACAATCACCCGTCTGTGAGTGCGTTTCACCGGGGTACACGGTGCATGACAATATTTGTGCTGCGCCGCCCCTGCAGTCAGTTCAGCTGCCTCCTGCACCACACTGACCTCTGGTGGTGTGTAATGTGAACTACATGCAGAACATCCTCAGTGCAGTCGCTCGTCTGTATGTCTGACAGAATTGGAAGTTATAAAGTTATACAGACCTGTTTATAAACCCTGGTATACCGTCATACGCCCAGGTCTACTGCCATCATAATATGACGGCAGCATGGCGTGCTACATGACGCCAGCTGAGGAAGGACTGTCAGACGAGCACCCGGTGGTCTGATGACATCATTCTGTTGAATAATTAGGCATGTTTGATGTCTGTCACGTTAACAGTGTGAAGCAGCTGTTACTTTCCAAAAGTTATCAACATAATAGAAGACAACATTTACAACATTTACAAGACCCTCCCCATTTTGGCAGCAATGGCCTGAAACTATGACATCACCAGGGACAAAGGATTTCATTGGTCGAACATATTTTTTCCTCTGCGTGAACTATCCACAGAGCTGAGCAGGCGTTCATGAGAATCCATGAAAAAAGTTTTTATACGTTTCTGTGCAGATTTTTTGGACATAAATCTGCACTTGGTGTGAAACAGCTGTTACTTTCCAAAATGTTGTTGCCTTGCTGAAAGGTGGTCACTGTAACACCTGTGTGTTTGTAGCCGACTTAGATTCTGCTGACAGTCTGCTGGAGAGGCTCCTCCCCCGGAAGGTCTTCTCAGCCAATCAGAAGATCCAAACCATCGACAGGGCGGTTCAGACTCAACTACCAGACAGTCCCTCTGCTGCTCCAGGTGCTCCTTCTGTCCCTTCACCTGGAGTCGAGGGTCCTCCCCCCTTACTTGGTACAGGAGCTCCTCCCCCTCCTCCTCCTCCTCCCCCTCCATTACCTGGTACGGGAGCTCCTCCCCCTCCTCCTCCTCCTCCTCCCCCTCCGTTACCTGGTATGGGAGCCCCCCCCCCTCCTCCTCCCCCTCCCTTACCTGGTATGGGAGCCCCTCCCCCTCCCCCTCCCCCAGGTGACTTCATTGTACCCCAGACAGTTCAGACTCTGGGCAGGTCGTCCTACAGCTCCGCCCCCTGCCCCACCCTCCGTATGAAGAAACTGAACTGGCAGAAACTTCCATCCAGAGCGCTGACAGGTGAGTGTCCTGAGGTTTTACCTTCATATAGTCCGTCCTGTGTGGACCAGGTCTGATCCAGGTCTCTGGTCTTCATACGTGGATCACTTGTGTCCATCGGTCTCTCTGTAGCTCATCAGTCCTTGTGGACGTCAGCGTCCATAGAGTCGGTGGAACCGGATTACTGCAGCATCGAGCAGCTCTTCAGTCTCCCTCCGACTGAGACCAAGACCAGAACCAAAGCCAAGACTGAGCCTAAAGTGGTACGACAGTTTTACATGTCTCACACCTGACGAAGACAGACAGCAGCGGTAATGTCCACTCTGTCTTCTTGTCCTCATTGTTTAACTTCGTCCACAGATTTCCTTCATCGATGCCAAGAAAAGTCTGAACCTCAACATCTTCCTGAAGCAGTTCAAATGGTGATTCTTGTCAATCAGTCTGTCAGCCAATAGAAACAGATCTCTGCAGTGACATCACACTCACCTGTTTCCTGCCTGTCTCTTCTGCAGCTCTCATGAGGACTTTGTGTCTCTGATCCGGAGAGGAGACCGGTCCAGGTTCGATGTGGAGGTCCTGAAACAGCTGATCAAACTGCTGCCGGAGAAACACGAGGTCACACTGACACCAAAAAAACCTGTTTACACCTGTATTTTAACTGTCTCACCTGTGCTGTACCGACTCATGTCTCACCCCACCTGTCCCTCACCTGTCCCTCACCTGTCCCTCCTCAGATAGAGAACCTCAGGTCTCATCAGGCCGACAGAGACAAGTTCTCCTCAGTGGATCAGTTTTACCTGCAGCTGCTGGAAGTCCCCAGGTACAATGGCGCCACCTGGTGCTCAAATAAGACACTGTCATCAGTCACAGACACACCTGGAATGACTGTAAACAGTTTACAATGCTAAGCTAACTGACGATATTTACATATGCTTACATATCCTTTACTCTTCAGATATTAGCATGCTGATGTTAGCTCTGTCCGTTAGCTACACAACAGCTCCACCTAGTGTGTGGCTGTAAACGTGTGTGTGTGTGTGTGTTGTAGTTACTCTCTTAGGATTGAGTGTATGTTGCTGTGTGAGGAGAGCAGCTGTCTGTTGGAGACTCTGAAGCCCAAAGCTGAGCTGCTGGACCGAGCCTGTCAAAGTCTGTATACACACTCAGTACACACTAAATACACACTGAACACACACAGATGTTCAGTTCAGTTTCTTGTGTCTCCAGAGGATGTCTTTTTCAGTTGATTAGCCCTAAAATATATTCATTCATCCATCCATTCATCCATTCATTCATTCATTCATTCATTCATCAGTGCAGTGGGACAGGGGTTTAGGTTAAGGTTAGGTTAAGTTAAGGTGACAAAATAAACTGTGTGAGAGATCAGAGGAGGACCAACGGTTGATCCCTGAGGAACTCCACATGTGATTAATGTGTTGTTTGTTATTGAACTGAAATGTAAGACAAGTCTCCTCTGCTCTGTCTCACCTCCATTAATATTATCTCTATTAATATTAATATTGTTGTGTGTTCAGGTGTGAGGGAGAGCACTCGTCTGCCAAGCTTCTGTAAACTCATCCTGAGTGTCGGAAACTTTCTTAACTATGTGAGAACATTGACACAGTACAAATATTTATCTGAAATATCTCAGTGTAGTTTTGTTTGTATGGTGTTAAAATATATAATATACGTAATATAATAATGATCAATGTGTTTATATTTATTGTGATTGATATCAGTCTGAGGATGTCAGGTGTGAATACATGAATAAAATTCAGCCTGTCAGATGGCTGAAGATGTGTGATTTCATGTAATCTGTTATGATGTCACTTGTTCTGTGATGTCATCAGTCATTGTGTGATGTCATCACATCAGGGGACTCACACAGGGAACGCCGAAGGTTTTAAAATCAGCACTTTGCTCAAACTGACAGAAACCAAAGCCAACAAGTCCAGAATCACGCTGCTGCACCACATCCTGGAGGTAACACTCTGCAAACACCTGATCGTTAACTGATGGAAATAATCAATAACTGATCAGTGAAGTATTGATCCAGAACATTTTTATTTTCCCGCTAATTATAAAGATAGAGAGTAAACACTTGACAGAGCATCATGTTGCTGCAGCTCCTCATCAATCAGCTGTTGTTGTTGTTGTTTGTGTGATGAACAGGAGGCGGAGCAGAACCATCCCGACCTGATGAACCTGCCCGATGACCTGGAAATCTGTGAAAAGGCTGCTGGGTAAATTCATCAGAGTCGACTCTGTCTCTGTTTTTTTGTGGTAAAACAGACAGAGTGAGGAGTCTGTTCAGGAGAACATCTGTAACGTCAGGGTTGAGTGTTTGTGTGTGACAGAGTGACGGGTGGAGTGTTTGTGTGTGACAGAGTGACGGGTGGAGTGATTGGTGGTGTGTTTGCGTCTGCAGGTTGAGTCTGGAGTCGATTCAGTCTGAGAGCAACAATCTGATCAAACAGCTGAAAAACTCTGAGAAGAAAGTTTCGTGTTCATCTGACGACGTGAAGGAGCAGTTCCTGTCTGTCATACAGGTACAGCAGCACTGACTCGTTGTGTTTACCTGCTCTGTGTTGTTTATGTGTGTCTGCACGGAGACAGCCACAGACGGAGACATTAGTGTTGAGGCTGTCTGTCCGTCCATCCGTCCGTCCCATTCTTGTGAACATAATATCTCATGAAGGCTGTGAGGGGTTGTCCTCAGGTTTGGCACAAACGTTCACTCGGACCCAAGAATGAATTAATTGATCAGTTGAATTGATCTGGTCCTCTCCTGTGGCCTGTTTTCAGGAGAGCCTGCAGATGTGTGAGCAGCTGCAGCAGCTGTTGTCCTCGGTGGAGGACAAGAGGACGGACCTGGCCGTCTACCTGTGTGAAGACAGCTGCAGCTTCTCCATTGACGAACTCCTCAACACCATCAAGACCTTCAGAGGCCTGTTCCTCAGAGCCATCAAGGTCAGCAGCCAATCACAGAGCAGAGTATTCAGCAGCCAATCACAGAGCAGAGTATTCAGCAGCCAATCACAGAGCAGTGTATTCAGCAGCCAATCACAGAGCAGTGTAGGACACTAACAGCTGTATGATTTCTGATGAATCTGATCAATTCCTGTTGTTACTGATGACTTCCTGTCAGGAGAACGAGACTCGCAGGCAGCAGGAGAAGAGGAGGAAGCAGCAGGAGGAGGACAGGAAACAAAAAGGAGACACAAACAAGATCAGTGAGTCAAAGTCGGTCATTTGAGACGACTAAATATTTCAACAAAACATGTTTCTGCAGTTAAATGTCTCTGTGTCTCTGTGTCTGTCCTCCAGTCAGGAAGGACGTGTCCAACCAGGACGAAGGCTGCATCATCGACAACCTGCTGGCTGAGATCAGGAAGGGCTACAACCTGAAGAAGACCAGACCTCGAGCTGAGAGGGGCAGCAGAGTCCACGGTGAGGACTGAGGGGGACTGTGACAAACTGTGAGGGACTCAGGGGGACTAAGGAGGACTGTGAGGGACTGAGGAGGACTGTGAAGGACTGTGACAAACTGGGGGGGACTCAGAGGGACTGAGGGCGACTGTGGGGGACTCAGGGGACTGAGGAGGACTGTGGGGGACTCAGGGGGACTGAGGGTGACTGTGACAAACTGTGGGGGACTGAGGGGGACTAAGGAGGACTGTGAGGGACTCAGGGGGACTAAGGAGGACTGTGAGGGACTGAGGAGGACTGTGACAAACTGGGGGGGACTCGGAGGGACTGAGGGCGACTGTGGGGGACTCAGGGGGACTCGGGGACTGAGGAGGACTGTGAGGGACTCAGGGGGACTAAGGAGGACTGTGAGGGACTGAGGAGGACTGTGAAGGACTGAGGAGGACTGTGACAAACTGGTGGGAACTCAGAGGGACTGAGGGTGACTGTGGGGGACTCAGGGGGACTCGGGGACTGAGGAGGACTGTGGGGGACTCAGGGGACTGAGGAGTACTGTGGGGGACTCAGGGGGACTCAGGGACTGAGGAGGACTGCGGGGGACTCGGGGGGACTAAGGAGGACTGTGGGGGACTCAGGGGACTGAGGAGGACTGTGGGGGACTCGGGGGGACTAAGGAGGACTGTGGGGGACTGAGGAGGACTGAGGGGGACTGTGATGGACTCTTTGACCATAAAGTTTGTGGCTGTATTGTGGCTGTCAGATCATCCTGTGGGCCTACAGAGGACAGCAGCTGTGGACGAGTCCGACACGACTGTTTCCAGCCAATCAGAGAAGACTGCAGAACCAGCAGAGACAGTCCAGACCCCCTCTGATCCATCAGCTACATCAAGACCAGAACCAGGGTCAGCTGAGACTGACAGAGGCCCTTCAGAGAACCAGAACCTCTCTGAACCATCCACCTCTGCTGCTGCTGCTGCTGCTGACACCGAGCAGGACCGGATCAGGACCAGACTCCAGCACTCTGAGGTGAACTCCAGTGGTCCTGACCCCGAGACCAGGGACAGGAGTCCTGCAGGAGAGAAGGAGGTCCAGCTCAGACCTGAAGAGTCCGGAGAACACAGAGAGGAGTCTGACTTTGAGGAGGTCTCATCATCAGAGGTGAGAAGAACCAGCGATGATCCAGAACCAGCGAAGAAGTCCAGGACCGGTTCAGCAGGTAACGTGTCAGTTATCAGCTCTGTGACGGGCTCAGTGTTTCCTGTCGTCTCTGTGACGACCAATCACAGTGTGTGTTTGATGTGCAGGAGCCGCCACAACCAAACACCAGAAGAAGAAAGGCTGCGTGACGCACTGAGGTGACGGAGAGCCTGACAGGACGAACTGAGGGCACGCTGACGTCACTGAGGGTCGTCTTCTTCTGCGGTTCCTCCTCCAGGTGAACAGAGAGGGACTCGTCTCCATGGCGACGGGACTGAATCTGTCAGAAACACAGAACAAAACCTGGTCACGTGTGTGTGTGTGTGTGTGTGTGTGTGTGTGTGTGTGTGTGTGTGTGTGTGTGTGTCAGTCTGATGTGATTTTATCTGTAAACTCTGATCAATCAGTTACTAATCAATTAATGGTTGTGATGATCTGTTGTTTTTGTGTTTGATTATAAATTGATCATTTATTGGTTTTTACATCGATTGTTGATCAATAATAAAAACAACCTGTTTATAGACCTCGACTAGAGTTTCATTTCAGTTTATTGAGACAATAATAAGTAAATTAATTATAGAAATATAATCAATAGAAATATTGAGAGGAGGAGCTCAGCCCGTCTGAACACACAGTCGCCGCAATTGTGGGTGATGCTGCTCTCGCAGGGGTGGTGGGAGTGTCTCAGTGTCTCCATGTCTTTGTGTCTCTGTGTCTGTATGTCTCTGTGTCTGTGTGTCTCAGTGTCTTCATGTCTCTGTGTCTCCATGTCTGTGTCTGTGTGTCTCAGTGTCTCCATGTCTCTGTGTCTGTGTGTCTTAGTGTCTCCATGTCTCTGTGTCTGTGTGTCTCAGTGTCTTCATGTCTCAGTGTCTCTGTGTCTCCATGTCTGTGTCTGTGTGTCTCAGTGTCTCCATGTCTGTGTCTGTGTGTCTCAGTGTCTCCATGTCTCTGTGTCTGTGTGTCTCAGTGTCTCCATGTCTGTGTCTGTGTGTCTCAGTGTCTTCATGTCTCAGTGTCTCTGTGTCTCTGTGTCTCCATGTCTCCATGTTTCTGTGTCTGTGTGTCTCAGTGTCTTCATGTCTCAGTGTCTCTGTGTCTCCATGTCTGTGTCTGTGTGTCTCAGTGTCTTCATGTCTCTGTGTCTCCATGTCTCTGTGTCTGTGTGTCTCAATGTCTCAGTGTCTCCATGTCTGTGTGTCTCAGTGTGTCCATGTCTCGGTGTCTCCATGTCTCAGTGTCTCTGTGTCTCCATTTCTCTGTGTCTGTGTGTCTCAATGTCTTCATGTCTCTGTGTCTCCATGTCTCAGTGTCTCCATGTCTCAGTGTCTCCATGTCTCTGTGTGTCTCAATGTCTCAGTGTCTCCATGTCTGTGTCTCAGTGTGTCCATGTCTCAGTGTCTCTGTGTCTCCATGTCTCAGTGCATCTATGTCTCAGTGTCTCCAAGTCTCAGTGCATCCATGTCTCAGTGTCTCAGTGTCTCCAAGTCTCAGTGTCTCCATGTCTCCATGTCTCAGTGTGTCTATGTCTCAGTGTGTCCATGTCTCAGTGTCTCAGTGTCTCCATGTCTCAGTGTCTCCAAGTCTCAGTGTCTCCATGTCTCCATGTCTCAGTGTGTCTATGTCTCAGTGTCTCTGTGTCTCCATGTCTCAGTGTCTCAGTGTCTCCAAGTCTCAGTGTCTCCATGTGTCCATGTCTCAGTGTGTCTATGTCTCAGTGTGTCCATGTCTCAGTGTCTCCATGTCTCAGTGCATCCATGTCTCAGTGTCTCAGTGTCTCCAAGTCTCAGTGTCTCCATGTCTCCATGTCTCAGTGTGTCTATGTCTCAGTGTCTCCATGTCTCAGTGTCTCCATGTGTCTGTCTCTCCATGTCTCAGTGTCTCCATGTCTCTGTGTCTCAGTGTCTTCATGTCTCTGTGTCTCCATGTCTCAGTGTCTCCGTGTCTCTGTGTCTGTGTGTCTCAGTGTCTCCATGTCTCAGTGTCTCTGTGTCTCCATGTCTCAGTGTCTCCATGTCTCTGTGTCTCCATGTCTCAGTGTCTCCATGTTTCTGTGTCTCCATGTCTCTGTGTCTCCATGTCACAGCGTCTCCATGTCTCAGTGTCTTCATGTCTCAGTGTGTCCATGTCTCAGTGTCTCTGTGTCTCCATGTCTCAGTGTCTCCATGTCTCAGTGTCTTCATGTCTCAGTGTCTCTGTGTCTCCATGTCTCAGTGTCGTCATGTCTCTGTGTCTCCATGTCTCTGTGTCTGTGTGTCTCAATGTCTCAGTGTCTCCATGTCTGTGTGTCTCAGTGTGTCCATGTCTCAGTGTCTCCAAGTCTCAGTGTCTCCATGTCTCAGTGTGTCTATGTCTCAGTGTGTCCATGTCTTCATGTCTCAGTGCGTCCATGTCTCAGTGTCTCCATGTCTCTGTGTCTCAGTGTCTCCATATCTCTGTGTCTCAGTGTCTCCATGTCTCTGTGTCTCCATGTCTCTGTGTCTCCATGTCTCAGTGCGTCCATGTCTCAGTGTCTCCATGTCTCTGTGTCTCAGTGTCTCCATGTCTCTGTGTCTCCATGTCTCTGTGTCTCCATGTCTCAGTGCGTCCATGTCTCAGTGTCTCCATGTCTCTGTGTCTCAGTGTCTCCATGTCTCTGTGTCTCCATGTCTCTGTGTCTCCATGTCTCAGTGCGTCCATGTCTCTGTGTCTCAGTGTCTCCGTGTCTCCGTGTCTCTGTGTCTCCATGTCTCAGTGTCTCTGTGTCTCAGTGTCTCCATCTCTCCATGTCTCAATGCCTCTGTGTCTCCATGTCTCAGTGTCTCAGTGTCTCCATGTCTCCATGTCTCAGTGTCTCAGTGTCTCCATGTCTCTGTGTCTCAGTGTCTCTGTGTCTCCATGTCTCAGTGTCTCAGTGTCTCCATGTCTCAGTGTCTCCATGTCTCCATGTCTCAGTGTCTCTGTGTCTCCATGTCTCAGTGTCTCTGTGTCTGTGTGTCTCAATGTCTCAGTGTCTCCATGGAAATACTGTACTGACTGATAACAGAAGGGTTATTAACTGTTATTATTATTATTATATTACATTATATCATCATCATCATTACGTAGTGGTTTAGCAAAAATCATCATCATCATCATCATCATCATCATTGTTTGTTTGTTTGTTTTTTAATTTCCTATGTGAGTACCGAGGTGACGTCATCTCAAACTGGAGCGTGGCCTCACGAGGCGACGGACCGTCATGTCACGTGACTCCACCGGAAAATGGATTTAAAATAGTTTAAATTATAATGTGAAGAAAAACAATGACACCATCCTCTGAATGATGATGATGATGATGAGTGAGTGTGTGTGTGTGTGTGTGTGTGTGTGTGTGTGTGTGTGTGTGTGTGTGTGTTGATCAGATGAAGATCCGTCAAAGTGCCGGCACTCAGCTGAGAAACCAGCCTGCCTTCACAATAAGAGCACGACTTCCGGTCTGTTTATAATGAAAAATATACAGCAATATTGACAAGTGACACTCAGGTCATGTTGGCTCTCAAACAGACGCAGCACAGAATGAAACAACATTACGACAAAAAAATTAAATAAATCATGGAATATGTGTTCATGTGTTCATATGTTCATTGTTCATGTGTTCATTGTTCATATGTTCATATGTTCATGTGTTCATATGTTCATATGTTCATGTGTTCATTGTTCATATGTTCATTGTTCATGTGTTCATTGTTCATATGTTCATATGTTCATTGTTCATATGTTCATATGTTCATTTTTCATATGTTCATATGTTCATGGGTTCATTGTTCATATGTTCATGTGTTCATTGTTCATATGTTCATGTGTTCATATGTTCATTGTTCATATGTCCATGTGTTCATTGTTCATATGTTCATGTGTTCATTGTTCATATGTTCATATGTTCGTGTGTTCATTGTTCATATGTTCATATGTTCGTGTGTTCATTGTTCATGTGTTCATTTGTTCACGTGTTCATGTGTTCATTGTTCATATGTTCATGTGTTCATTGTTCATATGTTCATTGTTCATGTGTTCATGTGTTCATTGTTCATATGTTCATATGTTCATGTGTCTGTCATACAGATTACTGTTAATTTGTTATGCTGATCTGTTCTGTACGACATCTACTGCACGTCTGTCCGTCCTGGAAGAGGGATCCCTCCTCAGTTGCTCTTCCTGAGCTTTCTACTGTTTTTTTCCCCGGTAAAGGGTTTTTTTGGGGAGTTTTTCCTGATCAGCTGTGAGGGTCCAAAGGACAGAGGGATGTCGTATGCTGTAAAGCCCTGTGAGGCAAATTGTGATTTGTGATATTGGGCTTTATAAATAAAACTGAATTGATTGATTGATGTGTTCCACATGTTCATATGTTCCATATGTTCATGTGTTCATATGTTCCATATGCTCGTGTTCATATGTTTCATATGCTCATGTGTTCATATATTCCATATGTTCATGTCTTCATATGTTCCATATGCTCGTGTGTTCATATGTTCCATATGCTCGTGTTCATATGTTTCATATGCTCATGTGTTCATATATTCCATATGTTCATGTCTTCATATGTTCCATATGCTCGTGTGTTCATATGTTCCATATGCTTGTGTTCATATATTCCATATGCTCATGTGTTCATATGTTCCATATACTCATGTGTTCATATGTTCCATATGCTTGTGTTCATATATTCCATATGTTCATGTCTTCATATGTTCCATATGCTTGTGTTCATATATTCCACATGTTCATGTGTTCATATGTTCCATATGCTCATGTGTTCCATGTGTTCATATGTCCACGTGTTCATATGTTCCATATGTCCATGTGTTCATATGTTCCATATGCTCATGTGTTCATATGTCCATGTCTTCATATGTTCCATATGTTCATGTGTTCATATGTTCCATATGCTTGTGTTCATATATTGCATATGTTCATGTGTTCATATGTTCCATATGCTTGTGTTCATATATTGCATATGTTCATGTGTTCATATGTTCCATATGCTCGTGTTCATATATTCCATATGTTCATGTGTTCATATGTTCCATATGCTCGTGTTCATATATTCCATATGTTCATGTGTTCATATGTTCCATATGCTCATGTGTTCATATGTTCCATATGTCCATGTCTTCATATGTTCCATTTGCTCATGTGTTCATATGTTCCATATGTTCATGTGTTCATGTGTTCCACATGCTCATGTCTTCATATGTTCCATATGTTCATGTTCATATGTTCCATATGCTCATGTCTTCATATGTCCCATATGTCCATGTCTTCATATGTTCCATATGCTCATGTCTTCATATGTTCATGTTCATATGTTCCATATGCTCATGTCTTCATATGTTCCATATGTCCATGTCTTCATATGTTCCATATGCTCATGTCTTCATATGTTCCATATGCTCATATGTTCATATGTTCCATATGTTCATGTGTTCATGTGTTCCATATGCTCATGTCTTCATATGTTCCATATGCTCGTGTTCATATATTCCATATGTTCATGTCTTCATATGTTCCATATGCTCATGTCTTCATATGTTCCATATGCTCATGTCTTCATATGTTCCATATGCTCGTGTTCATATATTCCATATGTTCATGTCTTCATATGTTCCATATGCTCATATGTTCCATATGCTCATGTCTTCATATGTTCCATATGCTCATGTCTTCATATGTTCCATATGTTCATGTCTTCATATGTTCCATATGTTCATGTGTTCATATGTTCCATATGCTCATGTCTTCATATGTTCCATATGCTTGTGTTCATATATTCCATATGTTCATGTCTTCATATGTTCCACATGTTCATGTCTTCATATGTTCATGTGTTCATATGTTCCATATGCTCATGTGTTCATATGTTCCATATGCTCATGTGTTCAAATGTTCCATATGCTCATGTGTTCATATGTTCCATATGTTCCATATGTTCTTCATCCCGACTTCCTCTGACGTATTACAAAAGTGGATGGCGATAAAAAGTCACAAAATCTTTTTTTTAGTTCCACATTCAAAAAAGGACGCAGATTGACAGACGGACAGACGGACAGATGGACAGACGGACAGATGGACAGGTGGACAGGTGGACAGACGGACAGACGGACAGGTGGACAGACGGACAGATGGACAGGTGGACAGGTGGACAGACGGACAGACGGACAGGTGGACAGACGGACAGATGGACAGGTGGACAGATGGACAGGTGGACAGGTGGACAGACGGACAGGTGGACAGACGGACAGATGGACAGGTGGACAGACGGACAGACGGACAGATGGACAGGTGGACAGATGGACAGGTGGACAGATGGACAGGTGGACAGATGGACAGACGGACAGACGGACAGACGGACAGATGGACAGATGGACAGACGGACAGACGGACAGGTGGACAGGTGGACAGATGGACAGGTGGACAGATGGACAGACGGACAGACGGACAGACGGACAGATGGACAGGTGGACAGACGGACAGACGGACAGATGGACAGACGGACAGGTGGACAGGTGGACAGGTGGACAGACGGACAGATGGACAGATGGACAGACGGACAGACGGACAGACGGACAGGTGGACAGGTGGACAGACGGACAGGTGGACAGGTGGACAGACGGACAGGTGGACAGGTGGACAGGTGGACAGATGGACAGGTGGACAGACGGACAGATGGACAGGTGGACAGACGGACAGATGGACAGGTGGACAGACGGACAGACGGACAGGTGGACAGACGGACAGATGGACAGGTGGACAGGTGGACAGACGGACAGACGGACAGGTGGACAGGTGGACGTGACCACAGGAGAGAGTTCTTTATCATATACAGTATAAAGTGATAAAAAGGAAAGAAGATGAACAAATGAACACAGTTATTATTTAGTGCTGACTGGACTGATTGATCCTGACTGACCACCTGTCAGACAGGAAGTAGAAACATGTTATAAATCTATAACTTCCGCCCGTTCTGGATCTGAGGCTGATCAATAACAAACTGATGTATCAATCAGAGCTGATCGCAGACTGATCAGTTTCTCTCACTGACTCTGACCTGGGCTCAGTCCTCCTCTCACACCGTCTGACGGCTTTTATTTTGACAGCTTCCGGTGGCGCGGTGCGTGTTGACGCGGTGCGTGTTGACGCAGCGGGTGGCAGCTGGTGCGTCAGGAGGAGACAGAGATGCCATAACAGCAGCATCATCATCATCAGCATCACCGAGCATCGCTCCGTCTGACTCCGTGTGTCCGTGGCTCCGGTACCGGCTCCGGGACGCCTCTCATGCTCTGTCCGCCCCGCAGCGCGTCAGTCCGGGATCTGATCGGCGGAGAGAAGCGGCGGAGGAGGAGCGGCAGCATCTGGAGCGGAGGTAAGAGCTGCAGGAGGAGGAGGAGGAGGAGGAGGAGGGCAGGGCGTGGAGGAGGGAGCCGACCTGTCTGTCTGTCCGGTTATCTGTCTGTCTTTCTGTCTGTCTGTCTTTCTGTCTGTCTGTCTGTCTGTCTGTCTGTCCGTCCCTCCGGTACCGGCTCCTCTGCGCGGCTACAGGCCGGAGCGGCTCCTCCTGTCCGGCCTGTAGCCGCGGATGGAGCGCTGAGGCCCGGCGGGATGTTTCTGACGAGCCGCTCCGGTTCATCCGGTGTGTGTGTGTGTGTGTGTGTGTGTGTGTGTGTGTGTGTTATCCCGGGTGTGGCTCGGTTCAGGTGAGACAGTGAGGATGAGGATGATGTCACAGAGGTGAACAGGTTAACCTGCTCCAAGGACACTTCCTGGCAGGTCACGTGATGTTCAGTGTTATCTGTATATTAATGAGCGGGAGCAGATGTGTCTCCACAGACAGGTGCAGCACGGTGACATCCCGTCATGCTCTGGGGTTAGTGCAGCAACACTGAGCGTCTCAGTGAGGTCAGACTCTGTATGAAGAGGAAGAGATGAAGACGTTTAAAGCGGCTGGAGTCAGGGACTGCTGTGTATTTATCAGGGGATGAGATGTGAAATGCAGTGATTTGGATGAAACATGTCCAGCTCACATTTGGTGATGTGTTTTGTTTTTTTTTTACATCCAGGAACTGTTGGAAATTTGAAATTCCAACAATAATTTCTGGCTGTTAAATCATTTTGTCGTTGTGATTTTTAAAGAAAACATGTTTCCTTTAAAAATCACAACAACAAAAGAGCCAAAATTTATTGCCGAAAATTTTCCCCAAAATTACAAAAATCACCAATATTCTGAAGTTTTCTTTTAAAACTGGCAGTAAAATAAATACAACAATTTAAATCCTCTGAACCAAAAACATAAGACCCTGCCAGCCACCTAAAATGATGTTTGAATCGAGTCTGAATCTGATTTGTTTGAAAAATGCTGTACAGGTGGGACAAAAAGCAAAAACCATCATCATGAGTCCTTGAACAGTCCTGGAAAAGTTTAGAAATGTTGTGGACAAAGTGTGTGTGAGTCCTGCAGTTACGTGAGTCCTCCACAGGAGGTCGTCGGAGTCACTGCAGATTGAACACCTAGTTATTGTTTTAATTTACTTTTTTAATTTTTCAAAAATTATTATATTCCTGAAAAATTCACATCAACACAAATCCAAAATATTATATGCAAAAAAAAAATTTGAACTAAAAAAACATGTAACTTTTTAAAAACAGATCCGTGGCGCCCTCTGCAGGAAGTCTCTGTTTGCATCATCCGGTGTATATAAAACACCCTGATCTGTTGCATTAGATATTATTATCATAGGATATTAACTGATATCACAGACACAGATGAACACACATCAGAGTTGAGTGTCTCTGATCAGAGGACGGATCTCTGACCGCGTCACGGTCGGATGATGTTCAGTCCAACAGCAGGACCTCTGGTGTGATGTTACTGAAACGTCTCTGTCCTGGACACAGTTGGTCTCTGTCTCCACCCAGAGGACGGCAGGACTCACTGAACACGTTGATGAGATGAAAATAATGTGGACAGTATAAATCATCAAACAGCAGCTGAGGGGAGACCTTCATGTCGTCTCATGTTCGGCTGACGGCTGTAGACGTGATGGAGGTCAGGCGGGCTGGCGGGACAGTGAGGTGGATGAAGAGAGAGACCTGAGAGTTGGGAGAGGTGCAGAGGAGCGAGGATGATGATGGCCTGAAAGGTGAGGAGGAAGATCTTGAGGTCAACGTGGTGTTTAACTGGGAGCCAGTGGAGCTGCTGGAGGAGCCGGGGATCAAACGATCGATCTACCGATTAGTGGGCGACCCACTGTGCCTCTGAGCCACAGCTGCTGATAGAGTTTTGCTGTAGTTAAATTTTGTCGTGGTCCTGAAGTCTCGGCTCTCGCTAGAGAGGATCGTTTTGTGCCGTTGTTTGATGACCGACAGTCATCAGACACCGCCGAGATCTTTAAGGATGAAATTTGTCTCTCCTTCTTCCCAGGATGCTCTGGGGTTTCCCAGCAGGCCTGTGAAGATGAGTGTGACATCTTGGTTCCTAGTGAGCAGCTCGGGGACTCGACACCGCCTCCCCAAGGAGATGATCTTTGTGGGCCGAGAGGACTGTGAGCTGATGCTGCAGGTGAGACTGATCACTGATCAGGTGATTGATGACATGTCGTCTCCTCTGATTGGTCGAGCCGACCGCTGGCTGATTCTTTTCTCTCTGACAGTCTCGCAGCGTCGACAAGCAACACGCCGTCATCAACTACAACCCGACGACTGACGAACACCTGGTCAAAGACCTGGGCAGCCTGAACGGGGTGAGACAGGAAGTACAACACACTCTGACATCATAGGCATGAACCTGAGGGAGGTCAGAGGTCACAGAGTTGTCCCCGTGACGGTCACGTGACCCTGAACTATAAAGACTTTAAGTCAGTTTGAGAGTTCAGCTCTGCGTGTCTTTGAACGCACCACAGTTACTGCATGAGCGTGTACATACATGTATCTATGTCGTTAACATGATGAAACATGTTGTGTTGCTGCAGACGTTTGTCAACGACCTGAGGATCCCTGATCAGACCTACATCACCCTCAAACTGTCCGACATCATCCGCTTCGGATATGATATCCTTCAGATGACGTCATCACTCAGTGTGTGTGTGTGTGTGTGTGTGTGTGTGTGTGTGTGTGTGTGTGTGTGTGTGTGTGTGTGTGTGTGTGTGTTTGATGATGTCAGTATGTTCCTTAACGTCCTCGTCACATTCTCACGTCTACGTGTTGGAGAAAAGTCAACACAAGGTCCCCGAGGAGGCTCTGAAGGTCAGTGTGTCATCTCAGCACTCACATGGTCATTGATCTGCTGATCAGCTGTCTGATCACCTGTGTGTGTGTGTGTGTGTGTGTGTGTGTGTGTCCTGTGGTTGCAGCATGAGAAGTACAGCAGTCAGCTGCAGATCAGTCTGAAGGCTTCGGAGAAGAAGAAGACGGAGCTGGAGGACCGAACGAGAGCCGAGAAAACAGCCAGTACCAAGAGCACACAGGGTGCCTGCTCACACTGATCATGTTGAACATTTTACTGTTGGAATGAATTCTGATGTTTTAAATTCTGATGTGGCTGAAATAAAATAAACCGTGTGTGTGTGTGTGTGTGTGTGTGTGTGTGTGTTTTCAGAGGCTCCGGTGTGTCGGCCCACTCCTCTCTACGGTCAGCCGTCCTGGTGGGGAGAGGAGGATTATGGGAGTAAAGTTCAGACCAGCAGTGACACTCATGCAGGTGAAATAGCACTTCCAATAACTGATGGACAGAAAGTATGAGTAGCACTAGTCCGTCCATCCGTCCGTCCTGTATTTTATTATTGTTCTTACAGTTATTATAAAAAGTTCTTCACGATGTTGTGTTTCCATCAGAAGTACAGAAAGATGTCCCGTTGGTGGATCCGGACTTTCCTGGATCTCTGTCAGACTCCCAACCAAAGACCGTCTTCCCTTCGTACCACCGTGAGCCGAGCTACTTCGAGATCCCCACCAAAGACTTCCAGCACCCCAAACCCCCGGGGGCGGAGCTTCATGAGATCCCTACCAAGGATACGGACACACCCCCGGCCCCGCCGTCGCCCCCCACCCCGACCCCACCCGTTGTTCAGAGCCACGCCTCCTTCACCATCGAGTTCGACGACTGCATGCCCGGCAAGATCAAGATCAAAGACCATGTCACAAAGTTCTCCACCCGCCAGAGGAAGCAGCAGGCTCCGCCTGCCAAGACCACCATCACAACAGCCACGCCCACAGACGTGATGTCAGCAGAGAGCAAGGTGGCCGATTGGCTGGTTCACAGTGACGTCAGCATGATGAGAAGACGCCCGACGTGTGAAGATGTTTACAGCACCAAGAGTGACCTCGCCATAAACATCAAGACCCTCAAAGGTCGGTGTCATTAAAGGAGCATCCCGCTGTTTTTGCTGTGACAGGTTGATTAATGTTGATTATTTTGTTGTTGTCAGGTCACCATCACGAGGACGGGACCCAGAGTGACTCGGAGGACCCGGTTCTGAAAGGGAGGAGGAGTAAATCCCACCACTCTGTCCAATCAGAGCAGTCGGAGGCGTCGCAGCAGACGGTACAGTCCGGTCCGTCCAGCCAGCCGCCTGCTCCGACTCAGACACTCCACCAGCCGCTGCAGTACTCTCCGCCCGGACCGGCCCCAGCCTCACCTGTGGCCCCCGAGCGGCCCCTGTCCCAGAGTCCTCCTCAGGCTCAGTCCCCCACCACTGAAATACCAAAGCAGGGCCCCCCCGAGCACCTCACCCAGCAAGCCTTCATCATTGAGTTCTTTGACGACAACCCGCGTAAGAAGCGCTCGCAGTCCTTCACACATAACCCCGCCCACGCCGACTCATACTCAGCCCTAAAGGCCAAGCTGGAGCGGCGGAAAGGTGGCGAAAGGCCGGCGTCTGTACACGGCCACGTCCCCCCTACCCAGCAGGTGACGGTTCCTCTGAAGGGTCAGGGCCACGGTGGCCCCCAGAGGTCGAGCTCTCTGAAGAGGGAGAAGACAGAGGGGGAGGTGGTGTCCTCTGCCTCCTCCTCTCGCTCCTCTTCGGGCATCACCATCAGACCCTTCGGCAGCGTTGGAAAGAAGTCCAAGCTCGCTCAAGAGTTCGCTGCTGAGTTCCTCAAGGATTCTGGGCAACAGGATTCCTCCCCAACCAGGGACAAGATGTCCCCTCCCCCAATGTCTGCACCACCAGTGATGGTGTCGCCTCCTCAAGCAAGAATCCCCTCCCCCCAGGAACCTACAGCACCCTCCTCAGTGTCCTACCCCACCTCCCCCTCACAGCCCTCAGCAATGTCCAAGTCCTCAGTCCCCATCAGTGCTGCCGTCCGGGCTGCCTCTCCTGTCCAGCCTCCCATGTCCCCCATGCTGCTCCCGGGTGTCCGCGCTGGAGACCCCAAAGCTTCCCAGAGGATGATGAGGAACGAGGAGGATGACAGCCTGAGCGACGCCGGGACCTACACCATCGAGACGGAGGCGCAGGACAAAGAGGTGGAAGAGGCTCGCAACATGATTGATCAGGTGATCACAGCAACTGTTAGCTCGTGACCCCGAAGCATCTGTGGCTCAAAGAGCTGATGCAAGACTGCAATAGGTAGAAAGAATCTTTACTGAAAGTCCAACAACTGACTCGGGTCAGTGAACCGGAAAACAAGTAAAACAGCAGCTGGTCAGTTAACTGGTAAAGGTCACTCTGCACTGAGACAGACAGGGTTTATTCTGAAGTATGGAGGAGCTTCATCTGAAGCTCTTCTTGTTGTGGGCGGAGCTACATGTTCCTTTTGCTGTAGCAGCACCACACTGACGTCAAGAGAAGACAAAATCAAACCTCACCTCAGAATATCTTTGTTGGGGGAGTAACAAAGGCGAACCTGTGTTAGAATATGTGAATGAGAGACCGACCGATGTAAACACGCTCTGCAGAAAAGGTTTTATCTAAAGTCCAGTTCAGACCAAAGATTCATGAAGAGATGAAACATTTTAGAGCGTTACAGAGAAAAGTATCAGACGGTGGGTCGCTGCTGCTGCTGGCTGTATGTGCTCATGCCCCGCCCACACACACATTCTCACTGACTGATGACTTGGCGCTGGTTATTTATATTATTGAGGCATACTGATTATGAATACAGTCCATCTGATGCTGGTTTTGTTTCATCACTGTAGCCAGTATCTCACTATCACTATCCTCATTCAGATTTTAAGAAGCTACAAATTATATTCAGCCACAAAATAAGTATGAAAAGCTGCAAATCAGAACGAAGCACAGAGAGTTGTTGACTAGAGATGATACACCGTCTCATGGTGGTCACTTCCTGTCAACGTTACAGATCAGAAGCACAGAGAGTTGTTGACTAGAGATGATACGCCGTCTCATGGTGGTCACTTCCTGTCAACGTTACAGATCAGAAGCACAGAGAGTTGTTGACTAGAGATGATACGCCGTCTCATAATGGTCACTTCCTGTCAACGTTACAGATCAGAAGCAAAGAGAGTTGTTGACTAGAGATGATACACCGTCTCATGGTGGTCACTTCCTGTCAACGTTACAGATCAGAAGCACAGAGAGTTGTTGACTAGAGATGATACACCGTCTCATGGTGGTCACTTCCTGTCAACGTTACAGATCAGAAGCACAGAGAGTTGTTGACTAGAGATGATACACGTCTCATGGTGGTCACTTCCTGTCAAGTGCCAGCTTTTTACAGAACAGAGCATTAACAGTCGTTGTTTGTTTTAACGCCGTGAATCTTTGGTCTGAACTCTACTCTAGAACAAGAACTACACTGAACACAAATTTAAACGCAACCCTTAGTTTCTGCTCCCATGTTTCACAGGTTTGAGTTCTCAGACTTAGTTATGCTCTCAATAGATATATTTCATTGTTAAACTCCATGTCAGTCAACTCTTCTCTTTTTTCAAAATCATCCATCCACCTGTCAGGTATGTCTGATTCAACAGCCTCATTACACAGGTGTGTGTTGGGATGCCATCTATCCATCAATTAATTTTCATCCACATATCCAAAGCCAGGTGGCAGCAGGCTGAGCAAAGCACCCCAGACGTCCCTCTCCTCAGCAACACTTTCCAGCTCCTGCTGGAGGATCTTGAGGCGTTCCCAGGCCAGATGAGATATGTAATCCCTGCGGTGTGTTCTGGGTCTGCCCCGGGGCCTCCTCCTGGTGGCCTGAAACACCTCCAGCAGGAGGTGCATAGGAAAATCCTGATCAGATGCCCGAACCACCTCAGCTGACCCCTACCTGGTGGTGGGGCCTTGGGCCATGAGGCCTGGTCGGGCTCAGCCTGAAAAAATAACATGGAGCCGTCTCCCTGTGGGCCCACCACCCACAGGGACTATCAGGGTCTGGTGCATTGTGTTCTTGGCGTGCTGATCACATGACACAGATGGAGCGTGTTGTTAACATGCTGACTGCAGGAACATCCACCAGAGCTGTCAACTGAATGTTTTTTTTCTCGACCACAAGACGTCTGATGTTGTCTCTGTGAATTTGGCGGTACATCCAACCGACCTCACAACCACAGACCAGGTGTAACCACACCAGCTCAGCACCTCCACATCCAGCGTCTTCACCTGTTAGATTGTGTGAGAGCGACCACCTGAACAGATGATGCCATACAACAATAAACAAATTTGCGACCTAAATTTGAGAGAAATATCTGAGTGCATAAAAAACTCTTTACCTTAAATCTGTGTAAAACAGGAGCAGAAACAGACGTGTTGGATTTAAAGTTGTGTTCAGTATCCTTCCATGTGAGATGTACTTAGATAAACGGTGTGTATTTAAATGCCCTCAGAGACGCATGAAACCTCTTGTCCTTGTTGCTCCTTCCTGTTGCCGTGACCCTGCCCCCCCTCCTTATGCATGCCCTGTGCTCCGACAGGTGTTTGGTGTCCTCGACTCTCCGGAGTACAGTGGTGTCAGCACAGGAGTGTATAGACCTGTAATAAATGATGGAAAGGATGAGCAAGCTAACCTGCCTAGCGATGGTAGCACTGTGGACCCGTTGCATGGCTTTATCCCCGCTGCCCTCAGCGCCCCCCTGACGGGCCCCATACAGGTAAAACCCAGGTTGTGATCCCGGTGCATGCAGAGTGTTTTTATTCCCTCAGTTTCTCCTGTGGAGTCTCGTTGGACTCTTTGGTCCCACAGTTCTGTCGTTCATCATGTGGTTCTGGTGTCTAGGTTCCAGTTGCTGGTCTGGAAGGACCCAAATGGGTTTCCCGTTGGGCCAGTCTGGCAGACAGCTACGCTGAACCTGGTTCCACTCCACCTCAGGGGGAAAGCCTGGAAGGTGCCCATGTCTACCTCTTACTAACCTGCGATCTGTATCTGTGTCATTGTTTTAGACTGTTTAAACTGTGTTTCTTCTCAGCTAATTTAAATATTAACACTGGAACGAGACCCAAACTTAAAGAGCACAATCTCCAAAACCTTCTCTGCAAATGAGCTCATCCATCGGTGATCTGTCCAGATGGAGGCCAGGAAACTGGAGACAAAGGCTAACAACACGGATGTCTCTGATTTGTGTTTATGGCTGTTCAATCGATCAAATGAGGAAAAATCAAAAGCCACTTTAAATCCCAAAAATATCAGAAAGCAAACAGCAAAACTCAGTGAGAGAAAAAACCTCCACCTTGAGTCTGAAAGAGTCTACTGACGTCAAACATTAGAATTAAAGTCTTAGTGTTAAATGTGCCCTGAGTTTAATGATGCTGTCACAACTTCCCTGTGTTTTTGGCTTTGATTTTCACCAGGAAGTCCTCTGGGAACCTTTGACCTATAGTTGGTAGATAACATTAGCAAAAGTTAGCTAACATTAGCCTGACAGCTTTTTACCAGACCTCTGGGAACAGTTGACCTAGTAGGTTGAAAATAGTAGCTATAGTTAGCTAACGTTAGCTGGTGACAGCCTGACAGCTGAAATATAAAGACAGTGATACTCTCCGTATTTTCTCACCAAGCCTGAAACCAGACAGCAGTCATTTCAGTCGTTGACCGAGCTGCACAAAAAATAGTTATAGTCCATTCAGTATGTGGATTTATCACTTCCTGTCCTCCATCTGGATTTTGCGCATCATAATAGTCACTTGATTGCAAACAGTTAATTACTGTAAAGCACTGTCTGCGCCCCACATGGTTTATGTCAGAGAGCCTGTGATGTCATGTTTCAGGGAGGGAAAGTTGCAGCAGTTGAGGTTTGGGCCTTGAGTCGTCTGTTTAGGAAAATATCATACAGATGAAGTAGAAGACGTTATTTTATGACACACTGGGATAACTTGAATTGTTTTTGTAGATTTGCGCTTCATGAGCCGCTCGATGGGAAGTTACAGCTACGATAACTCTGAATCGGAGTCCAGCCACAGCTCCAGAACGAGACGGCTGCTGCCTCAGGTGCCTCCAGAGAAGCTGGACAGTGTTCCTCCCAGTATCCTGATTCGCCACGAGCCTCACCAAGGCCAGGAACCTCTGGACCGGGTCTCTGGTCCTCCCCGTCCACAGGACAGTACCCAGCGCCTGGCCGTTCAGGACGATGTGGACCCGGACAGCCTGAGTGACGCCAGCCGCTCAGATGACGCACCTGTTCTGGAGAAGACAAAGAAGAATCAGGCCAGGACTGGATCTTTGTCTCCGGGGGCCGCTGGTCCTCACTTCAAGGGTCCAGAGAAAGTGTCTCCCTCCACTAAATCCACCTCCTTCTACATTGGTTCTGAAGACAGTCCAGGCAAACCTGACCAGGCCCGGAGCCCGGTACAGTCTGAGAGGACACGTGACCCCACAGCTAAACCTCCCCCTACCACTGTCCTGATCCGACACCTGAGTGGACACGAACCCAGGAGGACAGGTGTCAAACCCAACAGCTCTGCTCCAAACCTCCAAATACAGGACAAGGATTCTGTCCCCACTAAAGACAGCGGCATCTCGTCCATCGTGCGGCAGGAGAGCTTCACCAAAGACCGGCCCAGCGACACCGTCCAGATGAAGAAGCTTCCCCACATCTCCAGCCACCCGTCCATCAGAGACATGGAGCAGAGGAGGGACAACATCCAGGACACGCAGTCCTTCCTTCAGGAGGCCGAGGGGACTTTGTCCTCTCTGGACTCCAAGTTCCCCTCGTCTGGCTCTGGTCGTAGCTCCAAGAAAGGAGGCTCTTCCACCCACATGGACGACTCGCTATCTGGCGAGTCAGACGTGGACACGGCGAGCACTGTGAGCCAGGTGAGTAGCAAAAACGCTCCAGTCAGCTCTGCTCCTAAAAAGCGTCCTGCCATCAGCAGCCTGCAGAAGGAGAAGTCCTCGTCCAGCCCATCCATCCAAGAGAAGGGACGGCAACTCTCTGCCCGTGAACGGCTTTCTGAGAAACGCAGAAACCAGACGACTGCAGAGACATCAAGCAAAGCAGAGGCAGCGAAGCGCTTCCAGATGCGCCGTAGTGCAGGCAACCGTGGATCTCTGGATCTGTCAGAGGGCCAGCAGGGTTCTGGTCCTCACTGGACTGAAACAACATCATCTGACCATGAAATTTCCCGTCCATCCAGCCGTAGCAAGAAACTCATCGCCCCCCTTCAGAAAGAAGACAACGGAAAGACGCCTAAGACGGTGACTCAGCAGGTTCTGACACGTTCCAACAGCCTGTCAGCGCCACGACCAACCCGGGCATCCATGCTCCGTCGAGCACGCCTGGGCGAGGCCTCAGATAACGAGGGTGCTGAGACCGACCGGGGCTCCCAGAATTCAGATAATATCACTGCGCCGTCCAAAGTGTCTGCTGAGGGGAAGAAGCTGTCGAGGCTGGACATCTTGGCGATGCCCAGGAAGAGAACCGGCTCCTTCACGGCTCCCAGTGACAACGAGACGTCCTCCACGGGCCGCACCGCTCCCTCTAATCGCAACTCTGAGTCTGTCGTTACCACCAGGAAGACATCTGTGGGCGACGCCCGCCAGGCAGCTAGCAAAGGGGGTGGAGCTCAGGGGAAGCAACCACTGACCCGCACCCGGTCCAGCGGAGCCAAGTACCCCAGCAGCGGTGAGTCCTGACCGGATTTAAAAGTTTCTGTCTTTGTCATATATATATATCATGATGTTGCTTCTCTCCTTCAAGGTCATTGAATCTCTTCATGAGGAAAATAACAAAACACATTATTTATCATTTAGTAATTTACTGATGAGCCAAACTTCTTCTTTCACTTGCGCCAGCACAGATTTTGGTGCATCCAGAATGTTTCACTGCAACTGTTGGCATCACAGTGACACCTTTTCAGTCAGTTTCTATATGCAGTGGTCATTTCTTTAGGAGTGTAACGATACACAGGAGTCAAGCATCGGTTCAGTGTTGGTTCAAAGTCATTGAGTTTTGTTTGTTTCAACAAGTTCTCATCCCAACTTGTCAAATACCACCGCTCATTAAGTGGACCTACACATCTAAATACGACATGCTAGGTACCCTCCTGCGTCAGTTTTGGACGTTTAGGGATTGCGTCTCAGAAGATACGTTACAATGCATTACATGAATTGTCTTTTCAAAACCAACTTCTGTTTTCACACAAACGCACAGTTTCAGCTCGCCACATGCTTTCAGTCTTTTTCAAATAAACTCACAGCAGAACACTTTGGTTTGAGGTTTATTTCCCTCAGTTAAGAGATAAAAATCATCGTGGTTTGGCCTAAAATTCACACGCAAAACGAACAGGAATGAAAATCTAGAGCAGTGGTTTGCCAACTTTGGTTCCCATTGGCTGCATCACCCCCAATTTCCACCAGATGCGTGTTGGTTGCGTCTCCGCTCCGGCACGGCAACGGAGCCGATTAGACTCAATTTTAGTCAATGTGTGTGTTTCCTACGGCTCCGGCTGTGCTGCGTTCCGGCTCCGTCTCAGCTCCGGCAGTCCGGAGGCCTCCGCAACAGATACGCAGCACTTCTATTTTTGCCGGACGCCGGAGCACAACGCAGCAATTCAGCACAGAGCAGATCGTGCGGGGGAGGAAGTCGTGCAGAGAAATACAATAAAACATCCGGTTAATTTTCAAAATAAGATACACAGTGTTCACGGCGGATCATATTTCCCTGCACTACACCTTGAAAACTACATAATGGGCAGAGGCAGGCCTGAAGTCAACAGGTCAGAGGTTTTTAGACGTCATTTCACCCTGTTGACACCGTGGACGAGGAGATATCCATCATGGCAGTGCACCGAGATGTCTTCCGGCGGAGCTGCACCGCTCCTCACAGCAAACGCAGCCGGTGGGTATTGACGGACGGCAGAGCACGTAGCGGATAACCAGCGCTGCTGTACCACAACGGACACGCATCCAGTGGAATAAACGTCACTGGTGCAGCCAATGAGAATGCTTAGTTGCACTCTGGCGCCCCGTGGCTTCGTCTGATCACAGAATAAATCAACAAGATAACCTGAGCGGACACACTCAGTGCTGCAGACACATTTCAGTGCCCTAATCCTAATCCTCATCCCAAACAGTGATTCCCTCTGATGAACATGTCGTCTGTTTGTATGCAGCAGACTGTCTGAAAGATTAACTCATTACAGTTTAATTTAAATCGGGCTTTGTTTCAGTATTCTGCTGCTGAACGTCGCCCTTTCACTATCATAGTGGATCACGTCAGATTTCTGTCCCTGGTGAGTTCCTTTAGTCGAGCCTGCTGCTGTTACCATGGAAACACAGCTTCACAGCATCAGTCTCCAGCATCATGTTTGGAATCAGGATGTGACTGCGCTTCAACACATGAATCCACATCCTGCCTGTCACTGAGGGCAAAGACCAAAACAACATGATGACATTATGGATTCATCGTACTGAATTCTGTCAGTGCTCAGAACCGCCATGAGCCTCAGCAGCTGTTGCTTTGGAGACGCCTCAGTCCACAGCTGTGACATCAGAGCTGTGTCACATTCAGAACAAAATGTCGTGCTGAATTCGTAAAAATCCCAAACTGAGCTCATCAGAAGCATCAGAATTCATTCCACAAAGATCAGTCTCTCACGTTACCAGCCACCAGCCGCACAGCAACAGAGGCGGAGCTCTCTGATTGGATGTTTTCAGCTCAGTGGTTGATTGTCTGTCCTGGTGATTTCACCAGGAGACTGTCATGTCCATCACAGAGCTGACACTGCAGGAGGTTGTTGAGATTCTTCAGTGAAACTAATCTGAACTAAAATCTTTACAGGTTCCCGTCGCAGACAGAAGGGCTCAGACTTCTCCTCATCCTCTGACGAAGATTATGAGACAAGTGCCGTGATTTCCAAAGCCAAACGCTCCTCCCATCCCTCCACTTCCTCCCAGACGCCTCGCCACCGAACAGCTGCCACCCGATCCAAGTCTGTCTCCCTGGAGACAGAGGAGGACGAGGACCCGAGTGAGGTCGACCCCTACCAGAACTGGTCCACGCACAGTGCCGAGATTGCCAAGTATAAAAACAAAGAACTTACCTTTAATTCAAACTCACGGTGCTTCTCAAGGTCAAGGACAGGCCAGTGAGTGCCCAGGTGTACGTCCCTAAAAAGGCCCCGCCTTCAATTATGGCAGTGTTCACAAAGAATTGTGGGTATGTCATGTGGATACACACATGCATCCCTGACAACTCTCTGAAGGAGGCAGTCGGTCCTCTGTAGAGTTTGAAGGATCCTTGACATTGGATCAGTCCTTCTACCAGATTCAGTGACGTGGCCTCCTTGAAATTCAGGATCCGTCGTTGACTTTGAGAAGCACCATGAGCTGTTTCCATCAGTTGGTCTTTCTCTCACGCTGTGTCCAAACCTTCCCGTTGACCTTGTGTCTCCCTTGCAGGCTCAGTCAGGACCTGGCCAAAGATCTGGCCATCCTGGCGAAGGAAATCCACGATGTTGCCGGGGACGGAGACTCGCCGGGCTCCGGCATGGGCACCGCGACCTCACCCAGCTCGCTGCCCACCACGCCGGCCTCCACTATCTCTGCCAGGGAGGAGGTGGGCGACACTGCAAACCGCCAAACATCCCTATCAACCACCACACATACCACAGCCTCTTAGACTGGGAACACACAAGGTTTATAAGCTCGGACAGTCTAAACGATTCTGTGAGAACCACAACAAACAAAGACAGTCGGTTGGTATCTTGTCGTGTGGAAGAGTTCATGATTCTCTTCTGTCCTTCACAGTTACACAACATGTTCAAGATCTGGAGAAATGCAATCACCATCAGAGGCAACTGTAGTCTGTAAAAGTCAGTCAGTAACTGTTCTGCCGGTGTGTTCCCAGTTTAAGTGAGAGAAAAATGTTGTCGTCTTTCTGTAGTTGTGTCTGTCATCTGTCAGCGTTTCAGATCATCAGGATGTGTGCTGGAGAAGAGGCTCAGAGTTTCAGAGTTGCAGGTTGATTGACAGGAGCTTCATCATGCTTTGGATTCTCATGATTCATTTCTCTGTTGTGCTGCACAGAGGCCATCTTATCCATACTTACGTGGGGTTCGACCTTCTCAGGTGTCGTACTCTGACTCATCACTCCTCCCGTCCTCCACCGTCCCGCCCACCCATCACTGATCCTAACACTCCCCTCTCACCAGTGTTGGATTGAGCTGAAGCACATTTGATTTTTTGTTTTGAGATTTTTCTTCGTGGTTCACTGTGAAAGATTATTGACAACAAAACTACTGAGTTAGCACAAAACAAATCCAGGCTAGCATCAGTCTGCAGGATCCAGATGTACCAGTACCCAACCGAACCTGACTCTACTCCACCCAAACCTACTGTACCCGACCCGACTACACCCCACCCCTAATATTTCTAACATCTGTCTGTGACTGTTGCTCCTCTATTCACTGAACAGATTACAGCTGGAACCAGTCTACAAGGTTCAGTGTTCATTTCTTTGACAAAAACTAAGATGAAAAATTTTCGACCTGTTTTTCACGATGAACACGACACGATGACGAGCTACAAATAGATCCTGATAATAGAAAATAAGATGAAATCTATGTTTAATATTGGCTGACGAGACGTGATGTAAATGTTGGAGGTGGACTGTCGGACACTGACAGCTTGTAATGATCTTCATATGCCTGATGAGCCACAGGCTGGTAAACTCCAGTAAATAGTCTGCACCAGGATGTTTGGGTTGGTGCGAGTTGTGAGCTGTAATTCAGCAGTAAATAATCAGCCGTGTGTGTCTGACTGTGGATGGTGGAGCTGCTGAGTGGATCTGTGGAGTTTGTTAGTTGCAGCAGTGGCTGTTAGCAGCTAGCTCCGCTCGCAGACTTCACAGCTTCAGGGTTGAGCTTTTAAATGCTGCCACAAACAGGTGTACCCGTTCAGGAACCCGACCCAACTCTGGCCTACCTCAGCCAGTCTGAGACCTTTTCTCTCCGACCCTGCTCCACCCACACTGTTTAACCTGACCCGACACCACCTCACTGTACCCAAACTCTGACCCAGCTCCACCTTTTTCAACCCCCAACCCACCTTTACGTGACTCCCTGCTTATTACCCAGCTCTACTGTAAGCTACGCTGACACATCCTGCCCTGTGACATATGTCAGAGTAGAATATCAGCTGATCGTGTAACCATAGTAACGGGTCAGAGTATTTTTGTATGACCATGGTATTACATCATTCATTCTTCAGATTTGCACTGAATAAAAATGGGTCATTAAAGGTGTGATGTGTGCGACGTGGACAGAATTTAAGTTTAAAACATGTAAAAACTGAGCTGACCTCATCAACAGTGTTTGGCCTGGTAATGCGTTCACTGACAGACGCCTGCTGCCGGACAGGTCGAGTGTGAATTTCACAGATGAACGATGAGTTTACAGCCCTGCACAGTGTCACCTTCTCTGTGAAGCTCCTCGTGCTGTGCTTTCTTTTTTAATAACTCAATGCTGCCCCCTGTCCAAGATGGTACACATCGCACCTTTAAATCTTTTCAGACTGATTCCTGCTCACGTTGACTTTGTGCTCGCTCAGTAGTTTTGCCATTAATAAACTTCCATCGCCCTGCACCACTGATGAACTGGTGTAACTGGTATGGGGTTACAGTTCATGGAGCTGTAGCTGGTGACCAGTCGGACCCTCCTGCACCCCCGTGTTCCCCTGTTGATGTTAACACGCTGTATCCCAGCAGTACTAAAATTCACTGCATACACTGTTGCCCTCCACCATCGCAGCTGCATGTTGATTTGGTGCATGCGTTCACGGAGCGCCGCCATCACCGGCCGGCTGCTCGCTGGTTTGATGACAAACATTCAGTGGTTGGATCACCGGAGCCCGACTCCCTTTACTCTCTTTCCAGCTGGTCCAACATATCCCTGAGGCCAGTTTAAACTACCAGAAGGTTCCTCCAGGTTCTGCTGTCGTCTCGGACCTGGACGCAAACATGAATGAGCCCGAGCCCGGTTCTAAGCAACGCCGTCCGTGGAACCGCGAAGAGGTCACTGTCTAATCCCACTGAGGACGGTTCACACTGCAGCTCAAAGTTTATCTGAATGTTTCAGTGTTTGTCTCTTCAGTTTAGATCGATGTGTTGAACCTGGTTCCAGGTAGATCTCACCTGTTAGTGCAGTATTTATCAACCAGCCTTGCAACTATTCACCACATGAACAGGTTTCCAACACTTCCTGTTTCCTAAAGACACACAGACAGATATCATAGAGCCAAAGGGGAGCTAACTATGTAAAGTTTGTCCTCGTGGTGGCGCCAGAGGAAAGATCATTGAGTCAGTCCCTCCAGGATGTTACCATGGCAACAAGTGAAGCAAATTCAGCCAGTCCCTGTGATTCTGCACAACTTTGCAAATTTGTCCAGTCAGGACGCTTTATTCAAAAGAAACTTTATTGACATTTGCAGTATTATATTTGGTGGTATGGCTCTGTGCTGGGGCCTCTCTGCCCTTCCATGCGGGTAGAGCAGCAGCAAAGACCCCGGGAACAGAACAGAGCAGCATGAAAGCAGGAGCTGGGGTGGAGGTGGGTTGTGAAGTGGTCTGCAGAGGAAGCAGCAGCAGTAGGCGGGGCAGAGCAGTTTAAATATGGCGCCCTGAATGAGATAGAAAGGAATCATGAGATCAATCAGCTGATCCATCAGGTGATTGAGCTGCTTGAGATCAGCTGATGTAGCTGAAATGTGAGCTGAGCTTGACATCGTGTCCTGCCTGAACTAACGCTACGCTCAATATTTGACTTTTCAAACCAGGTAAAATCTGATTTCATCATGGAGCTGCGTGCAGCGTATCGATTCTCTCTGTTTATCATGAGGCTGCTGCTGCAGGACCAGAGCTCTGAGACAGAGTCACACACAGTGACAGGGCTAACTGTTAGCATCACACGGCTAATGTTACCCAACAGTTAACAGGTCTAACGACAGAGGTGACATGTTTTGGTGTCGGTGTGAGATTAACACTTTGGTGTAAATGCTGCTGTGAGGCTTCTTCCCAAAATATGAAGAGTTGTGACGTGATCACATCGTGCTGT
The DNA here is from genome assembly GCA_035609425.1 of Epinephelus awoara. Taxonomy (NCBI): domain Eukaryota; kingdom Metazoa; phylum Chordata; class Actinopteri; order Perciformes; family Serranidae; genus Epinephelus; species Epinephelus awoara. The sequence goes on along the minus strand of CM069305.1, from coordinate 39,856,559 downwards.
GTTAGCTCGTGCTAACAGAGAGAGCAGGAGGAGAGTGGCTAATGGAGACAGCCTTTTAGTGCTGCGTCGAACTGCAGCAACAGCTGACTGGTGACAATCAACTGTTGCTTCACAACTATTTAAGCAATTTTCACTTGTCTCTGCAACGTCATTGCAAAAAAACACCTATTACTGTGAGCTGCCGTGAAACCAAACGTTCCAGACCGCAACAATCCCAAAAACACCTGGCGAAGTCCTGGAGGGACTGATCTAGAGGGAGCAGAGTGGGATCAGTGAGGCTGTCAGTGGTCAGACGTTTGTTTCCTTGACAGCAAGGTTAGCATCAGCAAATTCAGGCCCCGCCCCCAGAGAGGTGAGCAGACAAAGCGGAGCTGAGCTGCAGTGCGAACGTGTCCTCATTGAACAGAGTGAAGGAGACTGCAGCTGCTGCAGTTAGTTTTGGTGTGCTGGGAAATCAGGCTGTAAAGTTCTGCTGATGTCAGCGATGATGTCACGTTACTGACTCCATCAACTCTTTCAGGTGATTCTGGACAACTTGATGCTGAATCCAGTGTCTCAGCTGTCTCAGGCCATCCGAGAGAACACGGAGCAGCTGGCTGAAAAAATGAAGTAAGGGGGCCCTTTATGGCACTCACACTGTAGCAGTGAATGTAGGTTTACGCTGCTACATGTAGCTACATGCTAACACCACATAACTACATATAGCTACATGCTAACATCAGTGAAACAATACATACACTGCTACATGTAGCTACATGCTAACATCAGGGAAACATTACATACACTGCTACATGTAGCTACATGCTAACATCAGGGAAACATTACATACACTGCTACATTTAGCTACATGCTAACATCAGGGAAACTTTACATATACTCATATCACCTGGTCGGTGATGTCACAGGTTCTTGTTGTGTGTGTTCAGTGTTGTTCCTTTGTTCTGACCCTGCAGTGTTTGTCTGTTCTCAGGGTTCTGTTCCAGAACAAGGCGGAGGTCTGGGAGGAGATCGAGGCAAAGATCAACGCTGAGAATGAAGTCCCCATCCTGAAAACCTCCAACAAGGTTCCTTGTTTGTTTGTTTTTTGGATTATTTTTGTGGGCTTTTTGCCTTTAATGACAGGACAGAGAGTGAAATGGGGAGACAGAGAAAGAGTGGGGACTGACATGCAGCAAAGGACTGCGAGCCGGATTCGAACCCACTGCAGCGAAGCAATGCCTCTGTACCGGCACTATCCACTACGCTACCGACGCCCCTGGTAATTCTGTATAACAGTCAGGATGTGATGTCAGCGCAGCTCAAACGTTCTCTCGTCTCATGTTGCAGGAAATTACCTCCATCCTGAAGGAGCTGAGGAGAGTCCAGAGGCAGCTGGAAGGTGCGTTCAAGAACCAATACAGTTTTTATATCCAACTTTATTTCATCACAGCGACTGGGGCTGAAATATATGTGTGCATATATATACAGTACATATATATGTATATACATATATATGTATTTAATGATGATTTTGACAGATATCAGATGTGTCTCGATATTAGTGGGAATGGTCATTTTCATATTTTCTTTTCACTGAATGCTGCTGATATTTAACTTCTCCACCTCACTGCAGACATTTGTTTCCTAAACCTCAGGAGACAAATATAAAAGCAAAGTGTTAAACTACATTGTTAGTTTATTTAGAAAAGCACTGTCTGCATCCACCGTGCAGAAACTGTACACTTCCTGTGAAGTTTATTTTGAAAAGACACGATGCATGTAACAAGCGTTAGTTGACCGTCCCTGAACACAGGAGGGAACGTACAGGCGTCATGTTTTGACACTTAGGTCGACCGACAAAGCAGCGGTACGAGTTGTGACCACGTCACATCTCTGCTCTGTTTGACCTGAACACTGAAACACTGCTCACACCTGAATGATCTCAGGAACGCAGGTTTTTGTGAAACACAGAAAGATCTGGTAAAAATAAGAGATAAACTGTTTCGTCAGTAAACAGGAGCCGTCCTCACGTCTCTGCCGCAGACGGTTCACCTTACTGTGTGCTTTGTTTTCTGGTGTGTCACGTTCAGCGTGACAGACAACCGGTTAGTAAACGGCAGAGAGCAGCATGGAGGCAGAAATGTGACCATGTTGCTGATGCACAACTTCTTTTCCGGTTTTAATTATTTTATTCTTTTCATTTTTAAATGTCTCCAGAATGAAGGATGTTTCTGAAGCTCAGGTTTTTCTGGGGGACTGGTGATGTCATAAATGTCCTCTTCTTCCGTAGTGATAAACACCATCGTGGAGCCTGGTGGCGGCCTCCAGTCTGCAGCCGTCGGGACGTCACCACGTGGTCAGACTCGACCGTCCTCGAGGGAGAAGAAACCTTCCACCAAGCCTCGTGGCGCCGCCTCGACCTCCAACGCCAACGAAAGCACCAAAAGACCACCTCGTGGACCCGACGGGTCCCACTACATGGCCTGAGCAGGCCACCGTAGCACCTCTGGATAGTGACTGTGTGTCCACACCGCCTGCAGCCACCTCGCCGTCCTCTGTCCAACGTCCAATGCTCTGTAGCACTCAGAAGATTTCTACGTTAACCTTTACTGCGCCGTTGGCAGCATGGAGATGTCGTCGTGTTCATCAGCAGGAAGTCTCTGTGGTATTTGAACCATTTCCTGTTTCAGAGCGACGCCTCTTTATAGTATGTGTTTATATTTGTCCACATTCAGAGGACGCAGTTTCTTTGGTCCTCAGTGTCCCACATTAATGCTGTGTCCCAGTTCCACACTACGTCCAGGACAGTCTGCAGCGTGTACGAGGCTCGGGTCGTAGTATCTGTACACAGGAAGTGATTTTAAACCAGCAGCGTGGAGGTCAGTCATACTGACGCTGCTGCGGATCAGAGCTCCTGACAGACAGCAGCTTCCTCAGAAATCTTTATTCTATCCAACAGAAGACGCCACAGGCTTCGAACATTAAACATTGTCGAAACACTGTTTGAATTAAATTCAGTCTGAAGGCGCCGTCACACATGAGCAACCATCGCCTGCCAACGCCACCGTTAATCAGCTGACCGCAGAGAACATTTCTGACCACTTACACATGTCGGTCTGTTACCAGCAGTAGTTACCAGTCGTATCACAAATGAGTGGCAACGCTAGCTAGCTCCCACCTGACCCTGTTGGTGCACAGTGCAGGGCAGCTAAGGCTAACGTTAGCTAAGCAGTGTAGACCCGAGGGTGGGCGCCATGTTTCCACCAGAAACGCCATGTTTTATCATCAGACTTGAGTCGGAAATTTCGTTGTATTTAAAAAGTCTCTGCCTGGCGTTAATCTGCAGGACATCAGTGTCCATCTGTCCAGTGTAGTGAGGACTGAGACACAGCTGTGGGGTCTGTCTGAGGTCTTTGTCCCTGCTGGTGGTGTGGATCCACCCAACTGTCCAAATCTAACGTGTCATTGTCTCCAGTGATTCCGATGCATTTAACCGTACGTAGGACTGCTTCCACATCGCACAAGCTGAGCAACATTTAGTGAACGCAACAACAGCAGCCGCTGCTGGCGCCGCAGTAGTCCGTGGATGATGTATAAACTCTGTGCTTTGATAATCTGTTGTTGCATTTGAACAGTTTCCTGTGTGCCGCTGCTCACAGACAGGAAGCCGCCGTCTGTCAGAGTAAAAGAGATGTATTGTTATATTTTACTGAATGTTTCTTTGCCATCTCGCTGTGATTGTGCGATAACTGTGAACCTGCTTCAGGATGGCTGAATGTCGTGAGTGCCGAATGTCTGCCGAGCTCAAACACACTGAACACATCGGCCGAGAGCCGCTCGACCAGACGCTGAGCTGAGGGTTTATTTACAGACGCTGAACACATGGACTCCAGTCAGTAACATTCAGCCTCATATCCACCTCATAAAGCTTTTATAGTTATCAGGTAATGACCGCGTAGCTACGAGATGCCAAGTTAAAATTATTCTGTCCCCAGTTTTTTAAAAATCCAACATGATGAAACAAACTGCAGCGTCAGCACAGTCGGATCATTCTTCTTCTTCATGTTAATCTGCCGTCAGTCGTACGTCTGTTAACGCCGAGCCTTACTGACCGACAGAGACATTCATATCTCAGCCTGACTTCATTCACAGACACGAAACCTCGGGAACAGATTTTATATTCAACCCAGTCACCAGGAGAAATGTTAGCATTGTACGTTTCTGCAAAACACAGATATGTTACAATTATACGTTATTATGTTACTGATACGTTATGTGATGTAGCTGTTATGTTACATTTGTACATGACTGTGTTGTGGATATATTACATTTGTATGTTATTATGTCACAGATATGTTACGTTATGTAGCTTTTACGTCATATTTGTACGTTATGTCATGGATACGTTACATTATGTCACGGATATGTTTTGTTTTATACGTTATTTTCTCGTGGATACGTTACATTTGTACGTTGCTGTGAAGTGGATACATTATGATTGTACGTTATTTCATGGATACTTTACGTTATGTCGCTTTTACGTTTTATTTGTACGTTCTTTTTTAGTCGATTTGTCACATTTGTACAGTTTTATGTCGTAGATGTGTTGAAACATTTAACGTTTCAACGACGCTGTTTTAACGTCTGGTTGTGTTCGGGCATAAAACTGCTCAGCTGCGGTCTCTAAAAGATGTTTTGTCTTAAAATTCGTAGTTTTGGGGGTGAAGTTGTCGACAGGACACACAATGATAACACGTAAAACGCAGCTGGTGTAGTTGTTTGTTGTTGTTGAACAGTCTCCTCCCTCCACCTCCTGATGGAGTCGGCTCAGACACTACGTCACTTCAGAAATATTGATATGATTCTAATGTACAAAACCTGCGAATGTAACATATCTGAGTTTCACAGAAATGTAAAGCTCCATCATTTTCCTGTGAAGACTGAACTCTGTTCAGACTGACAGCAGGTCCAAGTGACCTCAGTTTACAGTTTGATATAAAACAGCTGTCAGCAGGCAGAACTGTGATGAAGTGTGGGCAGCTCACGTCATACCAACAACATGTGAACACACCTGACGTCCGAAAACACAGCTATAAACATTGAGGAGGAGAATTAAACTGACCGACGGCCCAGTGAGAACGAATGAGCCGTGAATTTAAGCCGTTAAAAAAGGAAGAGTCAGATCAGGTCTGATAATGACGACAAAACACCTGAGTTCAAACCAACAGAAGTGAGAATGAAATAATTAATAATCAAAGAATGTTTCAGTTTAAAGGTCGACAGCGTCGGAACAATGTGACCGATAGAATCTTCAGTTCCAGAGCTTTCAGCCTCGTCTCACAGTCTTCACAGAGCCACACCTCCACCTGTAAGATCAGCAGACGTGTTTATTTCTGTCGTCATTTTCAGCTGTAACTGTCACGTCTAAAGATCTGTCGTTAAACGGGAGGTCCGACCTGTCAGTACTGATTACTGCTGATGAAGCAGACCTCCGTCACAGAGGCTGAGCAGTGTCCTGCTGTCGACGGAGCCGCAGCTAAATGTAGTTTAGCCACCTGAAAAATTCACATCAGTGTAAGTGAAGGTTATATTTGAATATTTTCTCCACCTTATCCTCCACACTGCCTGATGGAGGCAGCAGTCGACCAGCAGCTCGTTTCTGTCAAGTGAAATGATGATGTCAGTGCAGTGTGGCGGCTCTGAGATAACGGCTTCAGTTCTCCGTCAGGCCGTCTGACAGCGAGGTGGTGAGGTGAAAATATTCGAGACACAGTGAACATTTAAACGGATATTGTTTTCTAGGTGGGTAAAAACAAATCAGTTGAAGCAGCGTCTGCTCAGCGCCGTATACGAACATGACGCTGTGATTTCCTGCCTGGAGGTTACTGTGAACAAATGTTGTGATTTGATCTCTAGGTTAGTTTATTAGGATCCTCCATCATCATCATCCTCACTGTGACCTCGTCACATGTCCACGTTTGGTCATGGACTTTCCACGTCCACATATGGCGTCCAAGGTACCCTTGGTGTGTTGGTTGTTGACGTTCTGGGACGCCGTGTCAACTTCAGCCTGTTACATGCATTGTCTGTTTTCAAAATACACTTCTGTTTTCACAGGAAATGTACAGTTTGATACAGTCTCTTTCAAAATAAAAGCACTACGTCGGTACAACGTAGTTTTTTTCCTTCAACGACAAACACATCTGGCTGTGTTTAGGAAAAACATTGGAAGTCAGTGGTTGTTGGACTCATCCGCCGCCCGCCCTACTGCGGCCCCATTAACTCAGGTGTTTGTCCCCTGACGCTGCCGGGCAGCATGACACAACAACAGCTGTGTATCATACCGACGTGAAAGGATGACTTTGTTCGTTGGTGTCTGGCGCCAGAAGTCACTGACCGAGCGTTGGATCCCAATCCCCGTCAGTCGTCCCGGGGAACGACACATAAATCAGACAGTTGAAACAAACAGCTATGTGACATGATAGACACTCACACATTATGTTACATACAAGTAAACAAAAAAGCAATCACATATCAAACATGACGACACAATCAAGATTTCACAAGTTACATCATTTCGTCAGAGCCCGAGCACGAAGAGAAGGAAGTCACGAAGGTCGTACTGGAAGTGAAGGAGTCATTGTTCCTGGCTCTGAAATGAATCTAAAGGTGAAGCTCATGACACTGCACACACGCCAGGACTGGTGACAGTTTACTCCTCATGTGGGCGCGTCGGGATCAAGTGTTAAATAATGGCCCCCGAAGCTGCTTCCACCTACATGTACTGAACTCGGTTCACATATGTAACATAGGCCGTCTGATCCGTCTCTAAGATCAAACTGCGCTCCCTGAGGAGGACCGTGTGATGTGGTTGAAAGCTCTCCACGTCAGATTATTTAGTTTCCACGTTCAATGATGAACTGACTGAACGTGAACACACCGAGTGAAGCAGCGACGCAGTTTAGACATGAACTAGCGTAGATCAGCTGATTCATGACGTTCAAATGAGAAATGATCGACAGGACTCCTCCTCAAGTCACCATAGAAACTTAAAGGAGGTGTCAGCTGAGTGGAGGGAGATCAGCAGGGAGCTGAACGTGTCATCGCCGATAATGACCTGACGGCTGTCGGCTGTTTGCCTTCTCCACTTTATGTCACAAAATAAAAAAGTAAAAACGTATGAAGACAGAAAGTCCTGGCTCGTCTTTTAAGAGTTCACGTCTCAAGTCTGATCTCGAGATGAGAGCTGTGATGATGAGGCTCGCTGTCAGGACACAGTGTCATAAAAACCATCACGTTTAATAAAGTATTTATTTATTCACCTGCTCAGTGTGTGTGTGTGTGTGTGTGTGTGTGCAGATGTAAGTAAGACAGATCAGTCCTCCCGTCAGTCGTCCTCTGCTTCTTCTTCACGTGTTTAAGAGACCACCTTCATCATGTTCAGGACGCAGTTAGCCTAGTTTAGCACAAAGACTGGAAGTGAAGGGAAACTGCTAGCCTAGCTCTCCTGACATCTGTCTGAAACACGAGGACGGACGACGGGAGGGCTGTTGCTGTAAAGTGACTTTTATTTTGAAGAGTGCATGCTTCCTGTAGCTCGAGGCAGGTGAGAGTTTGAGGCGAGTTCACCAAATGTGCACTTTTTCATTTGACAAACACCCACAGCTGAGATTCTTCAGGCTTTTATTTTGACGGTCATGGTGTTTTCGTGCTCTGCAGCCAATGAGAATGTATCGATTCATCAACTGCTCACAGCGCGAGCCCGATTGGCCGTGGCTGTGATGACGTAACTGCTGCTGCTCCAGGTAACTGGTTGTGTTCCAGTGCATGTGACTGTAGGAAGTGTTGATAATGACTGTGTGTGTGTGTTTCCTGTTCTCAGACCTTCTGCTGGACATTCATGTGTTCATCATCAACAGGATTTCTTTCTATCACTCTGTCATTTGTAATAAACTGATTTCATGCACGCTGATGGTCACTGACGTTTCATTTGAGCCTCGAACACTGAGTCGCCCTGTAGATCCTCTGATCTGTCACTGCAGCGCAAACGTCTCTGAAGGTCCTGACACACCAAGCCGACGGTCAGCCGTCGACCAATGTCGGGCCGTCGGTGAGCGTCTGTCGGCCTAGTTTTTGCGGTGTGTCCCGCACCGTTGGCGGCTTTCGGCCGATTAAGCATGTGGAATCGCCGGCGGAGCTTGTCAGTGAGAGAGATCACTCTGATTGGCTGTTCAGGTTTTATTTCCTCGCCCCTGTAGCGAGTGAATCTGCCTGTAGTGAAACCGGGGCTAACCGGTGCTTCCTCCTCAGGCTCCACTTCACTCAGCTGCCCCACAGACCCGCTGCTTCTTCCCACTTTAACCTGAATAACAAACCGGAGCTAGCTGGGAGCAGCTAGCGGAGCGTTAGCCGCAGCATGACCGGAGGGAAGCACAGCCAGTTAGCCTCCGCTAGTCTCTGAGCTAGCCCCGGCTCTCCGTTTGGATCCAACCGGAGCACCGAGCCCTGGTTTGTTATTCAGGTTAAAGTGGGAAGAAGCAGCAGGTTTATCGGGCAGCTGAGTGAAGTGGAGCCTGCGGAGGAAACACCGGGACCGTCTGGATGTAATAGTCCGTGGAGGTGCTGCGGTGCTCGGCTGCACAGATAGGAAACCCCTCGGCTGACAGGATGTACTACTCTCTCACTCCGCTCTCTCTCACGCAGGCGCAGAACGTACGTGCTACTTGGCCGTCGGATGTAGTCCGTGTAGTGTGTTCAAATGCAACTGACACAGGGCGACGTGAATGCGCTAACATGTTAACATGCTCGCTGAAATGAAAACACGAGTACATAGCGACCGTCCGCGAGCGTTACGCAAACGCGTGGCTTGTGATGTAAATGAGGTCTGAGGCTGCTGCACGTTTACACATCTGCTCAACGAAACACTTATGTCACAGATTCAAGATGCTTCTTGTTCTGATGCGTCTCTGAACGTACAGTGACGGCTCGTTGTGTCCTAAAATATTATAATCACGTAAATATAAACACACGTGAGATTGTTTTAATGTTTGTTAGTTTAATAAGTTTTAAGAAAGTTTATAAAGTCAACATAGTGTATGATCGTGGATCACAGCGTCGCTAATATAACATATCATATATGCAGGTCATCGTCCCAGAATCCTCTGGGGCACATCGCCCCCTCAAACTTTTTAAAATTTAATTTCTCCTCGTGGATTGGCTCAGGGTGTCCTGGTCTGGCTCCGCCCCCTGGTCTGGGGGTGGGGCTACGGCTGAGTTAGCCGCGCCCCGCATCACAAAGTCCTTCACACTGATTGGCTGAAGAAGAAGCCACGTCAGTCAGAGGTTTTAAACTCCGCCCACAACCTGCTCCTCTGGCCCCGCCTCCTCCACAGGTACACCTGGGAAATAAACACCTGATGATGTCACTCACTCTGGCTCAGGTACACTGATTATTGATAATCAATCCCTGATTATTTACAATGAAAAGAAAAAAATACTGATTATTGCTGATCAATCAAACTGTGACAATAAGTCAGTCAATACTTTGTGATGATGCTGAATCTTCCTCACCTGTCTTCTGGGTGTGGCCTTCTCTGACATCACAGCTGACATCATCAGGAGGCCAGCGGAGCTCGCCGCTTTCCACCTGTCCTCCATCTGTCGCTTCCACCACGATGGACGGCAGACGCCTGGAGAGTTTGGGAAAACAGTCCACCTGGAGGAGGAAAAGGAGGAGGAGGAAGAGGAAGAGGAAACCAATCAGAGAGCTTGGTGACTTCAGGAGGACTCACCTGTTGGAGTCTCTGAGCTCACATAGTGTGTGTGTGTGTGTACTTCACCTGCAGAGCCAGTACATCCTCCCCTGAAGCTCCGCCCACCGTTGAGTCGCAGGTGTTCATCACCTCTGTCATCTCAGCCAATCAGAATGTAGAGACAACAGGAAACAGGAAGCTGAGGGACAAAATAAAATTAACAAAATAAAAGACTGGAGCCGTTTCTCAACATACGTTCTTGTGCAGACTTGTGTTCTTGTGGACTTGGAGCCAAGTTCAGTCCAAATGTCTGGATGTGTTCTCGCCACACCCATTTCACCAGGGATGCATCGGAGCAGACGTGTGTGGACTTCAGACAGCCAGGTATCCCAGCATGCATTTCACAACAACCATCAGAAATGGGAAGTGAGGGAAAGTCGCAATTACCGATATGTGACTGTTGTGTTGTCACTAAACGTAGTGTTTTCATGCGTAGTTTAAACATCAGAGCCGTGGTCGATGTTTTAACACAGAGCCCCGCTGAATGTGAGGTCGACTAGATGCCAGCTGTCAGTGCTCATAGATAATAAACGTGTGTGTGAGCACTCAGCCTCTCTCAGGTGGTCCTTTAAACTCATCACTGATATCTCTGCAGTGGTTAAATATGACTTGTAATGCGTGTGGGGAATGTCTAATGGGCAACATTCAGTCTCACTATATAAGATATATTATTATATTATTAAATGTTCTCATTCTTTTGCTTATTTATGTGTTTTTACCATTCAATAATGATTTTAAGAATTTATTATAATTTATTTATTGTGTTTAAAGATGAATTGTCTTTATTGTAGTATTTATTCAACAGCATTTTAAATGTTGATTATCTGATATGAATTGTATACCTGATGTCTGAAGTGTGGCTGAATAAACTTTCCTCTTCACATCTGACCTGTTTGATCCATTTATATTGGTGAGGACAGACTAAATGAGAAACTGCTGTCAGTGTAATCCAGTACAGTTCAACAGCACCACAATCTACAACTCAACACTTCAGTCAAATGTCAGACTGAATATTAAACTGCTGTTGTTTTTTCTAGGTGAACCAAGTAAACTGTCAAGTCTCCATAAAAATGTAGACAGAAAGCATAATGGTGAGATAAATGCAGTGATGGACAGTAACTAAGTATATTTACTCAAGTAGCTACTGTACTTAAGTACAAATTTGATGTACTTTGGGTATTTCCATTAACTTAGAGGGAAATACTGTACATTCTACTCAAGCTACATTTATTTGATAGCTATAGTTACTGTTCAGATAGTCTCTGTACAGGTCTCTGCTCAGGTCTCTGTACAGGTCTCTGGTCAGGTCTCTGTACAGGTCTCTCTGTTCAGGTCTCTGTTCAGGTCTCTGCTCAGGTCTCTGTTCAGGTCTCTGCTCAGGTCTCTGTACAGGTCTCTGCTCAGGTCTCTGTACAGGTCTCTGCTCAGGTCTCTGTTCAGGTCTCTGTTCAGGTCTCTGCTCAGGTCTCTGTTCAGGTCTCTTCTCAGGTCTCTGTACAGGTCTCTCTGTTTAGGTCTCTGTACAGGTCTCTGTTCGGGCCTCTGTTCAGGTCTCTGTTCAGGTCTCTGTTCAGGTCTCTGTACAGGTCTCTGTACAGGTCTCTGCTCAGGTCTCTGTACAGGTCTCTGCTCAGGTCTCTGTACAGGTCTCTCTGTTCAGGTCTCTGTTCAGGTCTCTGTACAGGTCTCTGTTCAGGTCTCTGTACAGGTCTCTGTTCAGGTCTCTGTTCAGGTCTCTGCTCAGGTCTCTGTACAGGTCTCTCTGTTCAGGTCTCTGCTCAGGTCTCTGTACAGGTCTCTCTGTTCAGGTCTCTGCTCAGGTCTCTGTTTAGGTCTCTGTACAGGTCTCTGTTCGGGCCTCTGTTCAGGTCTCTGTTCAGGTCTCTGTTCAGGTCTCTGTACAGGTCTCTGTACAGGTCTCTGCTCAGGTCTCTGTACAGGTCTCTGCTCAGGTCTCTGTACAGGTCTCTCTGTTCAGGTCTCTGTTCAGGTCTCTGTACAGGTCTCTGTTCAGGTCTCTGTACAGGTCTCTGTTCAGGTCTCTGTTCAGGTCTCTGCTCAGGTCTCTGTACAGGTCTCTCTGTTCAGGTCTCTGCTCAGGTCTCTGTACAGGTCTCTCTGTTCAGGTCTCTGCTCAGGTCTCTGTACAGGTCTCTGTTCAGGTCTCTGTACAGGTCTCTGCTCAGGTCTCTCTGTTCAGGTCTCTGCTCAGGTCTCTCTGTTCAGGTCTCTGCTCAGGTCTCTCTGCTCATGTCTCTGTACAGGTCTCTGTTCAGGTCTCTGTACAGGTCTCTGCTCAGGTCTCTGCTCAGGTCTCTGTACAGGTCTCTGTTCAGGTCTCTGCTCAGGTCTCTGTACAGGTCTCTCTGTTCAGGTCTCTGTACAGGTCTCTGCTCAGGTCTCTCTGTTCAGGTCTCTGCTCAGGTCTCTCTGCTCAGGTCTCTGTTCAGGTCTCTGCTCAGGTCTCTCTGCTCAGGTCTCTGTTCAGGTCTCTGCTCAGGTCTCTCTGCTCAGGTCTCTGTACAGGTCTCTGTACAGGTCTCTGTTCAGGTCTCTGCTCAGGTCTCTCTGCTCAGGTCTCTGCTCAGGTCTCTGTACAGGTCTCTGCTCAGGTCTCTGTACAGGTCTCTGCTCAGGTCTCTCTGCTCAGGTCTCTGTGTTCAGGTCTCTGTACGAGTCGTCTCAGTCTCTCTGAGGTCTGGTTCAGATTCGTTCAGGTAAAATGAACCTTTGGAAACTTTTGGATTATTTAACACGATTAATGAGCTCTTTTTTTCCACTGCAGGAGGGAGCCCTGAACACATCACAGCTGACGGACAGACAGCCACATCACCATGGCAACTGACATGTTATTATATTAATAAAGGAACTTCTTTACTTCCTGTTTTTTAACCACAGAGTTCTGCTTCACTTCAGACGGAAACATCTTAGACTTTAATTCACCAACTGACCCCGAAGACCAAACTGGAAAAACTCAGAACACAGAACTATGTTTGTTAGTTTATTTACAGAACTTTGTTTATTTATTTACAGAACTTTGTTTGTTTATTTATTTATTTATTTATTTATTTACAGAACTCTGGTTTACTGTCAGTACACAGGAGATGGTGTACACTGTTACACACACTGATTATTAAAATAAGTAAAGAAGACTTTACCCACCTGATGATGATGACGATGATGATGATGATGATTTAGTAAATAATAATAAAAATAATCCTACAGAGGTTGAAGCTTGTTGTCGGTCTGACGGACGACTGCTGCTCTGTTTGACTTCAGGTGTCTCTTCCTCTGTGTGTGTGTGTGTGTGTGTGTGTGTGTGTGTGCGCGTGGTTTGCATGTCATCCTGATTTGACTGCGTCTGTGTGATTTGGTTTCAGAGTGTCGTCACTGTCAGATGTGATTAATGTGGGTTTTTATTTTAGAGACAGAAGCTGCTTCTCTGCCTCATTCCTCACTGTGTTGATTATGGGATGTATTATCTACATATACATGAATGCACCCTCACAGTGTGTGCATGCTCTGGACTCTGTATCATGGTGCACTAAAGCTGAGCCTACGCTGTTATGGGCATTTATACATGTGTGGGGGCAGACCCCCGATTTTTGGCATTCTGGTTTGATTTGGGCGGAGGAGGCGAATGTCCGTTTCCGACTTCCGCTTATATAAGAACTATGCTGCTATACTCTGCATTCACTGAATGTACAGTCTGTATATAGAGACTGGAACACTAGATGGTGGCAGAGGTTTCTGTGAAGTGCTGTAAAGTGTAGTTGATTCACAACACACATTAAACACACATTAAACACACAGTAAACACACATTAAACATGGCTTAATAGAGACAGTTTCAAACACAAATCAGCTTCACTATAACTCACAGCATTCACAGACAAACACTCGTCTTTATCTGGACACATTTTCCCCACAAATACAACATGCTAACGTTATTAGCACAAGCCTATGGCATTTTACATTGTATAAATTAGCCTAGCAGCTAGCAGAGATTTCCTCTGCTCATAAAGTGTGAGGATGGTGCTGTGTAGTCATCCAGGTGGTGTGAGAGGGTGAGGATGGTGCTGTGTAGTCATCCAGGTGGTGTGAGAGGGTGAGGATGGTGCAGTGTAGTCATCCAGGTAGTGTGAGGGGGTGAGGATGGTGCAGTGAGTCCAGGTGGTGTGAGATGGTGAGGATGGTGCAGTGTAGTCATCCAGGTAGTGTGAGGGGGTGAGGATGGTGCAGTGAGTCCAGGTGGTGTGAGAGGGTGAGGATGGTGCAGTGTAGTCATCCAGGTAGTGTGAGGGGGTGAGGATGGTGCAGTGAGTCCAGGTGGTGTGAGAGGGTGAGGATGGTGCAGTGAGTCCAGGTGGTGTGAGAGGGTGAGGATGGTGCTGTGTAGTCATCCAGGTGGTGTGAGAGGGTGAGGATGGTGCAGTGTAGTCATCCAGGTGGTGTGAGAGGGTGAGGATGGTGCAGTGTAGTCATCCAGGTAGTGTGAGAGGGTGAGGATGGTGCAGTGTAGTCATCCAGGTAGTGTGAGGGGGTGAGGATGGTGCAGTGAGTCCAGGTGGTGTGAGAGGGTGAGGATGGTGCTGTGAGTCCAGGTGGTGTGAGAGGGTGAGGTTGGTGCTGTGAGTCCAGGTGGTGTGAGAGGGTGAGGATGGTGCTGTGTAGTCATCCGGGTGGTGTGAGAGGGTGAGGTTGGTGCTGTGAGTCCAGGTGGTGTGAGAGGGTGAGGATGGTGCTGTGTAGTCATCCGGGTGGTGTGAGAGGGTGAGGATGGTGCAGTGGGTCCAGGTAGTGTGAGAGGGTGAGGATGGTGCTGTGAGTCCAGGTGGTGTGAGAGGGTGAGGATGGTGCTGTGAGTCCAGGTGATGTGAGAGGGTGAGGTTGGTGCTGTGAGTCCAGGTGGTGTGAGAGGGTGAGGTTGGTGCTGTGAGTCCAGGTGGTGTGAGAGGGTGAGGATAGTGCTGTGAGTCCAGGTAGTGTGAGAGGGTGAGGATGGTGCTGTGAGTCCAGGTGGTGTGAGAGGGTGAGGATGGTGCTGTGAGTCCAGGTGGTGTGAGAGGGTGAGGTTGGTGCTGTGAGTCCAGGTGGTGTGAGAGGGTGAGGATGGTGCTGTGTAGTCATCCAGGTGGTGTGAGAGGGTGAGGATGGTGCTGTGAGTCCAGGTAGTGTGAGAGGGTGAGGATGGTGCTGTGAGTCCAGGTAGTGTGAGAGGGTGAGGATGGTGCTGTGAGTCCAGGTGGTGTGAGAGGGTGAGGATGGTGCTGTGTAGTCATCCAGGTGGTGTGAGAGGGTGAGGATGGTGCTGTGAGTCCAGGTAGTGTGAGAGGGTGAGGATGGTGCTGTGAGTCCAGGTGGTGTGAGAGGGTGAGGATGGTGCTGTGTAGTCATCCAGATGGTGTGAGAGGGTGAGGATGGTGCTGTGTAGTCATCCAGGTGGTGTGAGAGGGTGAGGATGGTGCTGTGAGTCCAGGTGGTGTGAGAGGGTGAGGATGGTGCTGTGAGTCCAGGTAGTGTGAGAGGGTGAGGATGGTGCTGTGAGTCCAGGTGGTGTGAGAGGGTGAGGATGGTGCTGTGTAGTCATCCAGATGGTGTGAGAGGGTGAGGATGGTGCTGTGAGTCCAGGTGGTGTGAGAGGGTGAGGATGGTGCTGTGAGTCCAGGTGGTGTGAGAGGGTGAGGATGGTGCTGTGAGTCCAGGTAGTGTGAGAGGGTGAGGATGGTGCTGTGAGTCCAGGTGGTGTGAGAGGGTGAGGATGGTGCTGTGTAGTCATCCAGATGGTGTGAGAGGGTGAGGATGGTGCTGTGAGTCCAGGTGGTGTGAGAGGGTGAGGATGGTGCTGTGTAGTCATCCAGGTGGTGTGAGAGGGTGAGGATGGTGCTGTGTAGTCATCCAGATGGTGTGAGAGGGTGAGGATGGTGCTGTGAGTCCAGGTGGTGTGAGAGGGTGAGGTTGGTGCTGTGAGTCCAGGTGGTGTGAGAGGGTGAGGATGGTGCTGTGTAGTCATCCGGGTGGTGTGAGAGGGTGAGGTTGGTGCTGTGAGTCCAGGTGGTGTGAGAGGGTGAGGATGGTGCTGTGTAGTCATCCGGGTGGTGTGAGAGGGTGAGGATGGTGCAGTGGGTCCAGGTAGTGTGAGAGGGTGAGGATGGTGCTGTGAGTCCAGGTGGTGTGAGAGGGTGAGGATGGTGCTGTGAGTCCAGGTGATGTGAGAGGGTGAGGTTGGTGCTGTGAGTCCAGGTGGTGTGAGAGGGTGAGGTTGGTGCTGTGAGTCCAGGTGGTGTGAGCGGGTGAGGA
Source organism: Epinephelus awoara (assembly GCA_035609425.1). Lineage (NCBI taxonomy): Eukaryota > Metazoa > Chordata > Actinopteri > Perciformes > Serranidae > Epinephelus > Epinephelus awoara. Next base: position 39,840,469 of record CM069305.1, on the reverse strand, counting down.
TAGTGCTGTGAGTCCAGGTAGTGTGAGAGGGTGAGGATGGTGCTGTGAGTCCAGGTGGTGTGAGAGGGTGAGGATGGTGCTGTGAGTCCAGGTGGTGTGAGAGGGTGAGGTTGGTGCTGTGAGTCCAGGTGGTGTGAGAGGGTGAGGATGGTGCTGTGTAGTCATCCAGGTGGTGTGAGAGGGTGAGGATGGTGCTGTGAGTCCAGGTAGTGTGAGAGGGTGAGGATGGTGCTGTGAGTCCAGGTAGTGTGAGAGGGTGAGGATGGTGCTGTGAGTCCAGGTGGTGTGAGAGGGTGAGGATGGTGCTGTGTAGTCATCCAGGTGGTGTGAGAGGGTGAGGATGGTGCTGTGAGTCCAGGTAGTGTGAGAGGGTGAGGATGGTGCTGTGAGTCCAGGTGGTGTGAGAGGGTGAGGATGGTGCTGTGTAGTCATCCAGATGGTGTGAGAGGGTGAGGATGGTGCTGTGTAGTCATCCAGGTGGTGTGAGAGGGTGAGGATGGTGCTGTGAGTCCAGGTGGTGTGAGAGGGTGAGGATGGTGCTGTGAGTCCAGGTAGTGTGAGAGGGTGAGGATGGTGCTGTGAGTCCAGGTGGTGTGAGAGGGTGAGGATGGTGCTGTGTAGTCATCCAGATGGTGTGAGAGGGTGAGGATGGTGCTGTGAGTCCAGGTGGTGTGAGAGGGTGAGGATGGTGCTGTGTAGTCATCCAGGTGGTGTGAGAGGGTGAGGATGGTGCTGTGTAGTCATCCAGATGGTGTGAGAGGGTGAGGATGGTGCTGTGTAGTCATCCAGGTGGTGTGAGAGGGTGAGGATGGTGCTGTGAGTCCAGGTGGTGTGAGAGGGTGAGGATGGTGCTGTGTAGTCATCCAGGTGGTGTGAGAGGGTGAGGATGGTGCTGTGAGTCCAGGTGGTGTGAGAGGGTGAGGGTGGTGCTGTGTAGTCATCCAGGTGGTGTGAGAGGGTGAGGGTGGTTGGTCCCACTGACCTCCTCCTCCTCCTTCGTCTATTATTGATCACAGCTGCATCGATTATTAAACCTGACCACTGATCATGTTACATCACACACAGACACACTCTCTGTCCCAGCTCACATGTGATTGGCTACTACCACTGTGATGTCATCAGTGCAGCTCAGACAAATGAAGCGGTTCTGTTCAGACTCTGAGCCTCGGCCTGTGTTTCCACCTGTTTTGATCAGAACCACTGTGATCAAGGATGTGACATCAGCGCAGGGCGTCGCACGGTGTCGGGCTCGTTATTCTAAAAATGTAATAGATTACTCATTACTGGTTACTCATGAATATATTTTTTTTTACCTGGAGGTCTTCAGTCGTCTGTGACCAGTATTTTCCCAATGCTCTGTCTGACAGTCGCTTGTGGAGCAACATTTCCTCCACTCAGCCTCCATCACCTCTCTGCAGCATTAGTGTTATCACCACAGCTGTAATCGCACCGTGCTAACCAAGCTCACTAACTTTGACCAGGAGAGTCGTCTCTGATGAAGAGTCCTCCTGGAAAATCCCTCCCAGTTGCTTAGTCACCTCAAATCAGGGGCTTGTTTACCCAGAGCTGAGGCTGAAAAGCTGAGGGTGCCAGGAAGAGGAGGAGGAGGAGGAGGACTAAAATAAATCTGCAGACAGAGCTCAAAGAGAAAGTGAAAGTAAAAAGCAGCTGAGTGTGAGGAAGAGGAGGAGGGGGAGTAAGAGGAGATGCTCTGAGACACAGTTGAGACATTCAGATCAGGTTTGGTCTCAGCAGCAGCAGCAGCAGCAGCAGCAGATTCTGGACCCTTAAGGTTCTGTTGGTTCTGGTCCTGATGAAGATGATGTGGCTTCAGTCTGTGTCCAGCAGGAGGCGTCAGAGCGGCTCAGGTGAGGGTTCTGTTCAGACTCACTGATGATGATGACTGTTGTTTTATTTAGACTCAGTAAAGAGATGATGATGATGATGATGATGATGATGACGATGATTGTTTTATTTAGACTCAGTAAAGAGATGATGATGATGATGATGACGATGATTGTTTTATTTAGACTCAGTAAAGAGATGATGATGGTGATGATGATGATGATGATTGTTTTATTTAGACTCAGTAAAGAGATGATGATGGTGATGATGATGATGACGATGGTGACGTCATGTGTTTGGAGTGTCTGTATTAAACTGAGGCTGCAGAGTGACGTCAGACACAGAGGCAGATCTGCAGTTTCCTCTGTTGGCCTCAGAGGGGCGCTGCGGACCAGGAGGAGCCTTTCACTGTTGACGATCAGTCACCAGCAGCCTGCACACAGACACACAGACAGGCAGACAGACACACAGACAGACAGACAGACAGACAGACACACAGACAGACAGACAGGTGGCTCCACCCTCATGAGTGTAGCCCCGCCCCTCCGGGCTGCTCCATTAGAGAATCAAACGCAGGAGAGATGAGAGGTAGGAAGCTGCATCTGTCTGTTTCTCTTTACTAACTTTCCTTTAATGTTCAGAGTTTTATTGTGAAGGGTTAATTTATTTCCGCTTAGATCGACCGTTAAACTGTGACGTCACCTACATTCAGCGGGTGTGATGGTGATCGGTTTATTGATCTGCGTTAATAACAAACATGGTTCAACGTCAGACTCTCCGGTGTTCAGTGTTGGTGTGAATGAGTGACAGTGTGATGAGAGGGTTATTGTAACATGACACAGCAGCTCTGTGTTCACTGGACTCCTCACACTCCTTCTTTAGGTTGTTGAGGTGTGTGTGTCCCAGCTGGCACGTGCGCATCACAATCAATTATTAATGACATCATCCGATTATTCACATTGAATCCAACTGTGTCAGCAGCCTTTACAAAGGGGAAACTGGAAACAGTCCCAGTTGATGTTTCCTCAAATAAAATCTGTCACACAGACACACACCCTTAAATTTTCTCCTTAAGGCTTCCTTAAAATGTTCACTTCAGTATTTAAGGTTGTCTCCTTGTCTCTATCCGACACATAAGGAATCCCTTAACTGCTGCATGAAACAGTCGTTTTCTGTTTCCTGTTTTTAAGGGTCACATTTATTTTGTACTTTGTTCTTTCTCTGACTGTGTTCCTCCTGAAGTTTTATCTGCTCCTCCTGAAGTTTCATCTGCTCCTCCAAAAGTTTCATCTGCTCCTCCTGAAGTTTCATCTGCTCCTCCAAAAGTTTCATCTGCTCCTCCAAAAGTTTCATCTGCTCCTCCAAAAGTTTCATCTGCTCCTCCTCTCACCTGTCTGTTTTTATTCACTTCTTTTCTTCACACAGTTTTCTGCATTGATCTCAGTGAGTCGATCTTTAGGCGTCTCAAACAAACAGTCTCCATGGAAACACGTTCCACTGTAAAATCTCTTTCAATGTACTAAATGAGTTTTTCCTTAACTAAGGAACATTTTAAGGGATTCTGTGCAACTGTGTTAAATCCCTCAGCTGAGGAGAAATTAAATGTCATAGAGAAAACTTGAGGTGTTTTGTGAAGCTGGTCCCTGATGTCTAATTCATTAACTTAGTCTCATAAAATCAGTATCAGTTTAACCTTCTGATTAATGATGTCATCAGTGACTATAAGCACCTTATTAACAGCCAGCAAACATGTGTCATGTGACCTCCTTCATGATGTCGTGCTCGGCTCACAGCCCGTCAGCTGGATTTAAGGCTGTGATGTCATCAGCTGAGGTTGATGATGTCAGCAACTTTTTAATGCTCGGGTGATGTCATGAGTCACAAGTCACAGTGACCAATGGTGATTAAAGACTGGCTCCAAAGGTCTGAGGACTTCTGGGTAATTGAGTTCAATCAGGCAAATCACAGGAAGTTCTTTATTTACTGTTTCTGTTTGAATGACGAGAACATGAACGTTCTGTTTCCACAGCAGGAGGTGTTGAAGAGAACCAAGACAAAGAGAGGAGGAGGCTGCCCAAACTGAAGAACCCTGCAAAGATCTGGAAGAACCGTAAACAGCAGAACCGCACCGACATTGCAGGTCAGAACCAACAGAACCTCAGACAGAACAGACAGAACACTGTCAGGTCAGAACCAACAGAATCTCAGACAGAACAGACAGAACACTGTCAGGTCAGAACCAACAGAACCAACAGAACCTCAGACAGAACAGACAGAACACTGTCAGGTCAGAACCAGCAGAACCAACAGAACCTCAGACAGAACACTGTCAGGTCAGAACCAACAGAACCTCAGACAGAACAGACAGAACACTGTCAGGTCAGACAGAACAGACAGAACACTGTCAGGTCAGAACCAACAGAACCTCAGACACAACAGACAGAGCACTGTCAGGTCAGAACCAACAGAACCAACAGAACCACAGACAGAACAGACAGAACACTGTCAGGTCAGAACCAACAGAACCTCAGACAGAACAGACAGAACACTTTCAGGTCAGAACCAACAGAACCTCAGACAGAACAGACAGAGCACTGTCAGGTCAGAACCAGCAGAACCTGGTGGATCTGTAAGAGCTCATTGATAAGAACACTGTTTGTGTGTTTCAGAGGATGAGTTGCACTGTGAGGAGGCTCTGCAGCAGCAGCAGGTGGAGGAGCAGCTGGAGGACGTGAGCAGGAGGCTGATCATCAGGGAGGAGCAGCTGTTCAGTCAGGACTCCCAGAGTGAGGAGGAGGAGGACCAGCTGCAGAGAGACTTTGAGGCTCTGAGGCTGCAGATGTGGATGGCTGTCCACAACACCTTCACCACCTCCTCCTCCAGCCCCTCCTCCTCCTCCTCCCCCTCCTCCTCGGAGCATCTGAAGGTCCTAAGGAGCGCTGTGGCCTCCATCCAGCAGCAGGAGGTGCAGGACCGGCGCTGGACAGACTGTGCGAAGGACAGAGTCCCCGTGTGGCGTCCTCAGAAGTGTCTAAGTACTCACAACACGCTGCTGCAGAAGATGGTGGAGTCCAGACTGATGAAGGCTGCTGAGGAAGACTGCAGTGGGACTGCAGAGCTGTCGTCTCCTCTGAAGAAGGAGGTGAGTCATCAACCTGTACAGGTGTGTCATCATGTTCCTGATGTACCTGTGCAGATGTGTCATTGTGTTACTGATGTACCTGTGCAGGTGTGTCATCGTGTTACTGATGTACCTGTGCAGGTGTGTCATCATGTGCAAGTGTGTCATCGTGTTCCTGATGTACCTGTGCAGGTGTGTCATCGTGGTCCTGATGTACCTGTGCAGGTGTGTCATCATGTTACTGATGTACCTGTGCAGGTGTGTCATCATGTTACTGATGTACCTGTGCAGGTGTGTCATCATGTTAGTGATGTACCTGTGCTAGTGTGTCATCATGTTACTGATGTACCTGTGCAGGTGTGTCATCATGTTACTGATGTACCTGTGCTAGTGTGTCATCATGTTACTGATGTACCTGTGCAGGTGTGTCATCATGTTACTGATGTACCTGTGCAGGTGTGTCATCATGTTACTGATGTACCTGTGCAGGTGTGTCATCATGTTAGTGATGTACCTGTGCTAGTGTGTCATCATGTTACTGATGTACCTGTGCAGGTGTGTCATCATGTTACTGATGTACCTGTGCTAGTGTGTCATCATGTTACTGATGTACCTGTGCAGGTGTGTCATCATGTTACTGATGTACCTGTGCAGGTGTGTCATCATGTTACTGATGTACCTGTGCAGGTGTGTCATCATGTTACTGATGTACCTGTGCTAGTGTGTCATCATGTTACTGATGTACCTGTAGGAGCAAAGTCTAGTACTTGGCTACTGAGATGTTTTTGACCCAGAGCCTGGTTGACTCGCTGTACTTATTTAAATACCGTGCGTTGATGAAGATGATGAGTGAGAATTCAGACACTTCCTCTGATGCAATGCGATGAATTGTTTATTGTATAAAGGCAAAGGTCCATATTCCAAGTAACGAACAGCAGCACACAAAAACGCCGGCATCTCCCGCCACAGCGGTCAAAAACCTTTTGCCCTTCCGGGTCAAACACCTGCTGACCATAGTGAGGTCACATCCTAAATACCTGCACTCATCAGGTGACGGTACAGTGCCCCCCAGTGCCGACACAGTGAATTACACAGTTAAATACAAACAAACAATAACATATTTGGCTCCTACACACCGGCCCCTAATTGTTAATGGCAGCCTGACATAAAAATTCAAAATACAACAACAAAAAAGGAGCAAAATGTTATGATAAACCAAGTTAAAGCAAAAGACAGTACAGCCAAACAAATCTATGTTCCACTTCTGACTAACATGCACAGGGCGCGGCCATGTTGGTTTGGCCACGTGCTGCAGTGAACTCGATGCTGGTGATTCCAGTGTTACTGCCGGTCAGAGCTCCTTTAGGTTCACCGTGACCGGCCACCACCTTCCACAGCTTCACCCTGCGGTCCATCCCTCCTGTTGCTAGGAGACGAGAGCCGGGGCTGAACCTCATTGCGTTCACCTCATCGTCGTGAGCTTCAACCACGTGGAGAGCCATTGCGGGGACTCGAACCTCCGCACACCCTCCTGAGGGGTCCTCAATGTTTTCAGGTGAAGTGCTGAAGGAGTTGGCTGTTCGACATCCAAAGATGCTGGAGATGGAGTCCAGGAGACCACCAGGAGGAGGCTGGGACATCTTCTTACTGAGAGTCCTGCTGAACGCCATGTTGGGCGAGGTCTCTCCACCGCCCTTCCCTCCGTCCACTGCCAGGACCTCGATGTCATTGTCCGGGTCAATGGGCAGAGACTCTTTGGCGGCATCAGCCAGTTCCTTCTGCAGCTTAACCTGTCTGCGTATGCTGTCCTTCTCGTTCTCGGAGTTGAGCCTGTTGGCCTCCTCAGCCTCCTCGGCCATCCAGCAGGACACCAGCTCCTGGTTGTCCCTGGTGGTCTTCCTCAGTTTCTCCTCCAGAGCAGAGAAGGTGATCTGCAGAGCATCGTACTTGTCCTTCAGCATCTGGTTTGCCCTCTCCAGGTCCTGCAGGTAGCTCCTCAGCTCTCGACAGTCTCCCTCCAGACTTGAGATCTGCTGCTGGTACTCCAGCATTTTGGCCTCCGAAGCACCACTGTTTCCGTTCAGTGGACCATTAACAACCCACCCCAGCACTGTCTTAATAGCATACGGGCCATTCCCTCCCAAGGCTCTAATATCTTGGGGGCGTTGGTGCCAATCAACAGCTCGACATTTGCATTTATGGTGGGGATGTTCACTTTGGACAGATATGACCATTTTGCCAGTTCTTCAGGTGTCACCATGTTGTCCACAGTAACTGGCATTTTTGTCTGAGTGAGAACCTCCGGGAGCACATGAAAGTCATTGCTGTCCAGCCCAGACACCTCCAAACCAGCCAATGAATAGGCTGGGACAACTGACCTTTGCCCCATGGTGCTCAACAGGAAGTTGGTTCTTCTGCCTGCAACATTCAGCTTCCGCATTAGATACTCTGAGCAAAACGTGGCTGAACTACCTGGGTCCAAGAAGGCATAGGTTTCTATAAAGTGATTTCCTTTTGCACTTTTCACCTTTACTGGGAGGATGGAAAGAACACACCTTCCCTCCCCGGCCCCTGTATATCCACATGTTTTGAGTGAAGCTGTCTGATTAGATGTTTCAGGAGTTTCCAGCGCTGGTTGCCTTTTGATGTGAAGCACAGTGGGATGGGTTTGACCACACACTTTGCATGTCAAGCGTCTGTCGCAGTCACGGCTCATGTGACCGACACGTAAGCATGCGAAACAAACCCCCTGGCCCCTCAGAAACTGAATCTTCTCCTTGTGCTTTTTTCCTTTAAACGGCTTGCATTCCTCCAAAGAGTGATTATGAGAGCAGCAAAGACATCCAGATTTCTCCGCCTTCCTTGAGTCTGATGTTGGTGGCTCCTTAACTCCTTCAGCCACTTCCATAGAGGTCACTGTGGTGGCAACCACATTTCCTTTGTCTCTGTACCTGGGCTGGGATTTAAACCCGGTGCAAGGCTTCCCTCCAGAAAAACCAGAGGTTGGATCCTGTATCTCTCCAAACAGAGGATCAGAAAGAATTCTAACCCGACGCTCAATAAATGCAACCAGATCAGTGAAGCGAGCTCTTTGGTTAGTCGACTCCATTATGTCATGAGCTATAGTCCTTCATTGTTCCCTCATTTTGAATGGCAGCTTTGACATGATGGCTCTGATATTTACTGGCATGTCCAGTTCCTGCATGTATTGGAGCTCTTCCATAGCATTGCAGCATCCACGTAAGAACAAAGAGTAGGCCTGGAGTGATTTGACGTCCTCAAATTTTACTGTTTGCCATGCCAAAGCCTTTTCCATGTATGCACTGGCGATTTTGTATTGATTTCCAAAATGCTTCCTTATGAGTTCCTTAGCCACTGTGTAACCACGCTCAGCAGTCATATGCTGGCAACTGCGCACCAGCTCACGTGGCTGCCCTCTGGTGTACTGTTCCAGGTAATATAGGCAATCAGCTTTTCCTGCCTTTTCCTCAACTGTGTGCTCAAAGGCTTTGATGAATGCCCTGTATTGGAGAGGGTCGCCATCAAAGGTGGGAATATCTCTCGGTGGAAGTGACATCAAATGCTGCTGCTGCACCAGAGCTGCTGTTATTTCAGTCTGCCTGTGCATGATGGTAAGTATGTCTCCAGGCGGATTGAGACTGATTTGTTGATGGTATGTAGGTTGAAAAGTTGTTGACTGTTGTTGAAAATGCTGTGATCTTTCCAAATTGTTGTTTTCCTGTTGCTGTTCATTGGGGCTGCATTGATGCCTTGAAGCAGCTTTGACCCATTGCTCAGTTTCCTTGGGTCGCACATCCTTTGATATGGTTCTGTTGGGTGGTAATGACCATTTTGTCAAATCATCTTGTGTTGATTTCCATGTTTCAGGCTTGTACTCCTCTGCCATAGGATTTAGCACAGTGACAGTTTCCCTTTTTCCTGTTTTCTTTTCCAAATAGGAATTTATGCCATTGCTGGATCCACGAGAAGCACTTCTGCAATCTGAAGCCTGTAATACTGCCAACTTAGCAGTGGACGCAGCTATTTCAGCCTCCAGATCAAGCTGCTCTCTTTTCCTCCTCAGCTGCTCTTCCTGCTCCTCCAAGGCATGCCTTTGCTTTAAAGCTGCAGCACGCACAACAAGTGCGGCCCTTTCTGCCGCAGCCTTTATGGCTGCAGAGGATGTGGTACTTGACCTACCGCTGCTATGGCTCCTACGACTTGAGCGTTTATCAACATTTGAAACACTGTCATTAGGATCAATGTCATCCACAACATTAACATTTCCTTCACATGAAATCCATATTTTTGCATCTGAAATACACTCATTATTAGGCAACATTTTTGCTTTAAACCATGTTTCATGTTTTTCCTTTTCATCACATGGCAGTAAACCCAACAATGCATCATGCACATTTTTTACGTCACCACACACTTCAATCAATTCTCCACAAGCATCCTATACCTGTGTTTTCTCATGCTTTAACATTAAACCTTGTATTGATTTCCTTATAATGGCTGCTTTATTTAGCTTACTCTTTCTGCTAGATTGCAACCTGTCCAATTCATTGGCAAGCGCCTTTTCAGTGAGCTTAACCACTCGTTTTTGAGACTGGGTTTCAACACCGCTAATCACACTAGTTTTACTAGCAGTTTGCACATTTGTCCCGGTAATTAAGTCCGACGTCGCATCGCGCTTCTCCATAATGAATGAACAGTCAATGAGCAGATCGCAGTCACGAATTAATCAACGCAAAGTCTATTGTCATTCAGTTTCGGCAACCAATGCATTGGATTTATGCCCAGTTATGTGTGCACACAGTTTAAATGGCCATTAAAGGGTGTAGCGCTACACATACCTCTGGTGCGTTGGGCGCCGTGCGGTGATGCGGTGTTCCGGTGATCCGGGGGTCCGGCGATCCGGTGTGTCCCGAGTATCTGGTGGTCCGGTGCTCCAACAGCCAGCCAGCTCAGCACTAATACCGCAGCTGGTGCCTCCACATCTGCAGACGGATCCAAACGTCCTCACGAACAGCCAAAGTCCAAACACCCTCCAGCAGCTACACTCGTCCTGTCGAGCCACTTCCGACACGTCCAACAAGCGTCGAAGTTTACAAACGAAATCTAACTGGTGCAAGGTTTTTGACTAATAATGAGTGTATTTCAGATGCAAAAATATGGATTTCATGTGAAGGAAATGTTAATGCACTCACCAGGTGACGGTACAGTGCCCCCCAGTGCCGACACAGTGAATTACACAGTTAAATACAAACAAACAATAACATATTTGGCTCCTACAGTACCTGTGCAAGTGTGTCATCATGTTACTGATGTACCTGTGCTAGTGTGTCATCATGTTACTGATGTACCTGTGCTAGTGTGTCATCATGTTCCTGATGTACCTGTGCAAGTGTGTCATCATGTTACTGTTGTACCTGTGCTAGTGTGTCATCATGTTACTGATGTACCTGTGCAAGTGTGTCATCGTGTTACTGATGTACCTGTGCAGGTGTGTCATCATGTTCCTGATGTACCTGTGCAAGTGTGTCATCATGTTCCTGATGTACCTGTGCTAGTGTGTCATCATGTTCCTGATGTACCTGTGCTAGTGTGTCATCATGTTCCTGATGTACCTGTGCTAGTGTGTCATCATGTTCCTGATGTACCTGTGCTAGTGTGTCATCATGTTCCTGATGTACCTGTGCAAGTGTGTCATCATGTTCCTGATGTACCTGTGCTAGTGTGTCATCATGTTCCTGATGTACCTGTGCTAGTGTGTCATCATGTTCCTGATGTACCTGTGCTAGTGTGTCATCATGTTCCTGATGTACCTGTGCAAGTGTGTCATCATGTTACTGATGTACCTGTGCTAGTGTGTCATCATGTTACTGATGTACCTGTGCAAGTGTGTCATCGTGTTACTGATGTACCTGTGCAGGTGTGTCATCATGTTCCTGATGTACCTGTGCAAGTGTGTCATCATGTTCCTGATGTACCTGTGCTAGTGTGTCATCATGTTCCTGATGTACCTGTGCTAGTGTGTCATCATGTTCCTGATGTACCTGTGCTAGTGTGTCATCATGTTCCTGATGTACCTGTGCTAGTGTGTCATCATGTTCCTGATGTACCTGTGCAAGTGTGTCATCATGTTCCTGATGTACCTGTGCTAGTGTGTCATCATGTTCCTGATGTACCTGTGCAAGTGTGTCATCATGTTCCTGATGTACCTGTGCAAGTGTGTCATCATGTTCCTGATGTACCTGTGCAAGTGTGTCATCATGTTACTGATGTACCTGTGCAGGTGTGTCATCATGTTCCTGATGTACCTGTGCAGGTGTGTCATCATGTTCCTGATGTACCTGTGCTAGTGTGTCATCATGTTCCTGATGTACCTGTGCAAGTGTGTCATCGTGTTACTGATGTACCTGTGCAGGTGTGTCATCATGTTCCTGATGTACCTGTGCTAGTGTGTCATCATGTTCCTGATGTACCTGTGCAAGTGTGTCATCATGTTCCTGATGTACCTGTGCTAGTGTGTCATCATGTTACTGATGTACCTGTGCAGGTGTGTCATCATGTTCCTGATGTACCTGTGCAAGTGTGTCATCATGTTCCTGATGTACCTGTGCAGGTGTGTCATCACGTTACTGATGTACCTGTGCAGGTGTGTCATCATGTTCCTGATGTACCTGTGCAGGTGTGTCATCATGTACCTGATGTACCTGTGCAGGTGTGTCATCGTGTTACTGATGTACCTGTGCAAGTGTGTCATCGTGTTACTGATGTACCTGTGCTAGTGTGTCATCATGTTCCTGATGTACCTGTGCAAGTGTGTCATCATGTTCCTGATGTACCTGTGCAGGTGTGTCATCGTGTTACTGATGTACCTGTGCAGGTGTGTCGTATGGGGAAGCGTGTGAAGGAGGACCTGCTGACGGTGGTGCGGACGGTGCAGGACTGTTACCCTCCACAGATGGACATCCTGAACCTTTACTCTGGACTCTATCATCAGACGTTCTCCGCTTGGCTGACTGAACTCGCCTCATCTGGACTGGAAACAGACGACTGCAGCTACCTGCTGTTCTGGATCAATCACTACTATCCACAGTGAGTCTGACGGTGTGAACGCATCACTTCCTGTACGACTGAATCTTTAACGCGGACTGAAGCATCAGTGTGTTTGTTTCCTCCTGCAGTGAAGTCCTGAAACATGAAGAACTGGAGGGGAAGGTAAAGACGGCCTGTCTGGGTTCTCTGCTGCTGCAGGATCAGCTCACCCGACTGGAGGACCAGTACCTGAACCACAAAGAGGTACAGACCAGTGGGAACTGGTCCCAGTCAGAGGAGCCTCTCATGTTCTCTGAGGGTTTGTTTCCTGTCACGTCACTGTAACGTCTTTCCTTCAGGACAAAGTGAAGCTGTGGCTGAACACAGCTCTGAGGAAAGAGGAGGAGAGCTGGCTGAGCGGGCACACACCTGAACTCATCGACCAGTACTGCTTCAGTCCACTGGCCATAGATGTCATACAGGTGAGACTCAGGTGGGATACAGGTGAGACACAGGTAGGATACTCAGTATAAACCACTAGGAAACACATGTAATCCAGGTGGTGATGTGAACAGGTGTGCAGCAGGTGTACCTGGATGTGTCTCTGTGTTGGTGTCTCCAGGTGATAAACAGCTCCCTGACTGAACTGAGTTGTGTGGTCAGAGACCAGAGGAAAGCTCAGAGGATCACAGCTCACCTGGAGAGCTTCCTCAGCAGGTAGACTCCGCCCACTGGACTCATGAAAATTAATGAGGTGTATTGTCCCAGGTGTGATGTCAGTGTGTGTTTCAGCCACAGGAAGTGTGTGGAGGAGTTTGTGAAGGGAGCCCACGGTAACGTCCTCTCAGTGGTCAAAGCTCACCTGGTCTGTGAGCAGCAGTTCAGGTACGATCAAACACCTGTCGCACCTGCACTCACACACCTGTCATTTTAAGACCTTATGTCCTGAAGCATTCTGGGAAGTGTAGAAAGATGGAATCTGCTGCTGATTGGCTCTCTGTGACTGTCCTCAGGGATTACATCACAGGTCAAACAGGAAGTCTGTCGGAGGAGCAGAGACGTCGCTGTCTAGACACTCTGTCTGCCCTGAAGGATTGTGGGTACAGGTGTATCACCTGTCCCATTCACACCCAGATGAAGGTACAAATACTGCAGTCATTCATGTTCATCCACCGATCACTATCGTCACATCACATAATCAATGCACGACAAGCAGCTCCTCCTCAGCTGTATCCCGGCAGCAGCGTTGGCAGTGTCCCAGTACATAGCATTAGCATCCAGCTCCTCCTCAGCTGTATCCCGGCAGCAGCGTTAGCAGTGTCCCGGTACGTAGCATTAGCAGCCGGCTCCTCCTCAGCTGTATCCCGGCAGCAGCGTTAGCAGTGTCCCGGTACGTAGCATTAGCAGCCGGCTCCTCCTCAGCTGTATCCCGGCAGCAGCGTTAGCAGTGTCCCGGTACGTAGCATTAGCAGCCGGCTCCTCCTCAGCTGTATCCCGGCAGCAGCGTTAGCAGTGTCCCGGTACGTAGCATTAGCATCCAGCTCCTCCTCAGCTGTATCCCGGCAGCAGCGTTAGCAGTGTCCCGGTACATAGCATTAGCATCCGGCTCCTCCTCGGCTGTATCCCGGCAGCAGCGTTAGCAGTGTCCGGGTACATAGCATTAGCATCCGGCTCATCCTCGGCTGTATCCCCGCAGCAGCATTAGCAGTGTCCCGGTACATAGCATTAGCATCCGGCTCCTCCGCGGCTGTATCCCGGCAGCAGCGGTAGCAGTGTCCCGGTACGTAGCATTAGCATCCGGCTCCTCCTCGGCTGTATCCCGGCAGCAGCGGTAGCAGTGTCCCGGTACGTAGCATTAGCATCCGGCTCCTCCTCGGCTGTATCCCGGCAGCAGCGGTAGCAGTGTCCCGGTACGTAGCATTAGCATCCGGCTCCTCCTCGGCTGTATCCCGGCAGCAGCGGTAGCAGTGTCCCGGTACGTAGCATTAGCATCCGGCTCCTCCTCAGCTGTATCCCGGCAGCAGCGTTAGCAGCAAAGAAGCCGGACTTGCTCGAATGGTCTGCTGGAAAACCGAAGATCAAGGACACGGTGACGCGACCCTGCCACGGCAGCCGCCCGTGGGCAAACAAATCAGTCTCCAGCGTGCCGCTGTCCAGCAGCCTTGAATCTGTAGGGGGGGGGGGGGCAGAAATGACTTGCGGCAGTATTTTGAATTTGAGTGCAGTAACCATTTTGGCCACGTTCTTACATACAGCGTCTTTAATATGCGGTTCTGTCAGTCCCATTCTCGTGAACATAAAGATCTTAAGAACGCCTCAGCAACTTCTTCAAATTTGGCACAAACATCCTCCTGGACTCAACAATGAACTGATAGATTTTGGTGGTCAGAGTTGCGGTGACCTTGCATCCATCGTATTCTTGTGAACATGATATCTCAACAATACCCTGAGGGAATTTCCCTAAATTTGGCTCAAACGTCCACTTGAACTGAAGAATGAACTGATTAGTATTTGTAGTAGTAGTTTTCAGTATGTGCTGTAGAATCCAACGTTCTGCTAACGTTCCTGTGTGCAGACAGACGCTGTTAAAAGCCTTTTGAATGTGAGGCATTTCCACTGTTGGTTGTAATGCACAAATTGGAAATACAGATATGAAGAATTGAAACACACAGAGTGGACCGGTCTGTCTCTCAGTACCTGAGGGTGGGTGAGATGTGCTGTCTGTCTCTCACTGATAGATCATAAAGATACTGAACTGATTTGTTTTTTGAATTTTTATACAAGTAATATTCACACTGGTTTAAATCAACAGTTTGATTATTGATTGAGTATCTTAAATGAGCTCAGAGTGTTTACTCATCAATGGTTGTTTTCAGGTGAGTTTCAGCCCCTTGTGGACGCCGGTCTGGTTGGACGGGTCACTTCCTGTCGTCGACTTGCTGCTGGACTTTCTGAGCCAACTGCTGACCGACCTGACCGACCTGAAACCAGCCTGCAGAAAGGTGAGACAGTTTACCTGTGTGTTTACCACCTGTCTGTCCATCTGACTGACCTCCTGTCTATGTGTCTGTCTGTCTGTCTGTCTGTCTGTCTGTCTGTCTGTCTGTCTGTCTGTCTGCAGTCCCTGCTGTGTGTCCTCCATCAGGACCTGGTTCTGCAGTATGTGAAGAGGATGATGAAGACCAGGACGAAGAGCAGAGAGCAGCAGGTGGGCGGAGCTCAGAGGATGACTGAAGACGCCCTAAAGATCAACGACTTCTTCAAACAGGAGGTGAGACACCTGCACATTCACACACACTCACACACTCACACTCTCTCACACACTCTCACACGCTCTCACACTCTCACACACTCTCACACTCTCACACACTCACACTCTCTCACACACTCTCACACTCTCACACACTCACACTCTCTCACAGACTCTCACACTCTCACACACTCTCACACGCTCTCACACTCTCACACACTCTCACACACTCACACACTCTCACACTCTCACACACTCTCACACACTCTTACACTCTCACACTCTCACACACTCTCACACACTCTCACACTCTCACACACTCTCACACTCTCACACACTCTCACACACTCTCACACTCTCACACACTCTCACACTCTCACACACTCTCACACACTCTCACACTCTCACACACTCTCACACTCTCACACTCTCACACACTCTCACACACTCTCACACTCTCACACACTCTCACACTCTCACACACCTGCATGTTCAGGATCAGACTGTGGGATCTTCCTCTTGTGTTTTACTGGAACTTTCTGACATCACGACCTCCAACATGTGACACTACAGATGTTGTCCTCTGACAGTCCTGTGTGCGTGTCCTCAGGGCTGCAGTGAGTCTCTGTGGCTCGGCGAGATGCTCTGCAGCGTCGCTGAGGTTCTCCGTCTGCAGGATCCAGGAAGTGTTCAGCTGGAGGTCGTCAGTCTGGCCAGAACGTTCCCCGACCTCAGGTACACAGGACGGAGACAGACCGTCTCTCTTTAAACGAAACGATGATCAGTTTGTGTTTTGGCTACTTTTTTTTATGAAATTATCTATTTTTCCTGTTGACCTATTACGTCACAGACCAAACAATGGACAAACAAGTTAGCTACGGTTAGCTAGCAGCTAACTGCTACCATGGTGGACAACTTTACAGCTCTGTACATTTGGTCCGTCCAAAAAGTCACGGCTCTGGATGTAGATTTCTCCATGTTGTTACCGGCTTCTTCTTCTCTGACACATTTAATGCTATTGGACTTCCGGGTCAAAGCCCGGGGCGGAAACTGTGGAGCATGCTCAGAGCGCCTCGGCCAGTTTGGGTCCGATTGACTGTATACATGCAGGAGTCACATGATCTGGGTGTGTTAGTCCCACTGTGACACATTCACTGCAGGACCATTTCACTCACACTGACATGTTCACAGGGATTTATATAAATCTGTTTTCTCTGTCGTCATGGAAACGTGAAGATTGTTTGGTTTGTCCATCCTGGGCTACTGTAGAAACATGGCCGTGCACAGGCTGATCTCCTGCACTGTTTGTATGTTTCCCTACGAAAAGTAATGAACTCAAACTTGAGATCTGTGTGAACTTGTCAGGTTGGTCCTCAGGTTGGTCCTCAGCTTGTTTCTTTTCTCTGACTCTGACCTCTGTAACTTTACGTTAAGGGCGTAACGTCATTCGTGAGCTGCTAATTCGTAGGATATCATACGAACTATTGTGTGAGGATACGTTGCAGTGTAACGTGGCAGACGCCCCACAAAGGGCTCATTTTAGACTAAAGAAACAAGAAAGACTGAAACCAAAGAAAATGTGTGATGAATATTATTCATCACTTCTGTTGATATTTCCCCCAAAATCCTGCAAACTGCCCTGAGCTTCAGTTTCAGTTCCACTTTCATGTTGAGCTCATGTTTGTTGTCCTCATACAGGAAACAGTCTGAATGTAGAAGTGGAAAAAGAGTCACAGCTCATAGCTCACTCTCACCAAACCAGCCTTCTCACTGGACGTCTGCTGATGATGTCATCTCTGTTTAATATTCACATCACAGTGTTAAAGGAAACGCTGAGTCACAGGGAAGAAGAGGAGGAAGAGGAAGGAGGAGGTTTAGGATGAGATTTACGATTTCAAACAGTTCCCTGGTGTCTCTGTATCAGGACTCACTTTCACATTTAACATCATCATCATCATCATCATTAGTGAGTGTTACAGGTTTATGTCTCACTGTGTTTCAGGATTTTTACTGTGAATGTAAATTAAAAGTTTTGACTGAAAAAAATACAACGGCAGGAAATTACTTTTTCAGCCCTGAGTATTGTCAGCAGGTCGTCCTCTCAGGCTGTACATGATAACTGTGTGTTCCAGTACCCACACCACCTTTGCATTTAGCAGGATGGAAGAAAGATTTAACCCCACAGAGCCTGTGCTCAGGTGTGTCTACAATTATGTCTACAGGTGTGTACAGGTGTGTTCAGGCGTGTGCAGGTGTGTGTCTTGCTGCAGAGTGTCGGGCTCTGTGGAGTTAAATCTGTCAGTTTGTGTTTTCATATTCAAACACTGATCCTCTGACCTGGATCAATTGTGTGACACCTGGTTGCCATTGGAGACAGCAGGTGTGGCCAGATGGGGCTCAGGTGTCACAGGTGTGTGAAGTGAAGGGAAAAACACTGAGAGGTTTCATGTTGCAGCAGCAGAGAGAAGCTTTGTGTCTTCATCAATAGATCAGATGTTCAGAGTTGTGAAGACACTCTCAGTTTGGATGGGACGCTCTGATTGGCTGCTGCCTCCTCTACTTCCTGTTCAGGGCATGTTAACGTCTCTTGTGTCATAAACACATGATGTTCCTGTTTGTCCTCAGCTGAAGTTTTTCCACAGAGCTGATCCACATTTGTTTCACTGGAAGGTTTTTGGTTTGTCTTGTTTGGTCGGGTGTGTCGTCCTGTGACTCAGATGGAAACGTGTTCCTGTGGTTTTGGCGCCGCTCCTCCTCGCAGACACAAGACGGGACAGGTTTAAAGACTTCATCACTGAGCTCTGATGAAACAGTGATGGCGATGATGATGATGATGATGCGCGTGTGAGTGTCAGGAATGATTCCACACTTTAAAGGACAAACTTCACGTCCATGAGGCTGTCCTGCCCAAACTTTGTCTCTGGTTAAATTCAGTCTGTACACAAACATGATCCCACATGACAAACATCAACATTTTAAAGAACTGTTTCCTGTCGGCTCTCATTCAGGTACGATGACTTGTTCTTCCTCCGCCCGCTGATAGCTGCAGACAGAGGTGTTGTGTGTTCAGGTTGTCCGGCCCATTCTCATGAATGTGAACTCTCTGAATTCTCTGAACACCCTCAGGGAAATTCTTTAAATTTGGCACAAACGTCCACTTAGACTCAAGAATGAACGGATAAGAATTTGTTGGTTGAAGGTCAAAGGTCAGTGTGAAGAATTCACGCACTACTTATGACAAACTTGAACCCAAATGTCTAACAGGATGAAATAATGACATTTTATATCCAAAAGGTCAAAGGCCAGATTCACTGTGACATCATCATGTTCTGCATCCATGTAGTAAGTGAAACTGAAACATGACTGGTGGGCGGAGACAAACAACCGCAGGAGAAATTCTAGTTTTGATATTGTTTATTTATTATGTTTAGATACTTTATTTTTTATATTTATTTTAATCTTTACTTTTCAGGTTTCATTTGATTAATAAACACTTTTTTTACTCGACTGAATCTTGACTGCAGTCAATGTCATCGTGTCCACGAGCAGCTGAACGTTGGTCTGCTCACAATTAACAAAACGATTTATATAAAAAAAGTATAACAATAAAGAAATGTGTTTTTAATCATGTGGGCGTCGACCGTCTGCAGGAACTCTTTTCTTCTTTGGTGTTATTTTTGTTCTCACCTGTCCACCAGGTGTTTTTCTGATCGCTCCTGTGTGTTGTCTCTCCACAGTGATGCTCACGTGTCGGCGCTGCTGTCTCTGAAGGGCGGCCTATCAGCTGCTGACATTCGCTCCATTAGGCACAGCGTGGAGGAGAACCGCCTCCTGGATGTCTCCACCAATCAGAGCCCTCCGTTCTTCTCCAAAGTCAAAGTCAAATGGTTAAATAATAAGATCAATCAGATGACACTAAAGACTTGAACTGTTATAGCATGTAAGCATGTTAGCATGTAAGTGGTCAGTCAACAGTATTTTATGTGTATTTACAGTGTGTTGCTGTTTTATCATAGTACATTTTATTTTGAAAGTCAATGCTGATGAAGGACGACAAGCTAAAAAACATTTCGTACAATGCTTCAAATGTAACAGAATCCAGATCAGTCTGACGTGGTGTTCCTCAGGGTTCAATCCTGGATCCTCTTCAGCTCCTCTTTAGAACATTATCTGTAAGAAACGATACGAGAACATGGTACGAACTGTGATGTTGTGTTCACACCAAACATCATGGGAACTGTCACGTCCTGTTACTCGCGGGAGTTTGAACTTAAGAATATTTTGTGTTGACTCATTTCATAGGTGTGAATAACTCGCATCATACGCATGTGAAATTGTTGAATTGATAAATGAACTTACGTACATCCTCGGCATCATACATCCCCAGAGGATCTCAATGCTGATTAGCTATCGCGACACGAATCGGTCACAGAAGTTCAGATTTTGTAGAAATGATACAACATGGTGAGAACTGTGATTTCCAAACACGACAGAAATTTTCACATTGCGCTACCCACGTAAGTTTGAATGCCAGAATATTGTGTTATGTATGTGTGATATGTTGACTCGCTTCATAGGCACGTGAAATTGCTGACTCAGATTTTTATCTCTCACAAGTAAGCGTATGATGCAAAATCACTCTGCTTGCTTCATTCACGTTCTTTGCATCGTGTCCATTGTGCAGCATGACGAGAATTTGCATCTAATCACATTTTTACATTGACTCTACCTGTAATTCCCTCACACAAATTGTTTTATTCACACCTGGTGTGAGTGCAACATAACTGTGTGTGAAGATGAATGTAACAGAACATGGTGTTCCTCAGGGTTCAATCCTGGATCCTCCTTCGTTCCTCTGTAAGAAAGGATACGAGAACATGGCACAAAGTCTAACGGTATGTAAAAATGAATATGACACAAACCAGACTTTATATATTGACTGTTAAAATAATGACGTCAGGTCTCTGACAGCCGTTGTCATGGTAACGAGCTCTACAAAATACTACAAATGGAAATAGACTTGAAAATATGTAATTAATTCGCATAACTACTGTTTCACGAGTCCCACCGCGCAGAACTCGTGACAGTTAACAAAGTCTTTGTTGAAGAATGTGACACCTGATGATGTCACTGTGTCACATGATCAGCGTGATCTCTGTCACCAGACTTTACTCAATAAATGTTTGATGTCGTGGAGCTGCTCTGATGTCTCTGTCTTCTGTCTGTCCCGACTCTCTGTGGTTCTCCGCAGTGATGTCACAATGATGTCATGACGCAGTGGCCATCCTCCGTCTGTACAGGCTTCATCAGACAGAGGCCCAGTGTGTGTGTGTTTCAGCTGTGTGTGTGTGTGTCACACAAAGATCCACCCAGTGAGTCACGTGACCTCCTGACCTCTGATTAGCTGACACATTAACAGGAAGCAATGAGTGTAAACACACACACACACACACAGATCCTTTGTATTTAATCCTGTGTCTCTGTCAATATTTTACACATTAAAGCACGTAACACCCCTTTAAGTTCACAAAGTTTCATTTTCATAAAGCAGGATTAAAACACCCAGAGTGCCGTACAATGAGATTAAATTATTAAAATAACAGAACAGCAAAATGTAAGAGAAATAACAGACCTCAAATCCTGCAGAAATAAAGGAGTAAAAAAGAAACTAAAGCTCAGAACAGTCAGATGTGGCAGTAAAAATGAAAGCTAAAACAAACGGACAATCAGCGGCCTCAGAAACATGTGACTCTGCAGTGCAGATTTAAACGTGTCCACAGAGGAGGAGCGCCTCAGTGAGGAGGGCTAACTGTTCCCAGTGGTTCAGACTGCCACCTGTTCATCTACACCTGTGTTCAAAGAACTCACATTAAATTAAAGATGGTGCCATTTACTGCAGGCTGTGTGTCCTCAGAAATACAAACCCATCTGCATCATGACCGTCTCTTCTTTTCTTTGGTAAAACACTCAGTATCAGTCTGTAACTAGATTATACTCTGATTCTACGAGAACTAGAAAAAACATGAATAAACTATATGAATAAAAAACTTAAATGAAATGAATAATGAGTGTGGAAGCTTCTGCAGCATCACTGTTGATATTCAAATCTTTATTCTTATTATTTCAGCAACTTTTCGGTCTGCTGCTCCTTCTGCATACTTTGTGCTACAGACACTGTTCCACTGCCAGAATGTTCAGCTCGTTCAGGACATGGCAGCTATGACTTTTTATATTTCTACTATTTATACTTTTTAGCATATTAAAGGGATAGTGCACAAAAAAATGAAAATTCAGCCATTATCTACTCACCCATATGCCGAGGGAGGCTCAGGTGAAGTTTTAGAGTCCTCACATCACTTGCAGAGATCCAAGGGGAGAGGAGGTAGCAACACAACTCCACCTAATGGAGGCTGACGGCGCCCCAGATTCAAACGTACAAAAACACATAATTGAAACCACAAAATATCTCCATACTGCTCGTCCGTAGTGATCCAAGTGTCCTGAAGCCCCGACATAAAAAGATGTTTGGAAAAACGTCATTTGAACTCTGTTTTTAGCCTCATTGTAGCTCTGACTGCCTCTCTGGGCACCGCGCTCACGTGTGTGCGCTTGTGTACGAGACCGTGAGACATGGGCACTGCCTTCATGTGTGTTCACGTGCTTTTGCAGAGAGGCAGTCAGAGCTACAGGCTACAATGAGGCTAAACACTTGGATCACTACGGACGAGCAGTATGGAGATATTTTGTGGTTTCAATTATGTGTTTTTGGACGTTTGAATCTGGGGCGCCGTCAGCCTCCATTAGGTGGAGTTGTGTTGCTACCTCCTCTCCCCTTGGATCTCTGCAAGTGATGTGAGGACTCTAAAACTTCACCTGAGCCTCCCTCGGCATATGGGTGAGTAGATAATGGCTGAATTTTCATTTTTGGGTGCACTATCCCTTTAAAGCTTTTTTCAGCAATTTTTTTGCCCATTGTGTTTCCTATGGGAAAATCTTGTTCCTCTTCAACCCCCTCGACTTGGCAGTGCTACTGTTTGAGCATACATCTTTCAGCTGGAGACTTCACTCAAACCCTAACCCTTCAAACAGGTCATAACAACTTCAGCTATTCAACTCTAATTCAGCTCTTTGATATCTTCTACTGTTTTAAATAATTGCAGTTCAAGTTTTATGGGTTTTTTCAGACATTTTCTGAGTTTATAATGGCTGTGTATTACAGCCTGTGCCACTGATACGACTGTTGATACTGTCAGGATTGTGAATGTTAAATACATATTGTTACATATTCTAAGTACATATACACACATAATGCTCAGTCACTGTAGTACATGTCGTGTGCAGCACGTCGACATCTTTTGATTGATCACTACTTCTACACAGCTACAGAAACCATTCACACATCAAAACGTTCAGCTCTGTGAGGATTTTCAGATGTTTGTGGTGATATGTTTGATAAATGCATTTTCTAGTTTCTTATGTTCTTTGTGTCACATACAGGTTTTTAATGACTGTTGGTAACATGAATGTTGATGTTGCCTAATGTCAAGTCTCTATTTGATCATGTGACCAGAGGATACCATACAGGAGCTGTTTAGGATCAGAATGTGTCCGACTGACGGGCTGAGCTCGTCTGCAGCTCGTCTGCAGCTCAGAGCGCAGTCAGGACTTTACACTGAAGCAGCAGAGAGAGAGAACAAAAGAGAAACTGACAGATGGAAAAATAAGCACAGCTCCATAAATAAGATTCATTTGGCTTTTCTATAAACAGCTGCCAGCTGTGTGTGTGTGCGTGCGCGTGTGTGTGTGTGTGTGTGTGTGTGTGTGTGTGTGTGTGTGTGTGTGTGTGTGTGTGTGTGTGTGTGTGTGTGTGCGTGTGTGTGTGCGTGCATGCTCTACAGCCACTAGTGAGCGGGCCCATGGTAACTGCTCAGTATACGTGGCATTGAGAGAAGAGGCGGCCTCAGCATTCAGACCAGCTGGTTTCAGTTTGATCACATGACCTCGGCCTGCTTCAGATTCTTGAACTCACATCAGACTCTCCGTAAGACTTTCCATCAGTGTGTCTGTGCACACGCTCCAGGTTCTCCAGGGTCTCCAGGATCCTCCTGGAAAACAGCTGCACAGACACTGTATGAACCCTGGTGTGATGAAGGCACCCAGCAGCGTTTTACACAACACAAACATGTTGACAGAAACAACACAGTGAGACGTCAGTCTGGTCCCAGGACACTACACTGAGCCGTCACTGCAGCAGGTATGATGGCTCCACAGATATCACAGTGTGAGGTCATGAACACTTCACTGTGATATGAATAAATGAACACATGCACACACAGGTTTATTGTATCTGTAGGAGGTGCTTCAAAGTAAAGACAGAGTTCTATTAGCAATGTTGGAACATACAAAACATGAAAAGCAGAGTGTGAATATGTAAACACGCACATGCACACACACACACACACACACACACACACACACACACACACACACACACACACACAGATCCAAACAGGGTGAACTGGAAACAAACCAGTAACAGTGACAGAGTGCAGAGCTCAGTGCTGTGAGCTCCACATGGATCAATACGTCTGATCAGGCTGTAAATATTGATCAGATCAGTAGTTGTGAAACACAAGACTTCCTCTGTTTTTATTGACCAGCTGCTGCCCCCTGCTGGTCACAGTGACACTCAACTGTGACTTCATCATTCCAGGAAATAAACTGCGTGTGTGTGTGTGTGTGTGTGTGTGTGTGTGTGTGTGTTCATATTTAATGATCACAAAACAATTAATTAATAATTTTTCTGAATAAAGTTATATATATGTCTATAACTTTATATATATATATAGGTATTGCTATATTTTATTATTGTATTACAATTATTGATGCATTAATGTGTTCATCAGAATATTGTATCATTAATAATAATAATATTAAACTTCATTTATAAAGCACTTTTGAAAACAGCAGTTAAGTAACAGGTGATAACGTGCAGCAGAGAAACAGATAAAAAGACAAATTAAAGCAAAATGAGAAACATCTTAAATAACCTGTTTTTAATGTGTTTTAAACGTGGTGAAGATGAAGCTCATTTTAATGACGTCATATCCTGCTGGGTAGATTAATCTGTAACCACAAATCATCACTGATTATTGATTATGTTCTGTATCAATAATCTGAAAGGGGGGAAAAAACTACTTCCGGTATCAATTGGCTATCTGGCAGCGCCGTTGTCAACCATCTTGCCTGCAGTGTTGTTTTTTGTTTTGTTTTTTTAAACCTTTATTGACATATTAAGGTAGAAGCAAAAACTGTTTGGGGCAGGGGATTAAAAAGAAACAACAGAATACAAAACAAAAAGCAAAAACAAAACTAACAAATGAAAGGATATTCAATACCATTCAATACAGTCGTCAATCTTTCCAGTACTTATCGATAATAGAGTCAGTTCTCAGTGTCTTGTTGCTCTTAAGGCCTTCAGTAGTTGTGCAATATTGTTTCAGACCATACAGAAAATGTTCAAAGCTTGCTTTGGATTCTGCCCATTTATTCTTATGAATGTGAAGAAGAAGAAGAAGAAGAAGAAGAAGAAGAAGAAGCTGTGTCTCTTTCTCCTCGTCTTCAAAACAAATAAAAATGTCCTTTTCTTTTAAGTGGTTTGTTTGTCCAGTTTTTCTGTTGACATTCATCCAGAATGTTCCAGTGTACACACAGTGATCAAACAGTCGACAAATTGTTTCTTCCTCGTTTCCACAAAAAACACAAGAATATTCAATATCGATCTTAAATCTCTCTAAAGTTTGTCTGCTGGATGTATTTTATGTATTATTTATGTACTTTATTATTCAGACAGAATTTATCTCCAACTAGACACATTTTCTGTCAGTCGATTTCACCATAAAGCGAGGACCAAAAGCATTTTGCTGAGGGCACAGATGCAGTATGCATGTGATTCCTGGTGAATTTATTCCAACATTTATTCTTGGTAATGTCAGTTACTCCGAGGAACAAACACTGCTGAGTGCAACAGTCAGAGACCTCAACAGTTGATCCTCTAAGCAGCTGCAGTGCACTCCTCGGTACAGCATCACAGACCACTGCATGTTCCTTTGGCGTAACTGGCAGCCTGAACTTAGAGAGGAATTCATCATACGTTAGTAACTATCTCTCAGCATTCACAAGTTGTTTAATTGATACAAGACCATC